>CM076583.1:166636730-167110783 GCA_034641835.2 Pinus albicaulis | reverse complement strand
AACCAGTGTATACTTCTGTACATATTTACAGAACCAACTTAATTGCGCATACGCGCTTTTCCTTCAGAGAAGCCGCATATATACGCGCTTCCTCTTCGGCGAACTAGCGTATGGTTCTTAAGAGATTTTAGGTCATTGCATTTCTTCAGAACAGATACTTCACACAGATTTAACCCTTCACTTCAGACAAATGTTCGCCTCTTCTTGGATCTAATCATTCCATAAACAGATCTAGAAAAAACAAGCACATTTCAGATCTAGATCCCCTTCTTCATCATTGGTGCATCATACATTCAGATTTATCATTCAAGTGTAACCCTTTCCATTCAGATCTACTTCAAAGAGAAGTATTCATTCAAGCTCAGACATCTTGCACCTACGCTCACACCTTGCACAATGAATTTCTTCTCTTTATATATAGACTTATCCTTTTTCAATACCACGGGCCCCTCTTCTTTAATACCACGAGCCAAACCAATACCACGAGCCTTCAATACCACCGGCCCCTTTTCCAATACCATGAGCCAAAATAATACCATGGTGGTTACCCCTGTTTTTGCACTTTTTGAGCGCTTTCACCCATACGCGACTTGGAACGTTTATTTCCGCGTGCATACGCGACTTCCCTTAGGCAAATCCGCGTATACCTAGAGACATACTCTTTTCATCATACTTAGAGCACATTCTGAAATCCTTTCTTCATTGCCTTCTGTAAACACTTGTAGATACATCATATTTACTTCATTAAGAACATATTCTATCAAGCACAACTTCATCAAGTAAGTTGCCATCATCTTCATCCAGAGGGTTGCCTTTCAAGAACAACATTCACCATCATATTGCTAACAAACATCATTTACCAAGTCCATCACGTCCAGAATAACTTCATCAGGTGGATTGCCATCAAGGACAACACATGTCAACAGACGCATGTCTTCATCTTCATTCAGTGGGTTGCCATCAAGGACAACACTCTGCAACATATTTCCAACAATCTCCCCCTTTGGACTTGATGGAAACCACGATGGTGTTTGGTTACCACAACAGATAGATACAATGACACCATGTCACTCTCCCAAATATTTGACATCATTATCTTCTCTTCATTCAAACACCATGTCACTCTCCCCCTTTGACATCAAGGGCAAAGGGCGGATAAAAAACCAGCATACTCTCCCCCTTTTCTCCTCATGTGGAAGAAGCGTTCTGCAGATCTGATATGTACTGAAGTGGCCAAGCTCCCCCTGAGTTCATGCTGAATCTTCAAACATATTTTTCAATGAAGTACATGACTCTATGAACTTCCTATCACCAACGACTCATACTTACAACAATTATCCATCCAAGTGGATTTACATATGAGACTCAACTACCCAACCAAGTGGGTTTACAAATTTGACTCAGCTACCCAACCAAGTGGGTTTACAAATTTGACAAGTCCTTACATGACTGAAACTTACAATTTTACATCATGGGTCTCAACATGACCTTTTCATCGAAATACAAATATAACTTCAACACCAGAAAGTCCTCAAGAAAGAGAACATATTTCAGAACCACCATAATGCCAACAATGCATTATACTCAGCAAAGCTAATGCTCCCCCTGAATCTGTGCAACCAAGAAACCTTTCCAAATGACTAAGGCTCCCCCTTAGTTTGTGCATCCTGAACACTTTCACCAAAAAATCATCAAGGCATCTTTATCAAAAAATGAGAAAAGAATTATGAGAACTGGAACACCACCAGATATACCATATCAGAGATACCAAACAGCACTGCAGCTGTGCTGAAGAGAGCTGACTCCAAGCAGAAAATTGTCAGCAATCAGACATACGCGGTTTTCTGTGCAGGATCTCGCGTATATACGTGACTGTGTTTCATGAAACCTGCATATCCACTGCCATATTCTAAATTTATGCAGATTTGTTCTTTTGACTGGCAGAGAACACTCCCAGCTTCTGTCTTAGATACTCGAACGCTTCCCTGGGCAGAGGTTTGGTAAAGATATCAGCAACTTGTTCTTTGGAGGGTACATACTCCAACTTCATTGTTTTCTCAAGCACTTGTTCACGTAAGAAGTGATACTTGATGGGAATGTGCTTGGTCTTTGAATGCATAACAGGATTCTTTGAAATACTGATGGCACTTGTATTGTCACACTTAATGGGGACAGGAGGAGTACATTTGATTTGAAAATATTGTAAGGTTTGCATCATCCAAAGGAGTTGAGTGCAACAAGATGCGGCAGCCACATATTCTGCTTCTGCTGTAGATAAGGAAATAGAATTTTGCTTCTTGCTGAACCAAGATACTAACCGGGGTCCCATATAGAATGCACCACCACTAGTGCTTTTCCGATCATCAACACTTCTAGCCCAATCTGCATCAGTGTAAGCATGAAGAGTAAGATCAGCATTCCTTGGATACCATAGACCAAGGTCTTGAGTTCCTTGTAGATACTTGAAAATTCTTTTAACAGCCTGAAGGTGAGACTCTTTTGGATTAGCTTGGAATCGTCCAACAATCCCAACTGCATGCATAATGTCTGGTCTAGTCCCAGTGAGATAAAGTAGACTTCCAATCATCGATCTGTATTCTGGTTGATTCACTGTGGGAGAATCATCATTAGAACTGAGACTGCATCCGGTTATCATTGGTGTACTTACAGGTTTGCATTCTTCCATGCCATACTTCTTCATAATTTGCTTAAGATATTTTTCTTGTGATAGGAATATACCATCTGCAGTTTGATGCACTTGCAAGCCGAGAAAGAATGTTAGTTCCCCAAGTAAAGACATTTCAAATTCTTGCTGCATGACAGAGGCAAATTTTTGACTCATAGATTCTTCGTTACTCCCAAAAATGATATCATCAACATATACAACCACAATCAATAGTTTGTCATTTTCAACTTTTATGTATAAGTTGCTATCAGCAGACCCCTTTGAAAATCCTTGTTGATGAAGATATTTATCAAGACGATAATACCAAGCCCTTGGAGCTTGTTTGAGACCATACAGAGCCTTTTTAAGTCTACAAACAAGATTTGCATCATTTCCCAAAATGAATCCTTCCGGTTGTTCTATATATACTTCTTCTTCTAGATCACCATTAAGAAAAGCAGATTTAACATCCATTTGATAAACTTTGATTTGTTGATGACTTGAAAAAGCAAGAAACATTCTTATGGCTTCAAGTCTAGCTACAGGAGCAAAAGTTTCTTCAAAGTCTATACCTTCTTGTTGAGTATACCCTTTGAAAACCAGTCTAGCTTTGTTTCTTACAATATCCCCATTCTCATTTAACTTGTTCTTGAAGATCCATTTAGTTCCAATGACATTTTTATCATGTGGTCTGGGTACCAAATCCCAAGTGTCATTCTTTTCAATTTGATCAATCTCTTCATTCATGGCTTGGTTCTAGCATTCATCTTGGCTAGCTTCATTGACATTGTGCGGTTCAATTGTGGATAGAAGTGCCAGATTACTAGAAGATCCTACAAGAGTTCTCCTTGTTCGTACACCTGATTCCTTGTCTCCCAAGATTTGAGATTCAGGATGATTCTTTTGAACATATCTGGATGGAGCTTTTTCAGATAGATCATTTTCAGGTTCTTCATTGGATCCACTGTCTATATCATTTCCATCTAATGTAGAGGGCCATATGTCGCTATCATCTTCTTTTGTTGTTTGTTTTTCTTCTTTAGGAGCTGCAGGAGACTCATCAATAACAACATCAATACATTCAACAATCTTTCGAAGCCTTTTATTGTAACATGTGAATGCTTTGCTTGAAGATGAGTAACCAAGAAATATCCCTTCATCCGATCTAGGTTCAAACTTGCCAAGCTTTTCATCATTATTTTTGATAAAGCATTTACTTCCAAAAACTTTAAAATGCTTCACAGTGGGAGAATTACCATACCAGAGTTCATATGGAGTTTTGTCACTATTTACCCGAACATGAGCCTTGTTGAGAATGTTATAAAAAGATATTGTTACAACAGATACAAAAAGAGTACTATCTTCAGAATAATCCGTGTAACCATGTCTTCATGTTGTTGCCATTGTTCCAAAAAATACTCTTCCAGAATCACAAATTACGGATAGTGACAGAATTTGCGTGTCTGCTGGTTGTTTCAGCAATGGATTCGACTGTTTCAGCAACGAAGTTTGACTGTTTCAGCAACGGCCGATTGTTCCAGCACAGCATATAACTTATCTGCGATCTTTTAGACTTATGTTAGCAACAATCTACTTCGATTAATGATAAAATATAAGAGTAATATGGAATTATATGTAAACAGATTAAACATATAGTAAAGAAGAGGATTTTATATACCTTTGGATAAAGTGAATGAAAATAATAATGGAATCCTTTTTAAACATGGTTATAAAGGTAAGGTGGTGTCAAAATATATAGTAAAAATGATACATAGTGAGGTCCTAACACTGGGAAGGGTTCCTCCACACAATAGAAGCAGGTGGATAAGGTTGTGGAAGAATACAAGAACATATTCCCCTCACCCAAAGTGGTACCCTTTCACTTCCAGGTCAAGCATTCGATCGATCTGACTCGCGGAGCACCTCTACCCAACAGGCAGATATATCATTGCTCCATTCTGGAAAATGAAAAGATCAAGCGAAAAAAATGAGATTTCCTACAAAAAGGGAACATCTGACCATGTCCATCACCTTATGGGAGCCCGATTTTACTTGTGCAGAAGAAGGATGGGACCTATAGTCTTTGAATTGATTATAAGGCACCAAAAAAAATCATTGTTAGGAATAGGTATCTAATCCCATGGATTGATGATATTTTTGGCCAACTCAAGGGGGCCAAGTATTTCAGCAAGATCGATTTGAATTATGGCTATCAACAGGTTCCAATAGAGCCCAGATATGTATAGAATACCACCTTCAAATCCAAGGAAGGCCTTTTGAATGGTTGGTGATGCCCTTCGGGTTGATAAATTTCCCTGCTACTTTAATGGGGCTAATGGATGATATATTTCAACCATTCACCAACTCATTCATGGTTTTTTATCTAGACAACATCCTCATCTTCAGAAAGTGTTGGGAAGAACACTTGCAACACATTCGACAGGTCCTTCAAACCCTGCGGCAACACAAAATGTGTACCAACTTGGATAAATTCACCATAGATGAGTGAGGCGTGCATGTTGATTCGACTAAGATCCAAATAATTCAGGATTGGCCAACCCCGACCACTCTAACAGAGCTTTGCATCAACCAGCACGAGCATCCAATCGCCTATCATAGTGGGAAATTTTCTAATACAATTCAGAAGTACCCCACTTATGATAAAAAGATGTATTCCAACCTGTAGGCTTGCTGATAATGGAAGCATTAGATTCTAGGGAAGGAGATGGTCATCCAAACTGATCATCAACCTCTCTATTTCATAAATATATAAGGAAAGTTGGAGAATGATTGCCATCAAAAGTGGTCTACATATCTGAAAAATTCCACTTGAACATGGAATACCCCACTTCCTCTTAGAGATCCCCACGTACAACCACATTAGAGCTCAATTTCATAATCTTTGTTGCAATACTAACCTTCCTAGCCTTTTAAGATGTCAAAATTATAGTGAGATCGGGAGGCTTCTCCCCAAGAATTTTGAGCAGAGGAATAAAATCTTAAATCCAACTAAATAACTCCTTTCTTTAGGTCCAATAGACCAAAGATTGGTCTCAGTGAACATTAACCATCATCATCATCATCATCACAAAAATGATAGCACCAATCATGTTGCAAACTACCTCAACCGATCCCCCATTTGCAACACTGACTATTGTTCTCAACTCTTTTGGCCACGATACCTATTGATGGTCGTAACTATACAAAAATTATCCAAAGTTTTCCTCCACATACCATATGCTAGTAGATGGAAAGCACGTTCTTGATTAGCACCTCTAGGATGCATTATTATGCTACCTGGGCCACCTTTGTGTTCGTTCAAGCGAACATGCCAAGATGATTTGGAAGACATACTATAGTCAGGTCGCATGACACTTTGGTGTGGAGATAACTGTGTACGTACTACAAAAGTACTTTATTTTCCAAAAATCTGATAGGATGTTGGGAAATATATCGGATATTGTACTACTTGCACCATCGCCAAGCCAACCATAAAGAAGCAAGGCATGTACACTCCTCTACCTACTCCTAGCCAGCCTTGGGAATCCATCTCCATGGACTATATGTATGGCCTCCCTTATACCAAGCATGGTAATGACTGTGTATTTTTGGTCATAGATTTTTTTTCTAATATGGCTACATTGGCGTCCTGTAAGAAGAGTATCACAACAGAGGAAACTGCAAAAATATTATTTGAATGAGCGTGCTTACAATTTTGGACCCCGTAGAACATTATATTAGATCGAGATAGTAGGTTCCTAAGCACATTTTGGTCAAGCCTCTGGATACTATTGGACACCAAGATAACCAAGTCGATTGCATTCCATCCCCAGACTAATGGACATACATAGTTCGTCAATAGGATGATATTGCACATACTCCACAAGTAAAACTCCAAACATCCACAAACTTGGGATGAGAGCCTTCCCTATGTACAAAAAATTATAACAGGGCTCTCCATAACTTGACTGGTGCGGCGATTCCTTTCAAGTGGGTATATGATTTCAACCATTGCTTTTTATTGATGTTGCCATGCCTCATGCGACTACAAAAACATAAACCACACATGTACTATCCAAGGCTAATAAAGAAACTATATTTATTGAACGTATCCAACACATCCTCTAGCAGGTTCACAACATATTGGAGAAGTAAATTTCCAAGTACAAGCAGTGACATGATCAACATCGGGTGCCACACAAGTTTCAGGTGGGTGACAAAGTTTGGTTTCATTTGCCGAAAGAACGCCTTACCGAAGCCCATAAAAATCTTAGACCACTTCAATATGGGCCTTACACCATCACCAAGGATGTGGGAGACAACGATTTTAAGATCAACATTCCCCCATTCCATGGCTTGCACATAGTGTTTAATGTGGACCGCCTTCGACCATACTTTCCCCCATTACTGGACACATCAGACATTGCAGAACAACTCACACAAACAAAGCTAAACCCAGACTGCATGAAACAAGCCACAAAGGATTGGATCATTGAAATGTATATCAATAACACTCGGAAATAGAAGATCCAACTATATTGGTTTGTCAAAGTTGGCCAACTCCTGCACCAAGGCAAGTCACTCACCATGGACCAGGTTCAACATAATTTTCCCCATCTCATGGAGGCACTCAACGCAATGGGGACCATTTCTTCCTAAGGGGGGAGAACTAATACAGGTGGATATTGGTGGCCACCCTCTTATTCCACTTGGAACCCCTCTATTTTTTCTTTTAGTTTTTAAGTTTCCTTAATGTAGCACAATTCACTATTTTTGGCAGTTTTTGGGTCCTAAACTTCTAGAGCCGTTTTGAGGCCCTAAAAAATGTTTTTTTTGGAGAATGAGAAAATGTGGTTTCCTAACTGATTTTTTCAATTTAAAGTTTCTGTTCTCGAATACATATTTTTAATGATATATTGTGCGCGTCAAACGGAGATCATATGCCAAATTTTGACCCCGAGAAGTTGATGTATCAATTTACCCCAATAGGGCCCACGATTTTGGAGATTCATCTCCTAGTGTTAGGTTTTTTGGATTTTTATAGTTTTTCATTATTTCTCAATAATAAATAGGCCTTTTGGCCTCATTGTAACATATTTTAGAGGCATGTATCTACCACATCTCTTCTTATAGATAAGCTACCATTGCCTAAGCTAGTTTAATTTCATTCTGTATGTAAGCATATTTTAGTTCTTTGATATTATTGAAATGAAGTTTTATTTCTCATACATCTCTATGTTTATTTTTATATATGTATTCTATTTCATTCTTGTAGAAGTCCATATCAATGCATCTACGACTCGAAAGTGTTGTTTTACAACAAAAAACGTGTTACAACCATAAAATGCATGTAGAAATGTTCTAGTCAATGCAACGCCATTTGAGAACACTCAAGAACACTTACGAAATATGAAACAACATGAAATTCCACTTGAAGACCAAGATGAAACTTGATACAACCATGAAGCAGGCTCCAAAATTAGAATGTAGTGAAATTCTGGAGGGTGTTGTAGCAACAAAAACACTTGGCGAAAAATTGGGAGAGCTTCAAATTCTCTGTCCGAGGATTAACTTTTAGTTAAGGGTCAAATATTCAAGGAGTATTGATTTCCCGAAATTTCCCCTTTCGACCTAGTTTCATACATAACATATTCTCTTTTCTCTACTTCGTTGAACTCACAAGAATATATACCATATCACAATCAGTTCAATTCAGGGGAGGGTAATGTGTGTGGCGAGTTTAGGATATTCATAGTATAAAGTTTTCATCTTCAGTGTTTCTCCACTACCAACATGCTTGGATTGTACCCCAACAGAGTCACTTTAGGAGCACAAACATTTCTTCACTTCCAGCTAGCCTAGAAAGTACCTCAGTGAATTCTCTTGATTCATCTCCCTGTGCAGGAATCCTTTCTCTTCTTTCACCCTTTATTTATTTATTTAATATAAATGTGCATTAGAACTTATTATTTCCAACGGGCGGAAGAGGAATCTCGACTTATTGAGAGAAGAGGATGTTTCTCCTTAAGAGAAATATTTTAAGACCTCTGATTTAGTTTTTCTCGCTTTATATTTTCCCCTTATCCTTTCTCTACTATATTGGAAAAGCATTAAAAAACAAGTAGACATATACCAAGTTGAGAAATTCAGGTGATAGCATAAGCATATATCTAATAGGTTCCCTAAAGGCTATCTTATTGGACAAATCATATTTTCCATCTAGAATTACCTCAACTTATGGAATTTTCCTAAAAAAAAGAAGGAGAATAACAAAAATCCAAGCATTTTATTTGTCACATTTCTCTTTGATTTCACTAAAAATTCTTTGGGCCATTCACTTTTCACGCATGTATTATTTATGTACAATAACCAACAAAAATACATGACACGACATGACTAGAAAAAAGGCACACAAATGAATCAGAAAAAATAAAAGAAAACATACAAGAAGTGAAATTTGCAGTTGCTACTGAAAATAATGCTTAAGGTCTTTACCATTTAGGGGAAGGGGATCAATCCTCCTATCCAAATATTTCAACTTAAAGGCGTTGTGGACGAGCCTCTCTTCAATTATGAATGGTCCAATCCATAATGGATGGAACTTAGTGTGTTTCCCTTTGTCTTCATGGGGTTCATCCCATTCCAGAACTAGGTCTCCCACATCAAAGCTCTTTTATCCTACAAGTTTTCTATCGAACCAATGCTATAAACAGTTTTATGTATGGAAAATCGATCTTTCACTTTGAGCCTCTCTTCCTTGATTTTTATTAAATTTTCTATCCTACTCTGAACCATTAGGTAAGGTTTGCCTTGTGGCTCTTGGGAGAGTTGCTAGGCTGGGAGATATAGGTTTGCAGGAAACATAGCTTCTTTACCGTACACTAGAAAGTATGGCGAGGTTTTGAGGGAAGGATTTGGAGTTACACGGTCAAACCAAAGTGCATTGGTCAAAGAATTATGAAAATATTTTTATTTGTATTCTATTCAGAGAAAATGGTATTTTTAATTATGAAAATAAGATTTTTATTTGTTGATTCAACTAGAACATTTCCTTGGGGATAATAATTAGATGCATGTTTTAAAACAATCCCATTTTCCAATGAAAATTCATAAAGTTTTAGTGATGAAAAGTGCATTGAATTATCAAAGACATGTGATGCAGGAATGCCAAACTTGGTTATGATGTTTTGCTGCAAAAAGTGAATGACTTCCCGGTCATTTACTTGTCTGAGAGGAATTGCTTCTAACAACCAAGTGAAGTAATATGTAGCTGTGAGGATATACTAGTGTTGCTTTTTCGAGTGGGTAAAAATCTCCTTGAACATCAAGGCCCACTACTGGAATGGTTCTTCGACTACTACTGGGAGTAGTAGGGCGACTGACCTTTGATCAAGATTGACACATTTTTGAAAATCTTGACACTTGCGGACATAAGCATGCAAATATTTGAAAATAGTGGACCAATAATAACCGACACTCATAACTTTGTGTGTTGTGTTAGAAAATTAGATATTATAGAGAAATGGAACACTTAAAATATGTGGAAACAAAAACACAGAAATAACATATAAAACAAGAGAGAAACAAATATATGTGATTCACCTAACTTGGACTACGTTCACGGAAACATCCAGTCATTCCTTTTATTATCCAGCAAAATGAAGAGACATGACCTACAAAAAATCCATTGTAATATCATCTACTCTCTCACATCGTCCCCTTTTCTATTTCTCACTCAGAATATACACATGATACATAGCCACAATACAATTCCCTTATACAATAGAGGGGTTTCCTTCTTGGGAAAAAAAATCCTAAATTAAACATAAATTCTACCATTAGATCATCCGGCTAATGAACGACCCAGATTAACTTGAAATTACAATATTTTACAAGGAAAATTTAAATCCGGTTTTATCTTTAGGGGTAGTACCCTCGAAACCCCTAGGGTGGGGGGGGGGGGCTCCAAAAGGTTGTCACTGCCCCCCTAGACCCCCCTGACGGCGATAAAATTGTGGCTGGAGTTTCCGACCTGTTAATAATAGGGTTCCACGTGGCGATACATCTAAAAAAAGAAGATAGTCAGGCTCCACACACAACAGACTCCCACTTAGAGACTGATTGTAGCAACTACATTACTAATTCATTTGCTGGATAATGACTCCACTTTGGACCTAGTTTCTTCTCATATACACCATCATACTTGAATACCAATTGAAACTAAGTATAATATCAGTTTCTCCTCGGTTACAACTTTTGTTAACATATCTACAAGATTCTGGCTAGTGTGTATTTTTCCCAGCTTCAACTCTCCATCTTCCAACATTGACAGTATGAAATGGTACTTGAGCTATATGTGTTTAGTCCTGGAATGAAATTTTGAGTTCTTTCCAAGATTAATGACACTCTGGCTGTCACTATATAACCTTCCCATCTTCTGCTTCTTACCCAATTCATCTATAAACCTTTGTGACCAAATCATTTCTTTACTAGCCTCTGTAGCAGCAACATACTTTGCTTCTGTTGTTGAAAGTACAACAACACTTTTCATTTTTTAAACCCAATTGAAAATTGTTCCATCTATAGTAAATACATACCCTATATTTCTCCTCTTGTTATCTCTATCACTTGCCATATCTGTATCAACATATCCCTGTAGAGAAATGTTTGAACCACTAAAGCATAATGCTTGATTTGTGGTACCTCTCAAATATATGAGAGTCCGTTTCACTCCCATCCAATGTTCTTTTCCTGGATTGTTCATGTACCTACTTACAACTCCCACTGCATGTGAAATATCAGGCCTTGTACAGGCGATTTCATACATTAAGCTTCCAACTGCTGATGCATATGGAACTTTAGAGATATAATACATTTCTTCTTGGGTCTTGGGGCACATCTCCTTACTACGTTTGAAATGGCCAGCCAAAAGTGTACTAACTGGTTTTTCATTATGCATATTAAATATTCTCAACACCTTTTGTATGTACTCATTCTAAGACAATGTTAATTTGTGATTTTTCCTATCTCTAGTTATTCTCATGCCAAGTATTTACTTTGCAGCTTCCAAATCCTTCATTGCAAATGAGTTTTCCAATTTTCCTTTGAGCATATTTATTTATTGCATGTTATACCCTACAAAAAGCATATCATCTACATACAATAACAATATAATATAGATTCCATCATTTTTATTTTTCAAATAAAAACAGTGATCAGAGTGAAATCTAGTATAACCTTGTTCAGACATAAACCTATAAAATTTTAGATAGTGACTATCTCAAAGCCTATTTTAAGCTATACAAGCTCTTCTTCAATATGCACACTAATTTTTCCTTCCCTTTGACCTCATATCCTTGTGTTTGTATGTATATATATATATTCCTCTAAATATCCATGGGAAATGTTATCTTTACATCTAACTATTCAAGACGAAAACCTTCTGCTGCTACAAGACTTAAAATAGTTATGATTGAAGTCATTTTAGCAATTGGATAAAATATTTCATCAAAGTCAATACCTTTCTCCTGCGCAAACCTGTTTAACATAAGTCCAACTTTGTACCTTTGTTTTCCTCCATCTTCTTCCTTCAACCTGTAAATCAATTTATTTTGCAACATTGTTTTACCTACAGGAAACCTGACTAAGTCCCAAATCTAGTTATGTATTAAGGATTCCATCTCTTATTTCATGGATAGCTCCCACTTCTTCCTGGTTTCTACCTGCATTGCTTCTTCATAACATTCGGGTTCACCAGAATCAATCAAAAATACATAATATAATGAAGGAGAGTATCGTTCAGGGGGTCTACTTATCCTAGTAGACCTTCTGACACCATGAATTTCATGTGTTTGAGGTGACTGTTGTTGTTGTGGTGGTGGTGGTTGATTATTATTATTTTCAGACACCTTTACTTTTTCTATGATATCATCAAGAATTGTGTATTCTTTGTTTTCTTTTTCCTGTTTCTTTTCCCGCAATTGAGTCTTATACAAGGCATTTTCATTGAATATTACATCTCTGCTCCTAATGATTTTTTGATTTTCATAATGATATAAGCGATAACCAAAATCATTAACACCCTATCCAATAAAGGTACATTTCTTTGATTTTTCCTCAAGATTTGTTCTATTTTCTTTATTAATATGGGAAAAGTCCTCACAACCAAAAGGATTTAAAAAGGAGTAGTTTACTATTTTACCTATCCATTCCTCCTCCAGAATACCACCATCCAAGGAGCTTGAAGGCCCTCTGTTTATTAGATAAACAACAATATCTACAACATCTACCCAAAATCATAAAGGCAACCCTGCATGAAATCTCATGCACCTTGCACACTCCATGATTGTCCTGTTCATCCTTTCTGACACACCATTTTCCTGTGATGTTCTTGGAACTGTCTTCTCTCTGCGAATTCCATTCTTTGAATAGTACCTATCAAACTCTTTCTTGCAATATTCACCTCCATTATCTAATTTGAGACACTTTCAACTTCTTTCCTACCTGAATCTCAACCAAAGATTTTGATTTCTTGAAAGTATCAATTACATCAGATTTATTTTGAACACAATAATTCCAATTTTTTCTAGTTGCATCATTAATAAAAGTAACATAATAACGAGAGCCACCGAGAGATGATACCTGACCAGGTCCCCATACATATTTATGCACAAGATCTAATTTTTATCTTTTATTTTATTTCCCAACTCTAAGAAATATGTCTCTCTTTTGTTTTCCATAAACACAATCCTCACAAAAATCCAAATCAATATTCTTCAAACTTGGCAACGAATTTCTCGAGTGAAGAATATTAATTCCCTTCTCACTCATGTGTCTGAGCCTATAATTCCATAATGTTGCATTTGATCCTATGGAGGTTAAATCTTTAACACAGTTAGAAATACCATTACATAAATACAATGTACCAACCTTTTCTCCTTTTGCTATTACCAGGGCTCCTTTAGTGACCTTCCAGGTTTTATCTGTAAAAGTTGTCACACAACCTTCACCGCCTAACTGCCCCATTGAAATCAAATTTTTCTTCAGATCTGGAACATTACTTACCTCCTTTAATAACCATTGGTTTCCATTCTATTTTTTTACAAGAACTTTTCACATTCCAGCGATTTTACAGGGTTTATCATCACCCAGAAGAACCTGTCCAAAATATCCTTGAACATAGTCATGAAAATGTTTCTTATTAGGTGTGGCATGGAATGAGGCCCTTGAATCTACCACCCAGGAATCAATAACATTTTCTAAAGAAAGAATCAAAGCATATTGTAACACATCACTTGTCACATTTTCTTCATGATTGTTTTCTTGTTGTTTGCCTCCTTCTTTTCCCTTCTGAGACTTACAGTATTTCTTCAAGTGTCCTTTCTTCCGATGTTTCCAACACACTATCCCCGATCTATACTTGGATCTACCTTTCCTTGATTTACTGCATTAACCTGGGCTCTTTCCTCTTTCCATTTTTCTTCCCCTAGTCTCTGCACTCAAATAATTACCCGATGTCTCACTAGATATTTTCCGTCGCATTTCCTCGCTAAGGATAGCACTAAAAACATCATCAAACTTTGAAGTAATAGTCCTAGAGACAGAGTTACTAATGGCCATAACTAAACCATTCCAAATTTCTAGAAATGATTATGGAAATAATAGAGCCCTAAATAAATCATCAAATTTTATCCCTACAAAACTTAACTGGCTGGTAACCATATTAAATTCATTTAAATGGTCAGCAATAGATCCACCTTTTGAAATATTCATATTAAATAAACGTTTAATGAGAAATACCTTATTTGAGGCCGAGGGTTTTTCATATATATTCGACAATTCCGTCATTAAACCCTCCTTTTTCTTTTCCTTCGAAATATTGAAGGCTACTGATGTTGGCAGGCACAACCGTATTGTTCCAAGTGCCTCTCTATCGAGAATCTCACATTCTTTGTCTGTCATTCTCGAGGATTTTTTTTTATGCTCAATGGTAGGTACAGATATTTATGATAAAAATAATATTCCATCTTCATATTCCATAATGGGTAATTTTGGCCGTTAAATTTCTTGGCCCTAAACCTACCATTTTCCGCCATTGCTCCCACTCAAACTAGGAACTCTTCTTTCCTACAATTTTATCAACCAAATAAACCTTCAACTCTAATACCAGTTGTTAGAAAATTATATATTACAGAGAAATGGAGAACACAAAATATGCAGAACCCAAACTCATAAATAACCTATAAAACAAGAGAGACACAGATATATGTGATTCACCCAACTTGGGCGATGTCCATGGAAACATCCAGTCCTTCTTCTTATTATCCAACAAAATGAAGAGACACAACCTACAACATATGTGTCATAATATAATCTACTCTCTCACACCATACTTTCTATTTCTCACCATGAATATACACACGATACACAGTCCCACTACAATTCCCTCATACAACAGAGGGTTTTCCTTCCAGGGAAAAAAGCCCTAAATTAAGCATAACTTCTACTGTCAGATCATTTTCCTAATGAACGACCTAGATTGACTATGAAATTACGATATTTTACAAGGAAATTTTACATATTTTTTTAGCTTCGAGGGAAATGCCCCCAAAACCCCCCACCAAGGGGGGGCTCCAAAAGGTCACTGCCACCCCGTTGGAACCCCCTAATGGCGATCAAACGATGGGTGGTGTTTCCGATCCATTAATAATAGGGCTCCAACGTGGGGATACATCTAAAAAAAGAAGATAATCAAGCTCCACACCCAACATGTTGTGGTCTTTCCCACATAGTGGAGACCTACCAGTCCATCATGTAAGTCCTTTAAGAAATTATATATATCTTGTGGCTCAAGGCACATTAGAATAACTCCATTGTGGTGCTTTCAAAAAGGCACTCCATTAACCAATTTATACGATAAAGTCGTTAAATGAATTTACCTTTTCTGTTTGTTCGATAAGTGTGAGGGTAAGGTGCCATGCTCCAAAAATTGTCATAAGTCTTCATACCACGGCACTGTAGATGTGGACTGAGGAACGCGATCAATTTTGTACTTTTTTATCTCCTACTCCCATCTTAAAAGATCTTGTTTGGGATCATCCTTAGCTTTGGCTACTAGTTTGCATAATCTATGACCATTTACGGTATGAACTAGTTTGAATTCTAGGTTGTATTCTTAATGACGATTAATATAGTTAGCCATTTTTCGAACCAAATCTTGTTGTATGAGCACTGGTCTCACTGTTGGATGAGGTAAAAATACAGTTATATGAGATTTGAGTAAATAGGTCCTAAAATACATAAGTTCCTTGTATACTGCATATGCTTATTTATCAATGGAAGGGTAGTTTAATTTTGGCCCTTGTAGACCAACTCTCATAAAATAAATATGATGCTCATTTCCTTCATTGTCCTTCTGAGTTAATGTGACCTAAATTGATAAGTCTGAATAAAACGTATAGAGCAAGAGATATTTTCCATAGTTTGAACTGAATAGTGCGGGTGCGTTGGCGATAACCTGTTTAATCTGAGAAAAAGTGTCTTTCTCCCATTTGTACCATATGTATACTACATACTTATTGATCATCTCCTTTATTGATTTCATTATTTGAGCATAATCAAAGATTAATTTTTTGAGGAAACTTATTTTTCCCAAGAAAGACTACATGGCTTTCTTGTTCACTAGAAATGAGATCTATGTGATAGCCTTGACCCTTTTAGGATCAATCTTGATGCCACTCTTCGGTATGGTTTTCCCTAGTAGAATATCTTTAGACACACCAAAGACACTCTTCTTGGGCTTAATGAAAATCCCACAGTCTCAACACCGCTCGAATATCTACTTTAGATGATGTACATGATCCATCCATTTCTTTGAAAATACAGTAACATCATATAAATAAACAACAATGCTTTGACCTATAAGCCCATGAAAGGAGATTTCCATGGCTCTTTTAAAAGTTGCACTAACATTGATTAGCCTGAATGACATTATTTTGAAAGATAATGTTCCCCATTTAGTCTGAAATGTAGTTTTCAATCTATCTGGTGTAATATTCCTAGATTAGCTTGCAGCTAATTGGAATAATAAAATTTTGTCTTTTCACTTAGATAGGTGAATAAATGGGTAGGGAGACCCATAAATCTCTTTATGAAGAATAAAAAAACTTCTCATGTGAAATTGGATCATCTTTCCAGCTCAATAAAGCACCCTAAGGTGTGAACAGGGGCTAGAACATGTGGAATCAATCAACTTTGACCAAATCAACAACGTTGTCATGGAGGAGTGGACATTAATTGAGGGACAACGCAGTTTTAGATGGAGAAACATTTCATGGAAGTAGTGTCATTAATGGATGGGGCTTAGGGTTTGGAAGCTCATATCTTATAAAAGGAAGAGGATGGAAGCCATATTAGTCATCTTGATGCTTTGATGTTTTAATATATGGTATGTTTAGACATATAGCTTTCTTTAACTATTTAGTTAAGATTGCATGTGTTGTTTAGCACAGGGTGTTCCCGATTGTAATATCCAAAATGGGAAACATTCAACAATATTAAACAATACTACAGAGAAATAACGTAGTTCAGCTAAGTAAGAGCAGGAGGCCAGTATGGAGGATCAATATTTACATATACATCAGCAAAATATATGAATATGACAGCCCATGAGATGTACAACAAGAAATAAAAGACTTTTACATGAAGAAATCCTCAAAATGAGGTGCTGCAACCATATATTATGACTGAAAGAGCTTGACAACATTATTTTATTGGCTGAAAATAGTTGTAGATTACACTTCAGATCTAGAGTAGATCTGTGTACAAAAATTTATATCTATATCAGATCTGTACACTAGATAGACTCCTCTTCAAATACCCCTTTGGGTTTTCAGCAAAAGGTGAAGTACATGGAGTATATCTGAGATCTAATGCTTCAGATCTACAGAAATATTAAGAAATATGTAGCTTCAGATTTGATATAATCAATACAGTATGAGGATCCTATCCAAGGGATCTCAAATGTGAAGGGTAGATCCC
Organism: Pinus albicaulis; assembly: GCA_034641835.2. NCBI lineage: Eukaryota > Viridiplantae > Streptophyta > Pinopsida > Pinales > Pinaceae > Pinus > Pinus albicaulis. The sequence continues at coordinate 167,093,079 of CM076583.1, read as the reverse complement.
CAATCACATGAAAACCAATACTCAAAAAAGTGTTCCAAAACACCCTGCAACTATACCCTTGCAAATAACGCAGTCTTGGAGGGAAAACTGTGCTGTGGGCTCTAGAACATGTTTGGCCTCAAGCCATGATTTGAAAATGTAGCTCCAATCATCCAATACTCTCTTTCCAATGGGATAGAAGCCTTCCCCACTGAAAAGAGGCACTAGATTGGCCTAGATCTGAGTAGATATAGCCTCCACTTGTTGCAACTTACAAAGACAACCAAACCCTCAATAGGATCTGCGTTTTAGTTGGAATAAGAGCTTGGCCAAATGCATGATAGTGGACAAGAAGTGAGAAACTCTTCCAAGATCTACTCAAGGAAAGTGGTGGGATTCCCGATCAGGAACACCCAATGCTAAACAACATTTTCAATCTAGGCTAAACAGCCAAAGAAAGCTTGTATGTCTAAATAGACAATACTTTAGAAATATGATATCATTCAACAACTTTTTCCATGCTTCCATCCTCCTCCTTTTATAAGTTTGAGAGATTTAAAAACCCTAAAACATCTCAATGAAATAACTCTTTTCACATGAGTCACCTCCAACTAAAACTACGTTGTGCCTTATTGATGGCCACTCCTCCAAGACAGCGCTGTTGATTTGGTCATGGTTGACCCAGTCAAAACATTCAGCCCCTTTCACACCTAAGGGTGCTCATTTAGTTAGCCCAGATTTAGCCTTGGTCACATGTGACATTGATTTATTTGCTGGTTTAGGAGTCTTTATTGTCCTCCATTACACATTTATTCATACAACAGAAAAATGGAAAAAAAATGAATATTCCCATTAGCTTGGGCTAATTGGGTATATTACAGTCCTCCCCTCCAAAATGTTTCTTGTCCTCAAGCAAATGATAAGGTGAGTGTTGCAACTATTCTCCTCCTCCATTGGTGACACCACAATGTGTTAAGCTTCTTCCATAAGCTAAGTGTCCACCAATCCAACCCTCCATGACTTGTTCCTCCAAATGTTTTATGAGATGTAAGTAATCCATCCCACAAGGAGTCAATAACTCAAATGAAAAAAACATGGTTAGACCAATGCTCTCCCTGTAACATGTAGCATAAGGTTCATGGAGAACCTCCATCCCATGTGGTACATACATGCCTCCCATCCTTCCTCCATACATACCCATAAAAAGTACAAGTATATCATCAATGTATGGGAGAAAAACTACATACATACAAACAAAAATTTGAGCATGTGGAGGTGGGTCATAGTCCCACATATGGTACCAGCACAGTGCATCTCCTGCCTGCATCAGATCAAGGTGTGTTAAGTGGTTTCCCCACCGCTTACTTGTTGTCCATGTTATCTCACTATGGCTGAAAGTCTGAGATATGTTCGGTGCCTTGGGAAAGCACCCATCATGATATAAAATCTCCCTTTGTTCATCAAGGGAGTGGCCAAATTCAGAAATTTGTGTGGCCCAAGGTTTTCCATAATATTTACATGATGTATGACTCCTCCTTGGAGCCATGGCTTGCATAAACATGGTGAAATAATATGTACAATCAGAAAATAAAACATGCTTTACATGATCATATTTTTCACCAACAATACTCCTCATACAAATGGAGTGGTGCATGGATCTTTCTCCTCTTTCAAAAGAAGGAAGAGATGGCTGAAATAACCCCTTCATGGAGTCATGTTTTTGTCCCAACTCCACATAGTTTATGCATTATGGGAAATGTTGATACAGTTCTTCTTTCAAGACTTCCCAATGAAAGCTTCTCATGATGATATTGTAGATCTTCATGGAATACATATGGCTGAAACAAAACTCTTTGTAAGCTCTTTGTAGCAAATCCTTCTTGAACTTGGAGGCTCTAGACAAGACGATCCTAACATGATGATAGATTAATCCTCCTTGGACTAAATAGCCCTCTTCATGCAGTTGGTCATCAAGTATCATACAAGTGTGAAGATCTTTGGAATAATCCACCAACAGTTGGGATTTACAATATGGATCTATTCTCTCCAACAATGACAACGCTGATAATGTGTCAACTGAATTTTCTGCCATGTTTTTTCTCTTCTCCTTGACATCTCCCATGCCAAATGTATAAGGTGGAAGTTTTCCATTCCTTCTGTTGAGGAGGTAAATCCCCTCTGCGGACAGAGGTGATCCCTAATAGCCCAGATCGGGTCTAGCAACAATCAAACATGCTACAACACAAGTTCCTAATTGCAAAAATCAAAGTGCGATAGAAGGCCTACCTCGGGTCCAACGCTGTTGTCGTTGCAGAGAGGGTAGTGCTCTCGCCTTTGCTCCGACAGGTCACAATTCCACCACTTGACACGATCGAACACCTGCACGTACAAGAAACATGATGAACATACGAACGTAAAACCATATAATTGCAATTATGTGTCAGTCAGAGAAGACACAACTCATAAACAAGCATGAACAACACGAGTGGAACTATAATCGTAGTCGCTTATATTAATGAAACAAAGGATGATACAACCTGGCTTTGATGCTGAAATCCTCCTTCGGCGGGTTGTCAGTGGAATACGTCTCGGTAAAGCTTGTCAGGAATAGGGACAAGCCTCTCTCTTCGATCGTCAATCTCCTTGCTATGGATTTGGCGCTATGAGAACTATCAAAGCTCTTGCAGCATTCTTTAGGCTATGAAGGCTCTTGGAGATTCTTGGAGACTAGCTTGCAAAGGGAAATGGCAAGCTTATATAGATGGAGGAAGGGGATTTGGGATCCCTACAATCATGGGATTGGCCCTATCCTCAAGGAAGCTTCCATGGGAGGTGGCAAACTACTTCCTTTACATGGAAATCTGGAGCCGAACATCCCAACTCAATTTAGAGACCAGTTCAGGATTTGGTTAAAGTCAATCTTCCACCATTTATATTTAAAAAACACCCTTTATTAAGCCTGGCGCGAGTGTGACTCTGAGATAGAGCGCCAATTGGCTCACCCTCTTTGAAGAATTTCCCCCATTGGCGCGGGTATAACACAGGATAGTCGCGCCAAGGATGAAAAGGCTATTTTTAGGGTTTTTCACAAGGAGATGTCTTCAGGGAAATGAAAGTCCATGTCTAGGGGAATGCCATGAAAGTGTTTTCAAGTTATGTCACTGCTCACAGGTCACGGAATGAGCCCTCCAATCTGCGGGATGGAGAATTGCAGGGATAGTGACAAATTGCGGTGTAACAGATGCCCCCTAAAGCATGAGGCCCGAAAGAGAGAGAGGGGTGAAATGATTTACGAGAACGTGTCCAACTGAAAACACTGCCGTTGGAAAACCTGCGTAGAGAAATAAAACTGATATCTCAAATACATGATATATATGTGGTATGGGCATAGCCATCCATAACAGAGTATACAATAATCCAGATCCAGGACATGGACACAACCATCCAATAAGGATCGATAAATAGACTCGGGTATGGTCATAACCATCCAATCAATGAGTCATGTAACTAATCATGATAATCCACAAAATCGCAGCCTAGAATATAACAGACAGGGATCCAGGGTCTTGCGCTCCATCTTGACCCGAACAAAGTACAAGTTCAAGCATGCGAATATGTGAGCTGAAGTCGAACATGCAAGAACATCGCCTGATTACCAGCCAATGATGAAAGTTGTTAATAGACGCAAGAGGTACCACCAATAATGGAAATGGCCCTCAAGGTACTACAGGTACAATCTACGGCATGTGAATCGGTGAGCTGGCATCGAACACCCGTAGAATCACTCAATCGGAGGCCAATGATGATAACCTCATGTCGAATGCGAAGAACCTGCCATTGAGGCATTCAGGCTCCAAGGTACCAGAAGGGAGTCTCTAGATCAGCTTCCTGGATAATGAGCTGAAGTCGATAGGAAGGGACCTCGATCGAAGGTGGTCCATAGTGTTTCCCACATCATCGACGCGAGACAGAGGAACATAATGTCTTTGTGAATCAGGATCATATGAGAATCAGAGGAAGTTTGAAATTTGCAGAGGTCAAATTCTCTTGAACATATGGCGGCATGACAGTGACTTTGGTAGTATTTGACATCAACAGATCAGAGGTCATAATGACGGGACAAAGAATAGATGAGAGGTCAAAAGGGATCACCCAAACCCATGGAGGCAAGTGGAAAATGAGATGAGATGTCCCCAACCCGACACGAATGCAGAAAAGTGCCATGTTCAAGAGCGACATACTGCCGACACGACAATGATGTTAATTCCATTTTCCCCACCATTTCTGGTGAGTACCTCTTTATTTTTACACAAGCTTGAAGAGGATACCATATGCTTGTCAAATAAGTTCGTCCTTCGGACAAACCCAACCTAGTACATTTAACGAGCCCTAGGAAGGAGAAACTCGAATATCGTCATTACGACTGAATCCAATGTCATCAGGATTTAACGAGTTTGACAAAGGAAGAACTCGGCATCTTTTCATGTTTAGAGAGTTTGGAAAGACAGTGGAAAAGTAAACTCCAACAGTCCCTTTTCGTAAATAGTTCCTCAAATCCAAAAAGGTAGAAAACTAAGTCTGAGAAAACCTCCTAGTCACGATAGGCTAGGGTATTCCTTTTTCGTAAGTAATCTATCCCAGCCCGAAAAAGGGGTAAACGTATACTGGGTAGATGTCGTTTCGTGTCCACTTTAATGAGATCAAAACGACAAGGGACTCGACAATCTTTTCATGTTTAGAGAGTCAGAAAAGAGCTGAAAGATGACTCCTCCTGGAGGAACGAGTGGTATAAAGGGTAGCAACTGGTTCCGGTAATGGTGGCACTGCTCAGAACAAGTAAAGGTTAAGAGGCTAGCTAACAAGACCACTCATTGCAGTGGTTCCTCAGGAATGGGTAAAACAACCAAGTGAAGGCATATGATCAGCCAAGCAGATAGTGACGATGGAGTGAGAAAACCAAGGCTCATTTGGAAAAATAGGCTGACAAAATGGCAATCACAAGAGGTAAAATGGGAAAGGTTTCATTTTTACACAAGCTTGAAATCAGGAAACTCTGCTTGAAGTTGGTTCCATTTTTACACAAGCTTGAAACAAAGATAAACTATGCTTGAAACCGGTTTCATTTTTACACAACCTTGAAACGGAAACAAACTATGCTTGAAAAAGTAAGCATGCCCCCAGCATGGTGACTCAATTCGAGGTGCATGCCCCCCCAAGCTTCAGTCCATATGAAAGGCAGATGGAGTGAAGGTTCAATTTATGATATCAAGAGAAAGACTCGACTAGGAATTTACGAGATCTTATCAAAGACTCGAATTGAACGGGAACGTGTTTCATTGTTTTAATGAGGTTGACACATTAAAATAACTATCCTCAAGACACCTTGTTTCATGGTTTAAGGAGCTTGGCACAAGACAAGGAACTCTGCTCTGACAACCTTGTTTCATTTTTTAAGGAGCTTGACACAAGACAAGGAACTCTGCTCCAACGACCTTGTTTCATTTTTTAAGGAGCTTGGCACAAGAAAACGAACTCTGCTCCGACCAGACCTCATCATAATGAACAAGAAATCATCACTTCCAGGAGTTCCACACTTAATGGAAGGAAAACATCCTGGAAGTCTGGACCCAATGCCCCCAGCACACGATGTACAACGACACTATCACTGAGTTCAGGCACAGGGTAGGTCGCCACATAGTTGACCTGTAGCGGGGCAGATACAAAGGGTGGATAAAAACCAGGAAGGGATGATGGCGGGAAAGTTGCCATATCAGGACCAAAGAATGAAAGTTGATCAATGGTCATGATCCGTCCTTCATGTGGAAAATAAACCACACGAAAAAGGGAGGAGACAAGTGCTCCCATGGCATAGGTGTAATCGCGCCCAAAAAGCATATTGAAATCCAAGGGGCCTGGAACAACCATCACGTCCATATGGAAGGTTTTACCTCCCAAAGTAACAGGTAACCTTGGAAGGACCCCTAGCAGTCAACTCATTCTTCTGTTAAATGTCAACAGATTCTGCGTAACAGGTGCAAGCAGTGGTGAACCGAAAGCTTGCCAAGTAGTTGAGGATAGAACGCTAACAGACGCGCCTTCGTCTATAATGGTGCTTGGTACAACCAGACTAAAAGCCTGTACTGTGATCTCGAAAGGCACATAAGACGGAAGGCAGTATCCTGTAAATCAATTCCAATCAAAGGAAGCGACCAAACTACTCAGAGGGGCTACCATCGAACCGAGATGGTCTTCCCCTGGTGTTTCAGAAGAGGAAGGAGCATCCTCCACAACCTCCATCTCGAAGACGGGAGGAGAATCCTCTGGGACCTCCATCATGGGAAGCAGAGGAGTAGCTTCTTGAGGTACAGGGACAGGAGAATATTTATCTAAGTCTGAGGAATCTGAAGAAATGAGAAGAACCTGAGGGGTGTGAGGTCCACTCTCAATGGAAAAGACCTGGTGCACCGCAGACGGGGCTAGATCAACCGATCCCACGACCAATGGTTGGTGGGGAATGGATTTGTGAATTTGAATTTTCGAGGGAGTGGGATCGACCAAGGATGACTCTTGACCAATCATAGGATCAGCTAGTGGAAGACTCAAAGAAATCTGTTTATAACCAGCTGGGAGGCATGGTGTAGAAACAGTTGAGTTGTCCAAAACGCGTTTGGCTTCATCCATATACGGAAAAATATGAATTGCATGGTTCCCTTCACACAACTTACAGGGATTGGTAATCTTACCCTGCTTCTTAGGAGTTTTACCAGTACTAGCTGAAGATGTGCCCCCAAGCTGACTCCTGGAAGCCAAAGGCAACGACGGACGACTGTTGGACCATGCTTCGAGCACCTTGGGAATGTCAGGGAAATCTCGAAGAAGATGGTCTCCCGTGCACAACATGCAAGGGAACTTGAATTTCCGTGGAGGGTTGGAAGGTTTATCAAGAGGAGGTTCATTAGAAGTAGTAGCTACAGCTTTAGCCTCTCTCTTATCATACTTCTTCTTCTTTGTCTTCTCCTTCTTCTTCTTAGCCACCTGGTTACTCGAATCCAGACTTTCACTAGGCGAAGTAGAAGAGGAGGACGCAGAAATAGGCGAAGAAGGGGAGAGGTCCACCTTGTGTTGGAAATATGATGCAGAGTGTTGTCTTTGATGGCAACCCACTGAATGAAGATGAAGACAAGAGATAGTTGACTTGTGTTGTCCTTGATGGCAATCCACTTGATGAAGGTATTCTTGACTTGATGGACTTGGTAAATGATGTAAATCTGATATGAAGTGATGTTTGTTAGCAATATGATGATGAGTGTTGTCCTTGAATGGAAATATGATGGCAACTTACTTGATGAAGTTGTGCTTGATAGAACATGTCTTGATGAACTAAATCTGATGTATCTGCAGTGTGTATAGAAGGTAATGAAGAAAGGAATTCATCATGTGCTAGATCTATGGCAAAAAGAGTATGTCTTAAGGCATACGCGGATCTGTTTAGGGGAAGTCGCGTATGCACGCGGGAAACAATGTTCCAAGTCGCGTATGTGCAAAAGCGCTCATAAAGTGAAAAAAAAAAGGGGCCCGTGGTATTGAAGGCTCATGGTATTGCTTTGGCTCATGGTATTCAAAAAGGGGCCCGTGGTATTGAAAAAGGATAAACCTATATAAGGAGAAGAAATTCATTGTGCAAATCATGAGTGTGGGTGCAAGATGTCTGAGCTTGAATGAATACTTCTCTCTGAAGTAGATCTGAATGGAAAGGGTTACACTTGAAGATAAATCTGAATGTATGTTGCACCAATAATGAAGAAGGGGATCTAGATCTGAAATGCACTTGTATCTACTAGATACCAACGATGGAGGAAACTTAGATCTAGTTGGGGGCGAACATCGTACGAAGTAAAGGTAAGTCTAATGGAGTCATACAATACGTGATGAAGTATGCTGCTTCGTAATGATTGAAGATCTATACGCTTCTTGTGCATGAGAGGAAGAAACGCGTGTATCTGTGACAACAGAAGAAAACGCGTGTCTGTGATAGAAATATGTACTGAGGTATACGTTGGTTGATGAGGACGGAAGCGCGTATATACGCGACATCAGTGAAGTGAAAGCGCGTATGCAAACTAGGGTTTGCTGAAGCATGGGGTATGAAACATCTGATCTGTTCTGCTGTATCTGATCTGTGTTGTTTGAATTGGTAAGTATCTGTTGGTGATATATGTTTGAGCTTATAAGTATGAAAAGGGTTCAGTCTGAAAATATGATGAAACGTGGCCTGCAAGTTGTGTTCTATTGAAGTTGTTAGATCCAGTGTGAAAATTGATGAAACGTGGTCCAAGGAGGTGCTGAGGGTTGTAGCCTTCATCGGTCGAGGGGGGTCGTAGCTCCCTTCCCGGGAGAGGGCCCCCGGTAAGCGAGTCGGGGGTCGTGGCTCCTTCCGGGAGAGGGTGGTAAGCAGGTCGGGGGGTCGTAGCTCCCTTCCCGAGAGGGAAAATTTGGTAAACGAGTCGAGGGGTTGGAGCCCCTTCCCGAGAGAGGTGATGACGAGCGCGGTGGGTGCTGGCAGCTACGCTGTGTTCTAGATGTTTTCTCTATAATAAAATATTGAAGGCTGAGCAACTGCAGCGGTGGTTTTCTCCCGACTTGGGTTTCCACCTAAAAATCCTGGTGTTCATGTGTGATGCTTTGTGTGATGGTTTATTCTGTTCTTACTGCACATGTTTACTGTTTATAGAACATCTAATAAATGAATGATGGAATTATGTAAGTGAAGAACTAAAGGCATAATTAGATCTCTGGGTATACGCGAGTTTCATGAAGGATATCCGCGTGTATACGCTAGTTGGCTTCAACAAAGTAGCGTATGGGTTTTAGAGTATGAAAAAGTAAAAAGTTTGAATATGCTGTAAATACTGATTCACCCCCCCCCCTCTCAGTATTTTTCCCAACACCTTGGAATCAACATGATGTTGTTCAGGTGGAGGAACTGATTGAACAATAGCCGAGATATTCGGGACCACAGAGGTTGAGAACAACCAAACAGGCAACCCAACAGTTAACCCAGGAAGGGACAACGTTACCATATAAGGAGCACCAACATTTCCAAAAGGAGGAAAATGACTAAGATTCCCATCAGAGGGGATTCCTTGGTTGGTGTATTTCGGAAAATTTTCCATTAGAAACGATCTTCAGAACAACACCCTAAGGAAACTAAATTTAACCAGGAATATTTCGTGGGCAGTTAATTTTTAAAACATTGAAACAAAACTCTATCATTTCATCTTTTAAGAGTTGAGAAAAGATTGAAATGACTACTCAGGAATTCTAGGCAAAGGATGTGCCAAATAACCGTGAACTGCAATATACACCTTGGTTTCAAAATGAAAGAGAAATCAACCAAGGACTTGACGTACATGCAGGCAATCTCCCCGAATGCTATGTCCAGTGTATCACGAGTATAGGGTGGCAGACTCGGCTTCCTATTGATAAAGGATAGAAACCTAGTGGGGTCTCCCTTTATATACACGACGGTACGGGGAGCACAAGTCCATACTAGTGCTGTCTAAAGCCAAGAGGCGAACGACAGCTACTAGGTTTAAAGACGCCGGAACACGTCTCTAGCCTAGACCTCTAAATATTTCGTTAATGTTTCAATGCTTCCTTAGGTTTATTGGATAAATTTTATATTTTATCTTCAATTATTTCTCAGTTTCAAGGCCCTACTGCATGTCATATGACAATCTCCTATATGCAGCTATATGAGAAAAGAAAACTTTTCAATTCGATGAATGCTATCTAGTTAAGGGAAGAGTTTCAAACAATGATGCAACAAACAGAAACACTGCAAACGAAATATTTTCCAAACTAGATGACTTTCACTATCCAAAAGTAATTTCAAACACTCAATGATGCGAATAATGCAATGTAATCTATGCAAAATCCTCTTTTTCGAAAACTATGCAATTGTAATCTATGCACAATTTCCTTTTTCTTTTTAAATGATAAGAATGCACTCAATGCATTTTTTGATGAAATGAGAATCTACTTAATGCATGCTTTTAGTGAAAGAGAATGCAATCAAAGCAATTTCTAATTTTCAATCATTAAACAATGTAATCTAAGTTCAATGATGGATCTCAAAAAATAATTTTCAATGCAATGTGATCTAATGCATTTTAACAAAAAGAAAACTATGAGACGAAAACTAAAAGAACTCAAGTCTCCTTAATGAAGGATGAATGCAAAAGAGATGTAAACAAACACTAAGAATTCAATCGTTGTTTCAAACACTTTGTCATGAAATCCCTCAAAAGGTGACAAGACATATGAGGTCAAACACAAAGAGGACTTCCAAAGCAAGAGATCAAAATAAGGCATTCATTCCCTTTTACATCAAACAATCATGGAAATAAGACATTTCAAACAATGAGAAATGTAATATATGCTCATACAGTAAAAATACCGGAAGGGAAAGACACACTAGTGAAGGATTTAGGGAAAAAATCTCAATTTTCACACACCCTGAAATTGGCACGACTTTGTCATTGACAACTAGCGCCAACTGGCGCAACTTGCTCACTGACAACTAGCACCAATGCCCAATTGGCGCGGGTTGCTAACTGAAAACAAGCGCCAACGCCTAAAAATGAAAAAACAAAGAATTTTTCGCAACCAAGACCAGACTCACCACTTCAAGCAGAATCTCCAAGACTCAAATGAACCATGTAGTCTAGGCTCAAAGCGAGACAAAGCGGAATTCGAATGAAGAAGAAGCCAATCACTCAAATAACGCAATAAAATGATAGACAACCACCAAACGAATGCAGAGAAGCAATCACAAAGTTGACTGAACAGATAGAAACCACAAACTCCCAAGGGAGGCTCAACACACAATAACACCTAGATGCCCTAGAGATAGAATGTAAAATCGATAGAAACGGGCAAAAAACCAAAGTATGAAGGTCACATTCAGTCAAACAAGGCTCCAAAACACTTAGGCAGTCGAAAAAATGAAACCAAAACCACAAATCAAGCTCAGAAAGCTCAAAACCAAGCAAACCCTAGCACCTTTCAGCATTGGCATGACTGTCAGGCTGAAACTAGCGCCATGATAGGATTGGCGCGGGTAGTAAACTGGCAACTAGCGCCAATTGGCGTGACTGTTAGGCTATTAAGCACGCCAGTCAAGTTTTCTATGAAAAAATAAAAATAAGTAATCCAAGAAGCAGACCAGTGATGTTGAAGCTCAAACCAAAATCCAAACTCACGAAAAGAGCCAGCCAAAAGAGCTGATCAAGCGAGCAAAGTCGAGAATCGACTGAAAGACAAGACAATACTCCAAGTGTTCAGTTCATAAACTAAACCGAAGATTGACTAAAGTAGCATTCATCTACTTTCGCTAATGCAGAGCAAGAGCATTTCGAAGGCTATCTGGCTAACTTCAGGCTCTGTCTATAGTTTATAAAGCAAACAACAAGCTAACTCCCCAACGGAGTCGCCAATTTGTTGAGGAGGTAAATCCCCTCTACGGACAGAGGCGATCCATACTAGCCCAGATCGGGTCTAGCAACAATCAAACACACTACAACGCAAGTTCCTAATTGCAAAAATCAAAGTGCGATAGAAGGCCTACCTCAGGTCCAACGCTGTTGTCGTTGCGGAGAGGGTAGTGCTCTTGATCCTTTGCTCCGACAGGTCACAATTCCATCACTTGATGCGATCGAACACCTGCACGTACATGAAACACGATGAACATACGAGCGTAAAACCAAATAATTTCAATTATGTGTCAGTCAAAGAAGACACAACTCATAAATAAGCATGAACAACACGAGTGGAACTATAATCGTAGTCGCTTATATTAATGAAACAAAGGATGATAAAACCTGGATCTGACACTTAAATCCTCCTTCGGTTGGTCATCAGCGGAATATGTCTCGGTAAAGCTTGTCGGGAATAGGGACAAGCCTCTCTCTTCGATCGTCAATCTCCTTGCTATGGATTTGGTGCTATGAGAACTATCAAAGCTCTTGCAGCATTCTTTAGGCTATGAAGGCTCTTGGAGATTATTAAAGACTAGCTTGCAAAGGGAAATGGCAAGCTTATATAGATGGAGGAAGGGGAGTTGGGATCCCTACAGTCATGGGATTGGCCCTATCCTCAAGGAATCTTCCAAGGGAGGTGGAAAACTACTTCCTCTACATGGAAATCCGGAGCCAAACGTCCCAACTCAATTTAGAGACTAGTTCAGGAGTTGGTTAAAGTCAATCTTCCACCATTTATTTTTTTTAAATGCCCTTTATTAAGCCTGGTGTGAGTGCAACTTTGAGACAGAGTGCAAATTGGCACGCCCTCTTTTAATAATTTCCCCCATTGGCGCGGGTATAACACAGGCTATTCGCGCCAAGGATGAAAAGGCTATTTTTAGGGTTTTTCACAAGGAGATGTCTTCAGGGAAATGAAAGTCCATGTCTAGGGGAATTTCATGAAAGTGTTTTCAGGTTATGTCACTGCTCACAGGTCATGGAATGAGCCCTCCAATGTGTGGGATGGGGAATTGCAGGGACGGTGACAAATTGTTGTGTAACACCTTCCTTGCTGCATTTCTGGCATATGGACATGCTCAAAAGAAAATGGAAGTTCTTGGAAGTTAGTCTTCCATGGAAGGCTATCATCTATCCAAAACCTCCTTGGTTTTGCCAAAGTATGCATGTGTGACCACCATATCTCATCATGTATGAAAGAGCTCTTTCCAAATGAGTTTGTCTCCTGATCCTTCATAGTCAAGGATTGTCTTCCTTGCTCCATGATGGTGTCATTCTTCATCCTTGCAGCATCCTTTCTCAGCGCAGTATGAGATGAGAGAATGGATAATGGTGATAAGGGAAAAATACTTTCCCTCTTCCTGAGATTTCCCCATACTCTCAGCGTTTTATTATGGTCTTCTAGTGTTCCCTTCCTCCTTGGATCTATAAAAGGATAATCTATGCATGAAACATCTTTCACCAAATATGAATCAGGTGGTCTCCTAGCTAGTTTACCACAAAATAATGATGTCTCATGGCTCATTCCCATGTGAATAATAGATGGGAACATCTTATGACTTCTTCCACTATGCAAATCTATCTATGATTTCTATGTGGAAGTCTCATGATAATGGGTTATCACTCTTAAGGATGGAAGAGTGATTCCGATTGGAGCAATTTCCCCATCATTCCTTCCATGTAATAGTGGATCACCTCCTATCATATCAGCGCTATGATCATTTTGTGTTCTTCTTCTCCTACCTTCTGCAAGATCTCATAGTCTATCATATCAACATTGTGATCCTTTCCAAATGAGTTTGTCTCCTGATCCTTTAGATGTAGTTAACTCATGAACACCCATCATCTCCTTGGTGTTAAGATTCTTGATCACAAAGGACTGATCTGTCATAGTGTGTGTTCCCAAAACTATATGCAATGTTGGAACACATTTCCTCCATTTTTTTTTCTCATTGTATGTCATCATAGACACATGCTGCTCGTTCTCTTCATGTGTAAGATCCTTGGGATTTTCTTGGAAAGATACAAGAGCTCTCCTAGTGGAAGCAAGTGCTTCACCTTCATCTCCAAATAAAAATAGATCTCCTCCTACTGTCACAGCGCTGGAGGATCTTTCCAACTCTTTCTCTTTCTTCTCCTCATCAATAGATAATGCCTCAGCATTAAGAGATCCTTTCTCTTGATCTCCTATTGAAAAATGAATCCTCATGTCTTCTTCTTGAGAAGAATGTTCTTGCTAAAGTGGGGCCTTTGCCCTTGGAAAATCATGTAGCAGATCTTTAACCCCCTCAACAATGTTCTGGAATAGAGTTATATTCATGGATAATTCCATCTCATGCAAAGGTTTTGAATTCTTGGGCTTAGTTTTCTTACCCAAATAAATTTCAGATGGCTTAAAATCAAATCTTTTCACTAACCTCCTAGTGAACTTTGCATAAGTAGAGATGTTTACATTTTTCAATGAAGAAGATTCAAACAACCACCAGGCATAAGCCTTACCTTGGAGGTGCAGCACTACTAATTTTATGGCTTTTTCTTTTGAAACTTGATGCAGCTAGAAATATGTGTCAAGCTCCTTTACCCAAGACTTGGCTGAGCTCTCAGGCAATCCATAAAAAGTAGGTAGAAACATCCTATCCAAAGTGTGTTACATGCACCCTCTTCTTCTCTTGTATATGTTGGATCTTATTTCTTATTTAAGTTGACAAAAACTCTTGGAATCTTAGATGCTCTTTGAATCTTTTAGACTGAGATTGATATTCTTGGAGATAGTCACCAAGAGTCTCCTCTTTCGGTGTCTCTCCTTCTGCTTCTTCTCTTGCTAGGAATGTAGGCATGCTACAACATTGTAGATCTGATTGTGTGGCTGAATGCTCACACACAAAATATGAAGAAATGGGGATTTCTTCATGTGTAATTCTCCTTGAGGGATCTTCATGTCTTTTACTCCTCATTCCCCTGATTTCACTCATTAGCTCATGCATAGTTTGGAACAGAATTTTTGAGAAATATTTCCCTTTCATTCTTATAAATAAATGTGTTTTACCCTTGTCTTATTTATCTTTAGTGTAATCAATATTATTCTTCTATATTTTATTTTCTTGAAAATACATATTGGCTTCTCAATGAGCACAGGTTGTGCCAAGATGATGCTCTGATACCACTGTAATATCCAAATGGGAAACATGCAGCAATATTAAACAATACTCCAGATAAATAATGCAGTTAAGCTAAGTAAGAGTAGGAGGCCAATACGGAGGCTCAATATTTACATATACATCAGCAAAATATATGAATATGACAGCCCATGAGATGTACAACAAGAAATGGAATACTTTTACATGAAGAAATCATCAAAATGAGGTGTTGCAACCATATATTATGACAGAAAGAGCTTGACAGTGTTATTTTATTGGCTGAAAATAGTTGTAGATTACACTTCAGATCTAGAGAAGATCTGTGTACAAAAAGTTAGATCTATATCAGATCTGTACACTAGATAGTCTCCTCTTCAAATTCCCCTTGGGGTTTTTAGCAAAAGGTGAAATACATGGAGTAGATCTGAGATCCAATGCTTCAGATCTGATATTCAGAAAATATGCAACTTTAGATATTATCTAATCAATACAGTATGAGGATCCCAGCCTATCGATATCAAATTTGAAGGGCAGATCCCAAATCACATGAAAACCAATACTCCAAAAAGTGTGCCAAAACACCCTACAACTATACCCTTGCAAATAACGCATTCCTAGAAGGAAAACTGCATTGTAGGCTCTAGAACATGTTTAGCCTCAAGCCATGATCTGAAAATGCAGCTCCAATCATCCAGTACTTGCCAATGGGATAGAAGCCTTCCCCACTGAAAAGAGGCAATAGATTGGCTTAGATATAAGTCGATCTAGCCTCCACTTGCTGCAACTTACAAAGACAACCAAACCCTCAATAGGATCTGTGTTGTAGTTGGAAGAAGAGCTTGGCCAAATTCCTGATAGTGGACTAGAAATGAAAAACTCTTCCAAGAGCTACTCAAGGAAAGAAGTGGGATTCCCGACCAGGAACACCCAATACTAAACAAAATTTACAATCTAGGCTAAACAACCAAAAAAAGCTTGTATGTCTAAACAGAAAATACTTCAGAAATCTGATATCATTCAATAACCTTTTCCATGCTTCCATCCTCCTCCTTTTATAATATTGAGAGATTGCAAAACCCTAAACCATCTCAATGAAATAAATCTTTTCATGTGAGTCACCTCCAACTAAAACTATGTTCTGCCTCATTGATGGCCACTCCTCCAAGACAACGCTGTTGATTTGGTCATGGTTGACCCAGTCAAAACATTCAGCCCCTTTCACACCTATGGGTGCTCATTTAGTTAGCCCAGATTTAGCCTTGTTCACATGTGGCATTGATTTATTTGCTGTTTTAGGAGTTTTTATTGTCCTCCTTTACACATTTATTCATACAATAGAAAAGTGAAACAAAAATGAATGTTCCAATTAGCTTGGGCTAATTGTGAATCTTACACTGATCGAGAATCCCACCTCTTCCATTGAGGAGCTCTTGGAAGATTTTGTACTATACTTCCACAATCAGGCATTTGGCCAAGCTTTAGTCTCATGTACAACACCGTTATGTTTAGAGTTGGGTTGTGTTGCAAGGGTGTAGCAGTGGAGGAGAGGAATCTCCAATTTGTGAGCTATTTTTCCATTGGAGGGATCATCCTTTCATCCAGAGGCTTGTGACGAAGACTTCAGGGCTTCATTACATATTTTGGCACTAGGCCAAGTAGCATTCATTAGCTATAGTGAAGTTTCTAGCAAGGACTGTGTTATTTTGAAGAGCAACTGGAATAGTGGTTTTATTGCCCTATTTGGAGTGTTTGGGTTTCCTGTGTGGTGATCAGCCCTTCATGTAGGAGATCTGTTGGAGGAGGTTCAATCATCTTTTATATCAGATCAGCCATCTTCCATCAGTGATTTATTTGCAAAGATTATTCAGCCCTAGGGCCAAATATGCTATATTTTGTATAGTGTATATTTCTAGAAATATTTTCTGGGTTGCCCTGGAATTCTGTTTTGGAGCATGGATCTCTAGCCTTGGTATTTTTGGAGCATTATATCAACAACAATACATTTTTATATCTTTCAACTTCTATTCTCTTTTAGATAGTGCAGTTTTCTGCATTCCTGTACTTTATGTATTAACAACATCTTAGATCTAGGTGTATGCTTTCATGGGAGGATTGTTTGCCCAACTTGAGTGGTATTTTCCTCAAGACCTTGTACCTATTTTGCTGTTATATTCATAATGGAATGGATCCATTGTTTTCTCATGCTTTGATCTATTATATTTCTGCATATTTCTAATTTTATGCACTCTATTCCTTCTTTTCCCATTTAAGAATATTGCAGTGGAATTATACCATAATGTTGGCTCCGCCTGTGTACTTCAGCCATTATGTCATCTAAGGAGGCTTATCATAGGAAGGAGAAGATCTGCAGAATAGATGAAGGAAAATCCTCATTTACAGGAGGGAAGGAGTTCTCAAAACTTCTTCTTCAAACTATGCAATGCATTAGCAAAGACATCAAAGAGATGAGAATGGAGAGATGGAGAGATTTTCCAAGAGGGCTTGCACATGAAGAAAGCTCCAGATTGTCACATTATGGGTGTGAGAATTTAGCTACACCATCAGATATACAATGTGGCACCATGCCTAGGGTCATATCAAGAGAGATGGAGGAAGGAGATGTACCAAAGGAGGAGACTCTTGGTGATTATCTTCAAGAGTATGAATCTCAAACTCAAAGATTTATAGATCATCTGAACTTCCAAGGGTTTTGAAAGATCAAGGAGGATAGAAAACCTAGCAACCATGATATAAGAACAAGGTGCAAGTAGCATGATGTGGGTAGATTCTTTCTATATACTTTTGATGGATCACCTAAATGTTCAGCTAGGGCTTAGGTGGAGGAGCTAGACACCTATTTGCAACAACACCAAGTTTCAGAAGATGAAGTCGTTAGAGTAGCAGCGCTACACCTTGAAGGTAAGGCTTATCCCTGGTGGTTTTATGAATCTTCTTCATTAAAATATGTAAATATGTCTACTTATGCAAGGTTCAATAGGAGGTTAGTAAAGAGATTTAATGAAAAACATTCTAAAACTTCCTTGGTTGAGCTAGCTAAGCATAAACAAGTAAAACCTTTTCATGAGTTGGAAGGATCAATAAATCCAACTCCATTTCAGAAAACTATTGAGGGGATTAAAAACTTGCATAATACATTGCTAGAGGCAATATCCCCATTTATAAAGAGATCTCTTCTCAAAGGGAAGACATGGAGATCTCTTTTTCAAAAGAGGGACTAAATAAAGAACCTCTTAATGATGATGAGACAACCTCCATTGATGATGAAGGGGAAGAGAAGATAAGAGGTAACAATGCTTTCACAACAGTAGCAGATCTAGTACCTCATGAAGAGGAAGATGGAGAATTTTATCTAAAGAGAGAAATTCTTTCACCCTTGCAAGGAGTTCCAGAGAATCTCACATGTGGAGTTCAGGGCACAGTCCATGTGCAACATGTGCAATCATTGAAATATTATGAGATCTTGAAGATAGAAGAAGATAAGGGGTAGGACAAGAATCATATGATTAGGAGCACACACCCCTCTCTATTTCAAAGGGTTGATGCACAAAAGAAGTAGGAGGAATTGTGCAAGGACAGCAGGGACAAATCAGTCCACTCACATACACAACCTACTCTAGGCCTTGATGTTTCATTACATGGAGGCATTCCATGAGGGAGACCCCCTGATTGGAATATGAAAAAATATTTCTCTCAACATGGTGCAACATTGATATATTTGGCTAAGGAAGGAGCCTTGGGAGGAGCTAGCATAGCGTAGAGAACCTTTGATGGGTTCAAAGGAGGAGTGAGTAATTTTCTGATATGGACATTTCTATCTCCCACTCAGCTATTTGTGCTGAAAGATGATTCATAAATCTATGATGACATGAGCATGGTGTCAAATGGCCACTCCATAGCCTTGGAGTAGAAAATGACACTTCCACGCATGAAGAATATTTTTGAATATGACAAGAGTTTATTGAAACTCTTGTATGCATTGGCCAAACTATGGAAGTTTTGGAGGGGAGATACCTTTCAAGAGGAGGCTAACCTCCATGTACTGCAATCTTGTCTTGGGCAGGATCAGCTAAAAGGGAGACAACAAAGGTGGGGTAACAGTGCTCCAACATATGTCTTTGGAATTGAGCATGTCAAAGAGGAGAGTTATGATGTGACAGGTGCTTCATTTTATATTTCTACAACCCTGTCATTGTTGGGAAGCCTAGATCCATATTGGGAGTCCCAACTATTGGTGGAATATTCCAAGGACCTCTTCACATGTAAGGTTATTGATGGGAAAGTGGTAAATGGGAGGTATAGAGTGGTTGATGGAGTCATTTATCTCCATGATTAGATCTACTTAACTAGAGACTCCAAGCTCAAGGAGGGGATTCTACATGTAGCATATGAGGCACTCTCTTCAAGACATTTAGACTTCATTGAGTCTTATCACACCATCATGGAGGGATTCTATTGGGATGATCTCAAATAAGATGTGCACCAACATATCAGGAGATATGTAGCTTGATTGATATATGAGGAGGAGGGCAACCACCTTGCAAGGTTGTTTCAATCACTTCCCCTTTTGATGGAGAGATGGGAAGGTTCATCTATGGACCTTTTCACCAAATTATCTAAAATATATGGTAAAGATTGTGTTTTGATTCTTATTTATCAACTAGCAATGTATGTGCACTCCTTTACCATGCATTTGCAGCACATTGCTCCATAAGAGAGAAAACCTCTTTGTGGATTTCATGGTCCTTTTGGGACGACATTCAGTGATGGGGATGACCACTTTTGTAATATTCCCAATTATTCCTAAGTTAATGGGAATATTCGTTTTTGTTTTACTTTTATTTTTCATGAATAAAAGTGTAAAGGAGGTTCATAAAACTCCTAAATAGTCAATAAATCAATGCCAAATGTGAAAGAGGTTAAATCTTGGCTATGTAAGCAAGCACCCTTAGGTGTGAAAGGGGTTGGATATTTTTCCTAGGTCAACCATGACCAAATCTACAATGTTGTCTTGGAGGAGTGGCCATCAATGAGGCACAACTTAGTTTTAGATGGAGATTACTTGTGTGAAAGAAGCTATTTCATTGAAGGTGGTTTAGGGTTTGCAAGATCTCAAATTATAAAAGGAAGAGGATGGCAGCATGAGAAATTTGTTGAATGATATTTGATTTTGGTGTATTTTCTGTTTAGAAATACAACTTTATTTGGCTGTTTAGCCTAGATTACAAATGTTGTTTAGCATTGGGTGTTCTTGATCGTGAATCCCACCTCTTCCCATTGAGTAGCTCTTGGGAGAGTTTGTATTGCATAGTCCACTATCTGGATGTAGGCCAAGCTTCTTCTTCAAACTACAACGTAGATCCTATTAAGGGTTTGGTTGTCTTTGAAAGGTGCAGCAAGTGGAGGCTAGATCTACTCAGTTCTAGACCATTCTAGTGCTCCTTTTCAGTGGGGAAGGTTTCTATCCCATTGGCAAGAGAGTATTGGATCATTGGATCATCATTTTCAGATCTTGGCATGTGGCCAAACTTATTTTAAACCCTACAACATTGTATTGCTTACACAACTATGTTATTCCTGTAGGTGCTGTTGCAGGGTGTTTTGGCACATCAGTTATAAAGTTGGATTTCAAGTGTTGGGGATCTGCCCCCCACTTTGAAGATCCATTGAAGGAAGATCTATTTTTTGTCATATCAGATCTGATCTGAATACTTTTTTATACTTCAAAATTTCTGAATATTTCTGCAGATCTGTAGACTTAGATCTTAGATCTACTACTTGTACTTGGTGTAATGCTGAAAACCCCAAGGGGATCTAAAAGAAGAGCCTATCTAGTGTATGGATATGTTATAGATCTGACTTTTCATGCACTGATTTAATCTAGATCTTACATGCAATCAACAGTTATTGCAGCCTAATAAAATAACGTTGTCAAGCTCTTTTCGGCCTATGTATATGGTTGCAGCACCTCTTTTTGAGGGATTTTCTTCTATTGGTGACTTGTATTTCCAACTATGCATCTTATGGGCCTCATTATACATATATTTTTCTGTTGTAAATACTTTGAAAGGTATTTTTATTGGCCTCCTACTTAATAAAAGATGAATTTCATTATTTTCCTGCATATCTGTCTTGTATTGTTGCATTCCCCATTTGGGAATATTACAGTGGTATCAGAGCATCATCTTGGCACAACATGTGCTTTCTAAGAAGTCAATATGTATTCTGAAGAAGAAGAACCTCTTACTGACAAAGAGAAGAGGTATCTGAAGAGAAGACAGAAGAATAAATTTGATTACACCAATGACAATGAAGACAAGGGTAAAGACCCTGTATCTAGAAGTGAAGAAGAAGAAAAGGATTTTCCTAAGATCCTTTTGAGAGCCATGCAAGATATTGCTAGAGAGATCAAAGAGATGAGATTGGACAGAATCAAAGAACCCACTAAAGCATTTCATCTTGGAGAAAGCTCTGGCATGTCTCACCACTGGAATGATTAACCAGTGCATCAGCCACAAGTTTCCCAACGCTCTACCATGCTTACCTTTTTGGCTGTGGGAAATTAAGGGTTTCAAGAGAAAGAACCCTTGAAGACTATTTTGAAGAATATGAATCTCAAAATCAGATATTCAAAGATCACTTGATTTTTTAGGATTTTTGTCACCTCAAGGAAAAAATAATACCAGGGCATCATCATAGGGGTGGTGGATTCATTCAGAATCATGATCGACATCACTCTATGGGCAGATTATTTTTACCCAACTTTGATGGGTCATCCAAATGTGATGCAAAATCATGGGTAGAAAAACTTGAAATTTACTTTTAGTTGAACAAGGTCCCAGAGATGGAGGCTATTAAGATTGTAGCACTACAATTTGAAGGTGAAGCACATAATTTGCAATATTCCTAATTAGCCCAAGCTAATAGGAATATAATATTTTGTTTTCATTTTCCTGTTGCAAGAATAAGATTGTAAAGGAGGATAAATTAAACTCCTAAAACATCAAAATAAATCAATTCCCATGTGAACAAGGTTAAATCTGGGCTGCCTTAATAAAACTCCCTCATGTTTGAAAGGAATTGTGACAATTGACTGGGTCAACAGGACCAAATCCAAAGCGCTGTCCAGATGCAATGTACCACCTAGATGCACAACGTAGATCTAGTTGGAGATTTCAAATGTGAAAGAAGATAAACCTTTGAGATGGTTTAGGGTTTTTCAAGGCTTTCATCCTATAAATGAATGAGGAGAGCAACATGAGAGGGGTAGTTGAACATATTGTATTGAAAGAATTTGTCTATTTAGAAACTTCTCATTCTCTGGCTATTTAGCTGAGAATAGTGATGTTTAGCACTTGGGTGTTCCTGATCGGGAATCCCAGCTCTTTCCTTGAGAGGCCTCTTGGAAGAGTCTTGCATTTCTTGTCCACTACCAGGAATTTGGCCAAGCTTCTACTTCCAACTACAACGCAGATATTGTTGAGGGTTTGGTTGCCCTTGTAAGCTGCAGCAAGTGGAAGCTAGATCTATTCAGATCTAAGCCATCCTAGTGCCTCTTTTCAGTGGGAAAGCCTTCTATCCCCCTGGCAAGAGTGTATTAGATCATCAAAGCTCTAGATCCATACCTTGGCATCAGGTCAAACTCTACATCAAGCCTACAACACATTTTATTCCCCTGGACTGCGTTATTTTGCAAGTGAGAGGTTGCAGGGTGTTTGGCAACTATTTGGAGGAGAGATCTCTGGTGTAAAGGAGCTTTCCTTATACTATGGTGATCCATGGATTAGCCATCTAATCCATGTATGTTTCAAATATGATCTATTCATTGATGTATCTACTTCATAATTTCTGAATCATTCTGCAAATCTGCTGCTGCAGTAGATCTCAGATCTGCTCTTTGTGCTTCATGTATTGTTGAAAACTCCAAGGGGTATGTAAAATAGAGACAATCTAGTGTATAGATCTAATATAGATCTAATATTTTGTACACAGATCTATCCTAGATTTGAATTGTAACCTAGATTTGTTGTTTACTCATAGAAATAATGTTGTTAAGGATTTTACAATGAAATACATTTTTGCAGCACCTCTTTAGAGGGTTTTTCTTCATGGAAGTCTCCATCTTTCTCTTGTACACTAAATTGGCCACATTGTAAATATGATTTATCATTGTATAAGCTAATTTTGAGCTTTCATATTGGTCTCTTGCTGCTGCTATCTAAAACTGCATTATTTTCTGGGCAGTGTTCTTTTGTATTGCTGCAGTCCCTTCCTTGGGTAGTTTTAAGCCATACTAGGTGTGGGAGATCTATTTAACCCACCTAGTTTGATTTGTTTCTAAAATACCTTTGGATTTGGGTCTTAGATTATCATATCTAAGGGATCCAAGGGCTGATTTCATATGCTGTAGTAGTAATTCCAGAAAATTTAATTTTTCAGGCATGCCTTGCTAGTAGTCTCGATTTTGGGATATTACGGTGGTATCAGAGCATCTTTCTTGGCACAACCTGTGATTTGATTATTAAAGAGCCAATATGTCTTTTCATGGGAAGGAAATACTGATGAAGAAGCGTGGTTACATTGAAGACACATAAGACAAGGGTCCATACCCTTCATCTGGAAGATTGATTGGGAAAGATTTTTCAAAAACTCTATTCCAAACTATGCATGAGCCGAAGAATGAAATCAGGGGAGTGAGGAATGAAAGACAAGCATATCTTTGGCAAATATTTTCACATGAAGGAATCCCCACTACTTCATATGATGTGTGGGAGCATTCTGCCACACACGTCTACAACATTGTAGCATGCCTACATTCCTTGTAAGAGTAGAAGAAGAAAGAGATACACCAAAAGAGGAGACTCTTGGTGACTATCTCCAAGAATATGAATCTCAGTCTAAAAGATTCAAAGAGCATCTGAGCTTCCCATATTTTTTTCAACTCAAAGAAGAAAGAAGGTCCAATAGAAACATGAGAAGAAGAGGGTGCATGCAACACACCTTGGGTAGAAATTTTCTACCTACTTTTGATGGGTCACCTGAGAGCTCAGCCAAGTATTGGGTAAGGAAGTTGGACACATATTTTCAACTACATCAAGTTTTTGAAGAAGAATCCATAAGAGTAGCAGAGTTGCACCTCCAAGTTAAAGCATATGCCTGGTGGTTATTTGAGTCTTGTTCATTGAAAAATATAAACATCTCTACTTATGCAAAGTTCACTAGGAGGTTAGTGAAAATATTTGATTCTATGCCATCTGGAATTTATGTGGGTGAAAAAACTAAGCCCAAGAAATAAAAACCTTTGCATGAGATGGGAAGATCCATGACGATACCTCCATTTCAAAACATTGTTGAAGGGGTTAAAAATCTGCTACATGAATTTCCAAGGGAAAAGGCCCCACTTCAGCAAGAACCTTCTTCTCAAGAAGAAGACATGAGTGTTCATTTTTCAAGGAGAGATCAAGAAAAATGATCTCTTATTGATGAGGCATACTCCATTGATGGGGAGAAGAAAGAAGAAGAACTGAAAGGTTCCTCCAGCACTGTGACAGCAGGAAGAGATTTATTTTTATTGAGAGATGGAGATGAAGCCATTGCTTCCACTAAGAGGGCTCTTGTATCTTTGCAAGAAGGCCCCAAGGATCCTATACATGAAGAGGATGAGAAGCATGTGTCTATGTTGATAGAAAAAGAGACAGAACAATGGGGGTAATGTGTTCCAACACTGCATCCAATTTTTGGAACACGCACTATGATGGATCGATCCTTTGTGATCAAGACTCTTGAGACCAAGGAGATGATGGGTGTTCATGAGTTAACTGCATCTAAAGGGAGCACCTTAGACTGTGAGATTTTGTAGAAGGTGGGTGATGAAGAAGAATAAGGTGGAGTTGCTCCAACTTCTCCTTATCATGATACTTCCACACAACAATCAGAGATGGATTTGCACATTGGAAGTAGTCATAATAAGTTACCATCTATTGTTCACATGGGAATGAGCCATGAGACATCATTATCTTATGGTATACCACCTAGGATACCACCTGATTTAGATCTGATGAAAGAAGTTTCATGCATTGATGCTCCTTCCATAGATCTAGGAAGGAAGGGAGCATTAGAAGACCATGCTTTAGTGCTGAGAGTATGGGGAAATTACAAGGAGAGGGAAAGAATTTTTCCCTTGACATCACTATCCATTCTCTCATCTCATAATGCACTGAGAAAATATGTTTCAAGAATGGAGGTTGATACCATCCTGAAGCAACGGAGGCAATCCTTGAATCAGAAGACAAAATTGCTTGGAGGATCCTCTTCTATACATGATGAGGGATGGTGGTCACACTTGCATACCTTGGAAAAACCAAGGAGGTTTTGGATGGATGATAACATCCCATGGGAGACTAACTTCCAAGAACTTCCATCTTCTTTTGAGCATGTGCATGAGAAAGGAGGGTCAAAAGGAAGGACTGGAAACCTTCCACCATACACCTTTGACATGGGAGATGTCAAGGAGAAGAAAAACAACATGGCAGACACTTTAGGTGACACTCTATCAACGCTGTCACTGTTGAGCACATTAGATCCCTATTGTAAATCCCAACTGTTGGTGGAATATTCCAAGGATCTTCATGCTTGCATGATTCTTGATGACTGGTTGCATGAAGAGAGCTATTCAATCCTTGATGGAATCATCTATAATCATGGTAGGATCTTCTTGTCTAGAGCTTCCAAGCTCAAGGAGAAGTTACTATAGAGGGCTTATGAAGATTTCAATTTCAACCACACCTATTCTATGAAGCTCAACAATATCATGTTGAGGAGCTATTATTGGGAGGGCTTTGAAAGAGAACTATATCAGCATTATCAGAGATGCATGGACCTTGTGGAGTTGGAGTAGCAAAATGACTCTAAGGAAGAGTTAAATCATCCCACTCTTTCTTCCCTTGAAGATGAGAGTAGATCTATACACCACTCCATTGATATGGGGAGGATTTTTGGTGAAGAGCATGTTCTTAGTACATGTGTTTTATATTCTGATTTCATGCATTCTTACACCATGTTTTTGCAGGCCATGAATCCAAGGAGGAGTAATATATTTTTTAAATCTCATGGAAATTGTTGGGCCACTAAAAATTCTGAATTTGGCCACTCCCTTGATGTGCAAAGGGAGATTTATTTTCATGATGGGTGCTTCCCAAAGGCACCAAATATATCTCACATTTTCTGCAATAGTGAGATGACTTGGGCAGCAAGTAAGTGGTGGGAAAACCACTTATCACATCTTGGTTTGATGCAGGTAGGGGATGCTCTACGCTGGTTCCATGTGTGGGACTATGATCCACCTCCATGTGCACACATTTCTGTTTGTTTGTACATTGTTTTGATCCCTTATATTGATGATGTGCTTGTAATTTTCATGGGGATGTATGGAGGAAGGAGGGAAGGCATGCATGTGCCCTATGGGATGAATATACTCCCTGTAATTTTTGTCTTATATTTCAAGGAGGGCATTAGGCAAACCATGGTTGTTTTATGTGATTCATTGTTTCCTTATGGGAGGAGCTGTTTGCATCTCATGAGAATATTGTTGGAAGAAGTCATGGATGGATGGTTGGGTGATCACTTAGCTTATGAGAGAATCTTATCCTTTGTATGTGACACCAATGGAGAAGGAGATGAGTTGCAGCACTCACCTTATCAGTTGCTTAAGGACAAGCAACATTTTGGAGGGGAGGACTGTAATATTCCTAATTATCCCAAGCTAATATGAATATACTATTTTGTTTTCATTTTCTTGTTGCAAGAATAAGATTGTAAAGGAGGATAAATTAAACTCCTAAAACAACAAAATAAATCAATGCCCATGTGAACAAGTCTAAATTTGGGCTGCCTTAATAAAACTCCCTCATGTGTGAAAGGGATTGTGAAAATTGACTGGGTCAATAGGACCAAATCCACAGCACTGTCCAGATGCAATGTACCACCTAGATGCACAGCGCAGATCTAGTTGGAGGTTTAAAATGTGAAAGGAGCTAAAAATTTGAGATGGTTTAGGGTTTTTCAAGGCTTTCATCCTTTAAATGAAAGAGGAGAGTAGTATGAGAGGGGTTGTTGAACATATTTTAGTGAAATTATTTGTCTATTTAGACACTTCTCATTCTCTGGTTGTTTAGCTGAGAATAGTGTTGTTTAGCACTTGGGTGTTCCTGATCGAGAATCCCACCTCTTCCCTTGAGAGGCCTCTTGGAATAGTCTTGCATTTCTTGTCCACTATCAGGAATTTGGCCAAGCTTCTACTTCCAAGTAAAACGCAGATCCTATTGAGGGTTTGGTTGTCCTTGTAAGCTACAGCAAGTGGAGGCTAGATCTATTCAGATCTAGGCCATTCTAGTGCTTCTTTTCAGTGGGAAAGCCTTCTATCCCCCTGGCAAGAGTGTATTGGATCATCAAAGCTCCATATCCATACCTTGGCATCAGGCCAAACTCTACATCAAGTCTACAGTGTAATTTATTCCCCTGGATTGTGTTATTTTGCAAGTGAGAAGTTGCAGGGTGTTTGGAAAGTATTTGGAGGAGAGATCTATGGTGTAAAGGAGCCTTCCTTACACCATTGTGATCCATGGATTAGCCATATAATCCATGTATGTTTCAGATATGATCTATTCATTTATGTATCTACTTCATAATTTCTGAATCATTTTGTAGATTTGCTGCAGTAGATCTCATATTTGCTCTTTGTGCTTCATGTATTGCTGAAAACTCCAAGGGGTATGTAAAATAGAGACAATCTAGTGTATAGATCTAATATAGATCTAATATTTTGTACAAATATCTGTCCTAGATCTGAGTTGTAACCTAGAGCTCTTGTTTACTCATAGAAATAATGATGTTAAGGCTTTTACAGTGAAATACATTGTTGCAGCACCTCTTTAGAGGGTTTTTCTTCTTGGAAGTCTCCATATTTCTCTTGTACATTGAATGAGCCACATTGTAAATCAGATTTATCATTGTATAAGCTAATTTTGAGCTGTCATATTGGTCTCTTGCTGCTGCTATCTAAAACTACATTATTTTCTGGGCAGTGTTCTTTTGTATTGCCGCAATCCCTTCTTTGGGTAGTTTCAAGCCATACTGGGTGTGGAAGATCTGTTTAACCCACCTAGTTTGATTTGTTTCTTACCTCCCTTTGGGTTTGGGTCTTAGATTATAAAATATAAGGGATCCAAGGGCTGATTTCATATGTTGTAGTAGCCATTCCTAAAAAATGTGTTTTTCAGGCATGCCTTGCTAGCAGTCCCGATTTTGGGATATTACAGTGGTATCAGAGCATCTTTCTTGGCACAGCCTGTGCTTTGCTTATTAAAGAGCCAATATATATTTTCATGGGAAGGAAATACTGATGAAGAAGTGTGGTTATACCGAAGACACAGAATACAAGGGCCCAAACCCTTCATCTGGAAGATTGATTGGGAAATAGTTTTCAAAAACTTTGTTCCAAACTATGCATGAGCTTAAGAATGAAATCAGGGGAGTGAGGAATGAAAGACAAGTTAGATCTTTAGAAAATATTTTCACATGAAGGATGCCCCACTACTTCATATGATGTGTGTGAGAATTCAGCCACACAATCTGATCTACAATGTTGTAGCATGCCTACATTCCTTGCAAGATTAGAAGAAGAAAGAGGGACACCAAAAGTGGAGACTCTTGGTGAGTATCTTCAAGAATATGAATCTCAGTCTAAAAGATTCAAAGAGCATCTAAGCTTCCCATATTTTTTTCAAATCAAAGAAGAAAGAAGGTCTAGCATAAATATGAGAAGAAGAGGGTGCATGCAGCACACCTTAGGTAGAACTTTTCTACCTAATTTTGATGGGTCACCTGAGAGCTCATCCAAGTCTTGGGTAAGGAAGCTGCACACATATTTTCAGCTGCATCAAATTTCTAAAGAAGAAGCCATAAGAGTAGCAGCGTTGTACCTCCAAGGTAAAGCATATGCTTGGTGGTTATTTGAGTCTTCTTCATTGAAAAATGTAAACATCTCTACTTATGCAAAGTTCACTAGGAGGTTAGTGAAAAGATTTGATTCTATGCCATCTAAAATTTATGTGGGTGAACAAACTAAGCCCAAGAAATCAGAACCTTTGCATGAGATGGAAATATCCATGAAGATAACTCCATTTCAGAACATTGTTGAAGGTGTTAAAGATCTGCTACATGAATTTCCAAGGGAAAAGGCCCCACTTCAGCAAGAACCTTCTTCTCAAGAAGAAGACATGAGTGTTCCATTTTCAAGGAGAGATCAAGAAAAAGGATCTCTTATTGATGAGGCATACTCCATTGATGGGGAGAAGAAAGAAGAAGAACTGAAAGGATCCTCCAGCGTTGTGACAGTAGGAGGAGATCTATTTTTATTGAGAGATGGAGATGAAGCCATTGCTTCCACTAAGAGGGATCTTGTATCTTTGCAAGAAGGTCCCAAGGATCCTATACATGAAGAGGATGACCAGCATGTGTCTATGTTGATAGACAAAGAGACATAACAATGCGGGAAATGTGTTCCAACACTGCATCCAATTTTTGGAACACACACTATGATGGATTAGTCCTTTGTGATCAATACTCTTGACACCAAGGAGATGATGGGTGTTCATGAGTTAACTGAATCTAAAGGGAGCACCTTATACTATGAGATATTGCAGAAGGTGGGTGACGAAGAAGAAGAAGGTGGAGTTGCTCCAACTTCTCCTTATCATGATACTTCCACACATAAATCAGAGATGGATTTGTGCAGTGGAAGTAGTCATAAGTTCCCATATATGTTTTAGATCTGATCTATTCATTGATGTATCTACTTCAGAATTTCTGAATCATTTTGCAGATCTGTTGCAGTAGATCTCAGATCTACTCTTTGTGCTTCATGTATTGTTAAAAACTCCAAGGGGTATGTAAAATAGAGACAATCTAGTGTACAGATCTGATATAGATATAATATTTTGTACACATATCTATCCTAGTTCTGTGTTGTAACTTACAACTATTGTTTACTCATAGAAATAACACTATTAAGGATTTTACAGTGAAATACATTGTTGCAGCGCCTCTTTAGAGGGTTTTTCTTCATGGAAGTCTCCATATTTCTCTTGTACACTGAATGGCCCACATTGTAAATATGGTTTATCATTTTATAAGATAATTTTGAGCTGTCATATTAGTCTCTTGCTGTTGCTATCTAAAACTACGTTATTTTCTGGGCAGTGTTCTTTTGTATTACTGCAGTCCCTTCTTTGGGTAGTTTGAAGCCATACTAGGTGTGGGAGATCTGTTTAACCCACCTAGTTTGATTTGTTTCTGATCTCCCTCTGGATTTGGGTCTTAGATTATCAGATATAAGGGATCCAAGGGTTGATTTCATATGCTATAGCAGCCATTCCTAAAAAACGCATTTTTCAGGCATGCCTTGCTAGTAGTCCCAATTTTGGGATATTACATAATTGGTGGTTCCATGGATTGTCTACATTGGGTCATTCCAATGTGACTACTTATTCAGAGTTCACTAGAAGACTGGTGGAAGGATTTGATAGAAGAGATCCTGAGGTACAATTCATGAGCCTTGCAAATTTGAAACAATCAGGTAATACAAAGTCTTACATTTCTGAATTTTTAAGATTATTTGTTATGGTTCCTAATTTGTTTGCAACAAGAAGGGTGCACATGTTCATTGATGGTTTAGATGAACCTCTTCATGGGTTGGTTAAATATACCAAGCCCACTACCCTACATGATGCTATATAAAGGGCTAGAGACCTTCAATATACCTTTCCAAAAGCAAAGGCAAGCTTTCAGCATAAGCCCTCTTTTCCTTCAAAGGGAAAGGAAGACAAAGATGCTGCTTCCAAGGAGAGCTCATATAAGAAGCCTCTTGATGATGAAGTCTGGAGAGATCTAGGAAAAATGAAGTTATGCTTCATTTTCCAATAATCATGGGAACCTAGACATAGATGTGCTATTGGAAAAGCACATTACATAGAGGTCTTCTTAGATTTTGAGGAGGAAGAAGAAGATGAACCAAGAAGAGTTCACAATGTTGACATTGCAAGAGGAGAGCCAACACCCTCAGGAGATGGGAATGGAACACTTACTCCTATTGGAGGGGATATTGCATCTTTGAGAAGAGTACCTAACTACTTGACCTTAATAGTTCAAGGTTCCATCTTGAATCAGAGGGTCTCTGTTTTTATTGATAGTGGGGCAACCCACAATTTCATTGATGCCCATCTAGTGCAAAGGAGGGGAATACCCACTAATAATTTTGAGGGATTCTATGTTTTGGTCCCAGGAGATAGAAAAATGCAATGCATGCCTTATGTCCCATCACTTTCAGTCACCATGGGGACTTATACATTGGTTGATCACTTCTTTGTGGCTGACATACCTGACACCAATGTGATTTTTGGTGTTCAATGGCTAATTACATTGGGGAAAGTCACCACTGATTAAGAGGATTTGAAAATATAATGGGTGGACAAGAAGAGTGGTGAAACCCAAATGAACAAAGGTATGTATACATATCCCTCACATACCACTTCCACACAAAGAACATAGATGGATTTGCGTAGTGGAAGTAAGGACCTTACAGTCCTGTCTATCATGCTCATGAGGTTTCTGCATGGGACACTCTTATCTAGTGGCAAACCACCTGGGAGGCCACCTGATTCAGTTTTTGTGGGAGATCTCTTACCACATGATGCTCCAAATTCAGATCCAGGAGGGATGGGAGCATTGGAAGAAAACTATATAGCATTGGAAGTCTTGGGTAGGCTCAAGGAGGAGGGAGATCTTCTCCCCTTATCATCATCACCTACTCTCATTTTTTATTCTGCGATATGGGAGGAGAAGAATGGAAGGAATGGCCTTCCAACATATATATTTGGCATGGGAGATGTTAAGAAGGAGAGGAGAAACATGACAGACATTTCAGTTGATATATTATCAGCATTGTCATTGTTGGGGAGCTTAGATCCATACTAGAAATCCCAACTGTTGGTGGATTATTCCAAGGTTCTTCACACTTGTATGATACTTTATGACCAGCTGCATGAAGAGGGCTATTTATTCCAAGGAGGATTCATATATCATCATGGTAGGATATTCTTTTCTAGAGCCTCCAAGCTCAAGGAGAAGTTGCTACAAAGAGCTTATGAAGAGTTTTGTTTCAGCCACATATATTCCATGAAGATATATAACATCATCATGAGGAACTTTGATTGGGAGGGCTTTGAAGGAGAACTACATCAAAATTTTCAAGAATGCATGAACCATGTGGAGTAGGACATAAACATGACTCTATGAAAGATTTATTTTAGCCATATCTTCCTTCTTTTGAGAGAGGAGATAGAGCTATGTACCGCTCCATGTGTATGAGGAGGACTGTTGGTGAAGAA
This sequence comes from Pinus albicaulis, assembly GCA_034641835.2. NCBI lineage: Eukaryota > Viridiplantae > Streptophyta > Pinopsida > Pinales > Pinaceae > Pinus > Pinus albicaulis. The sequence continues at coordinate 167,060,961 of CM076583.1, read as the reverse complement.
CATGCTCATGTAAAACATGTTTTATTTTCTGATTGTATGCATTCTTTCACCATGTTTATGTAGGCCATGACTCCAAGGAGGATTATTTTATCTTATGAACTTCATGGCCAACCTTGGGCCACAAAAATTTATGAACATGGCCACTCCTTTGGTGAACAAAGGGAGATTTTGTATCATGATGGGTGCATTCCTAAGGCACCAAATATATCTCACACTTTCATCCATAGTGAGATAACATGGGCAGCAAGTAAGTGGTGGGGAAACCACTTACCTTATCTTGATCTGATGCAGGAAGGAGATGCACTGCACTGGTTCCACATGTGGGACAATGACCCACCTCCATATGCACAAATTTATGTTTGTATGTATATTGTTTTGATCCCATACATTGATGATGTACTTGTACGTTTTATGGGAATGTATGGAGGGAGGATGGGAGGTATGTATGTGCCTTATGGGATGGAGATTCTCCATGTATCTTATGCTACATGTTTCAGGGAGGACATGGGAAAGCCATGTTTGTTTCATTTGAGCTATTGTCTCCTTATGGGATGCACTATTTACATCTCATAAGAACTTTGGAGGAACAATTCATGGAGGGATGGATTGGTGAACACTTATCTTATGGAGGAATATTATCACATGATGGTGTCACCAATGGAGGAGGAGAAGAGCTGCAGCACTCACCTTATCAGTTGCTTGAGGATAAGCAACATTTGGGAGGGGAGGATTGTAATATTCCCAATTAGTCCTAAGCTAATGGGAATATTCATTTTTGTTTTACTTTTCTGTTTCATGAATAAAAGTGTAAAGGAGGTTCATAAAACTCCTAAACATTCAATAAATCAATGCCAAATGTGAAAGAGGTTAAATCTTGGCTATGTAAGCAGCACCCTTAGGTGTGAAAGGGGTTGGATATTTTGACTGGGTCAACCATGACCAAATCTATAGCATTGTCTTGGAGGAGTGGCCATCAATGAGGCACAATGCAGTTTTAGATGGATATGGTTGTGTGAAAGAAGCTATTTCATTGAAGGTGGTTTAGGGTTTGCAAGCTCTCAACTTATAAAAGGAAGAGGATGGTAGCATGAGAAGGTTGTTGAATGATATTTGATTTTGGTGTATTGTCTATTTAGACATACAAATTTCTTTGGCTGTTTAGCCTAGATTGCAAATGTTGTTTAGCATTGGGTGTTCCTGATCGGGAATCCCACCTCTTCCCATTGAGTAGCTCTTGGGAAAGTTTTTATTTTATAGTCCACTATTTGGCTGTAGGCCAAGCTTCTTCTTCCAAGTACAACACAAATCCTGTTGAGGGTTTGGTTGTCTTTCAAAGCTGCAGCAAGTGGAGGCTAGATCTACTCAGATCTAGACCATTCTAGTGCTCCTTTTTAGTGGGGAAGGTTTCTATCCCAGTGGCAAGAGAGTATTGGATCATTGGAGCATCATTTTTAGATCTTGGCATGTGGCCAAACTTATTTTAAACCCTACAACGCAATATTGCTTCTAGAACTCCATTATTCCTATAGGTGTTGTTGCATGGTGTTTTGGCACATCAGTTGGAGAGTTGGATTTCAAGTGTTGGGGATCTTCCCTCCACTTTGAAGATCCATTGAAGGAAGATCTATTTCTTGTCATATCAGATCTGATCTGAATAATTTTGTATACTTCAAAATTTCTGAATATTTCTGTAGATCTGCAAACTTAGATCTTAGATCTACTGTTTGTACTTGGTGTAATGCTGAAAGCCCCAATGGGATTTGAAAGAGGAGCCTATCTAGTGTATGGATCTGTTATAGATCTAATTTTTCATGCACTGATTTTCTCTAGATCTGACATGTAATCAACAGTTGCTGCAGCCTAATAAAATAACGTTGTCGAGCTCTTTTCAGTCTATGTATATGGTTGCAACATCTCTTTTGAGGGATTTTCTTCTATTGGTGACTTGAATTTCCATCTATGCATCTTATGGGCCTCATTATATATCTATTTTGCTACTGTAAATACTTTTGAAAGGTCTCTTTATTGGCCTCCTGCTTAATAAAATATGAACTACGTTATTTTCCTGCATATCTGTCTTGTATTGATGCATTCCCCATTTTGGAATATTACAACTTTATGGAGGAATTTGGGCAATATATGTTTTACTTGGGTCATATTCATCCAACACCTAATTTCCTTTGCTATTTGCAAGCTTTTGAGAAGCTTATGATAGCAAGAAAGTGGTTGGATGGCCACTTATCACATTATGTTTTGAGACAGCAAGAATAAGAACAACGTTGGTCTCACTTGAGGGACTATTGTCACCATCCAATATGTCATATGACACTTAGTCGATGTTTCTTTTGGGGCCCATATGGTGATGAAACTCTATTTACTATATGTATGAAGGAGTGGGAAAGAATTCCACCTAGAACCAATGAGTGGGATCATGAGATTCCAAGTATCTTTTGGCTTCATGAGGACTATATTATTGCAGCCCAAGATCAGCATCTCCAAATTTATCATAAATGGAGAGACATAAAGCATAAATTGAACAATATTATCTCTCACTTTCAGCCATGCAGCCCCTACACATTTCATAAGCAAGGGATTGGTGAGTTTTTCTATGAGCTACCAAGGATGGATCACTTTTTTTAGATGATAGCATGGAGATTGGAGTTTCTCATTGGGGTTGAGGCACCCAACATTCATCATCTCTCATGCCTTGAGGAGCCCAATGGACAGCATATAATTTTTTTCATATATCTCCCACTTTTTCATGATGAGAGCTATTTGGTTTATCCACTAAAGGCAAACTTGTATTCTTGGGAGGAGACATATCCATTGGAGATTTTGCAGTATCCTTGTAGTTGCTTGAGGACAAGAAACATTTTGGAGGGGAGGACTGTAATATTCATAAATTAGCTTGCAGCTAATTGCAATATTAAAATTTTGTTTTTTCACTTAGATAGGTGAATAAATGGGTAGGGAGACCCATAAATCTCTTTATGAAGAATAAAACCACTTCTCATGTGAAAGAAAATCATCTTTCTAGCTCAATAAAGCACCGTAAGGTGTGAATAGGGGCTAGAACATGTGGACTGGGTCAACTTTGACCAATTCAACAACATTTTCATGGAGGAGTGGACATTAATGGAGGGACAACACAGTTTTAGATGGAGACACATTGCATGGAAGTAGTGTCATTAATGGATGGGGCTTAGGTTTTGGAAACTCATACCTTATAAAAGGAAGAGGATGGAAGCCATATTATTCATCTTGATGCTTTGATATTTTGATATATGTTCTGTTTAGACATATAGCTTTCTTCAGTTGTTTAGCTAAGATTGCATGTGCTGTTTAGCACAAGGTGTTCCTGATCGAGAATCCCACCTCTTCCATTGAGGAGCTCTTGGAGGAGTTTGAAATATACTTCCAAAATCAGGAATTTGGCCAATCTTCAGTCTCATTTACAATACAATTCTGTTTATATTTGGGTTGTGTTGCAAGGGTGTAGCAATGGAGGAGAGAAAACTCCAATTTCTGAACTAGTTTTCCATTGGAGGGATCATCCTTTCATCCAGAGGCTTGTAAGGAAGACTTCAGGGCTTCAGTACATATTTTGGCACCAGACCAAGTAGCATTCATCAGCTGCAACATATTTTTTAGCAAGGACTATGTTATTTTGAAGAGAAGCTGCAGCAGTGGGTTTATTGCCCTATTTGGAGTGTTTGAGTTTCCTGTGTGGGGATCAACCCTTCATGTAGGATATATTTTGGAGGAGGATCAACCATATTTTATATCAGATCATCCATATTCCATCAGTGATTTATTTTCAGAGATTATTTAGCCCTAGGGCCAAATATGCTATATTTTTGTAATATTCCAAAATTAGCATGCAACTAATTGGAATATTGATTTTTGTTTTTATCACCTAGCAGTTGAATAAATGGGTAAGGAAGCCCATGCATATTAAAAACATGAATAAATCCCTTAGCATGTGAAAAGGGATCATCATAGGAGCTATATTTCACACCCTCATGTGTGAAAAGGGTCATTTGCATGTGGACAAGGTCAAGTTTGACCAAGTCAACAGTGTTGGGATAGGAGGTGGAGAACACTTTGAGAGACATCACAGTATGAATGGGAGGAGGTTTTTTGGTGAAGGAAACCCTAATGAGTGGGACCATGGTGAGAGGGCTTTCACTGTTTTAAAAGGAGGGCAAGGCAGCCATTATTATTCATGTTATGTATTATTGATTTCTTGGTCTGTTTAGACTTTGTGCATTCTCCTGGTGTTTAGCAAAGTTGCAGTGCTGCTTAGCACAAGTAATTCATGTTTAGGAATTCCTTCTCCTTCCAATAGAGGCCTCTTGAAGGAGATTTCTCTTCATTTCTCCACATTCAGGCTTCAGGCCAAGCATCCTCCTTCAGCTATAGAGCAGTTTCTATTTAGAGCTGAGTTGTGTTGCAGGGTGTTGCAGTGGAGGTTACTCAACACCACTTCCAGAGCTTATTTTTTAGAGGAGGAAGCCTTATTCCCTTTGGAGGATTAGTGAGGAAGTATCTGGGCTAATTTCACCATCTTTGGCATCAGGCCAACCATTTTCCATCATCTACAGCGCAATCCCTCTCCTTGTGTATGTTATTTTCAGTGTGCATTTGCAGTGAGGGTTGTAGTGTTTGTTTGGAGGGTGAGATCTTCAGTGTTAGGATTAGCCTTTCACATGGAAGATTCATTGGAGGAGGATTTTTCAGCTGGTGCATCATATACAGCCATCTCCATCTAGTTCTTGACTTGCAACTGCTACTTATTCTTGAGACTGCAACTCTGGCATTTTTTCCATTTTGTACATATCAGGAAATCCTTTCTAGATTGTCTTGAAATTCAGTTTGGGAGGCTAGATCTTCATTCCCAACATTTTTTGGGCCCTACATTTTTATATTTGTGTATTGACACTTCCCAACAATAGTTCCTCTAATAAAACTACGCTGTCATAGCCTTGGGCATTTTCTATGTAGCAGTGATCTTCATTTTTCCATGTACATGTTTCTTGAGGCTTGTATAGCCTAGCTTGAGTGATTGTTTCCTCAAGATATTGTATGCATTTTCTGCTATGATCTAATATAATGGCTATTTGGATCTTCTTACATCCTATGTGTTGATGTATCACTGCTATTTCATTATTATGTTCATGTATTGTTGGATCTCCAATTTTGGAATATCTTAAGATATTCCCATTATTGTAGATTTTCCCTATTTTGGGATATTACAATTTTGTATAGTGTATATTTCCAGAAACCTTTTTAGGGTTGTCCTGGAATTCTGTTTTGGAGCATGGATCTCTCGCCTTGTTATTTTTGGAGCATTATATCAGCAGAAATATATTTTTATATCTTTCAGCTGCTATTCTCTCTTAGACAGTGCCGACTTCTGCATTCCTATACTTCATGTATTAACAACATCTTAGATCTAGGTGTATGCTTTCATGGGAGGCTTGTTTTCCCAACTTGAGTGATCTTTTCCTCAAGAACTTGTAACTATTTTTTTGTTATATTCATAATGGAATGGATCCACTTTTGTCTCATGCTTTGACCTATTATATTTCTACATATTTCCAGTTTTATGCACTTTATTCCTACTTTTCCCATTTGGGAATATTACATATGGTTCCACTACTAGCACTTGATTATACCATAAAAATCCATCTAGTAGTGAAAACATCTCAAACCCAAATACTATATGGATTATATGCTCCATGGATGGCACTAGATAGTTATATTTGTAAAAATTTTGGTTAAGGTTTCGAAAATCAACACATGGACATATTTAACCATAATTATTTCTAACTGGGACCAAGTTGGAAAACCACGTGGAATGTATAACTTGGAAAATGATCCGGGCATACAAAAAATTTCCCAATACTTTCTAGATGAGGGGTTCTAGTGTTGGATGAAATTTCCATAGTTTCTGCTCGTACGGTTTCACCCCTTCTTTTATAGGAATTATGTGTTGGATGATATGACTGTCATAAGTCTTCAGATCATCATATGCCCATGTGAACATGCCTTGATACTGCTTGAATAGGTGAAAAAATGATTTTCGTTCTTGTGGGGAACAATGGGTACAAAGGTTTACATACATTCGATCTTGTGGGGTTCCAAGGATTACTTGTTCAGATGTGATCTTTGAACTCTGAGTCTTTGTGTTAGTAGGTCCCTTGAATCAATTTTGAAAGTCATATAATTTCTCTAGGGACAACACACATTTTGGTATAATGTTTCCTTTAGGTGCTTGGGCTGCTTCCTGCAAAGCATGCTCATGCTCATCCTCCTCAATGCGTCTTTGAATACATAAACATTTTCCATAAAGTGTATTACTTATTGGTCATTACTGAAAATACATAAATTAGTAACATTTTTGGGTATAGATGATTTATATAAAATTTCAATAGACAAACCATTTTTCAATGGTGACATCCTAGAAGCAACATTTTATAATTCATCTACAACCACATTTCTAACTCTTGGAACACAAAAAATATTAAAATATTTAAAATGATTTATTAAACACGATACCTCTTGATAATATTTTTTAAGATGGGGTGAAACATAGTGTATAGTAACTCGTACTTGACAAGTGACTACCTATGAGTCACTGATTACCTCTAGCATCTTTACCTTCGGGTCTATGTTTTTCTTCAATCCAAGCACGAGTGTTTCATATTATGCGGTATTATTATCACTCTATAAGTGTACAAATTTCAGGAAAGTGTAAAAAAAATACTTCACTTAATTCACTGGTGACAAGTGACCCTAAAAACAAGATATGGTTGTTTACACTTCATATATGCAATGTCAAAATAAGAAAACCCTGCAGTAAAACGATCATATGCAATCCAAAATGTAGAACAACAGGAAATAGCCAGTCTAATAACCCAATATAAGATTTAAGTGAATAATATTTTTATTGAAACACCTGGTGAAAGATATTCACAACATGGGTCTGTAAATCCCCCTCTATGGGATGGCTCCTTTTGATGTTGTTAAGAAGATAAATCCTCTCTGTGATCATAGACGATCCCTCTAGCCCTAGAGTGGGTCTAGAAACAAAGATACTTGCTAGAGTATTGATTCCTAATTAATGAATGAAAAGAGGACATGGTAGATCAACCTACCTGGAGTCCAATGTTTTCGTCGTTGCTACAGTGGTGGTGGCCTCTCGCTCCTGCCTTGGCAAGTCACAACTATTTCATGGTCATGCTCAGATACCTACACATAGAAAAAAAAACAAGGACAACATACAACATAATAATTTCACTCATAATTACTAGCTAGTCAAAGAGAGCTAAGCATATTGCATTAAACAGTTAACATAATACAAAATGGGAACCAAAAAATAGTCACATATATTTATTGATAGAAGGAAGAGTTACAACCAATGCTTTGACGTCGTAGTCTCCTCAAGTGGGGTTCAGTCAGAGCCCATCTCAGATGCTCATCAGGGAGTTCGGATGAGAAGAAGGCATGGAATGAAGCTCTCTCAAAAGACATGGACTCAAGCTCTCTCAATGTAATTGCTTCTTATTCTATCTCTCTAGTAGTTCTGCTATAGTATGTTCAATTCTCCAAGTTCAGCTAACTTATGCAAAGAGAGATAGCTTCTTTTTATAGAGGAAAATGAGGAGGTTAGGATCCCTACAAAGGTGGGAGGGAGGCCTATCCTTTAGGGAGTTCCCATAAGAGGTGGAAACCATAAAATAAAGGAGGGAGTCTGTGGTTAATTCAGTTCAACCAGTCCCAATGAATCATCCTTGAAGTGGAATCTTCACCTCTATTTTAAAAAAAAATTCCATAAACAACTTGGTCCGAGTGGAAAACTGGGATAGAGCGCTAGCTGGTGCAGGGCCCAGTGTTAATATTCCTCTTCGGCGTGAGGGTATAATTGAATACCCACGCCAAGGCAAAAACAAGGGTTTTTGAGTCTCTGCTCAGGGAATTTTCAACAGAAGGAATATTACTCTCATGTAAAGGGATATAATGATGGTTTTTTCAAGGCATGACACTTCTTATTGATCATGCAAATGACCCTCCAATGGGCGAGATGGGGATTGCAGGGACAATGAAAAAATGCTATGTAACAGATGCCCCCTGAAGCATGAGGTCCGAGGGAGAGGGAGGGGCGAAATTCTTTATTAGAACGCGTTCGAACCAAACACCGTTGTCGGAAAACCTGCAAGTACGAATACAACTGATATCTCTGATACATGAACATGTGGTATGGACGCAACCATCATAATATAGTATATAAAAAACTGAGATCCGAGGTATGAATGTAGCCATCCAGCAGTAAGGTTCAACAAATAGATTCAGGTATGGTCGCAGCCATCCAATCAAAAGAGTCATGCAATAATTCATGATAATCCACTAAAATCCATAGCCTATATTTTATCAGACAAAACCTAGGGTCTTTCTATCCATATCGACCCGAACAAGTACAAATTCAAGCATGTGAATATATGAGCTGAAGTCGAACATGCAAGAAAATCACCTGATAACAAGTGAATGATGAAAGCTATTAATAGGCACGAGAGAAACCAATAATAATGAAAATGGCTCTCAAGGTGCAACCAGTACAATCTACAGAATGTGAATAGTGATCTGGTGTCAAACATCTGTATAATCACTCGATTGAAGGCCAATGATGTGGACCTTGCGTCGAATGTGAAGAACCTGCCATTGAGGCATGCAGGCTCCAAGGTACCAGAAGGGAGTCTCTAGATCAAATTCCTGGATAATGAGCTAAAGTCGACAGGAAATGACCTGATCTAAGGTGGGCCATAATGTTTCCCACTTCATCGATACGAGACAGAGGAGCATGATGATAGTGAAACATGACCAACAGAGAATCAAAAGGAGTTTGAAAACTGCAGAGGCAAACTTATTTTGAACATATTAGTAGCATGACACTGGATTTGGCAGTATTTGACATCAAAGGATATGAGGTCATGATGACGTGGAAAAGAGCAGATGAGAGGTCAAAAGAGATTATCCAAACCCATGGAGGAAAAAAATGATGAAATGATATTTCCCCACCCCGACACGAATGCAGACAAGTTCCATGTTCAAGAGCAACATACTGCCAGCATAACTAAAAATTGGTTCCATTTTACCCCACCATTTCTGGTGAGTACCCCAATTATTTTTTAAAACAAGCTTGAAGGGGATAGCATATGCTTGTGCTATAAGTTTTTCCTTCAGAAAAATACAACCTAGTACATTTTACGAGCCCTAGGAAGGAGGAACTCGAGTAACGTCATGGCGACGAAATCCGATGTCATCAAGGTTTAACGAGTCTGACAAAGGGAGAACTCAGCATCTTCTCATGTTTTAGAGAGTTTCAAAAGAAGGCAAAAAAGAAAATTCCATCATGGACCTTTTCGTAAATAGTATCTCAAATCTGAAAAGGTAGAAAACAATATCTGAAATAACCTCTTAGTTTCAATAGGCTATGGTATTCCTTTTTCGTAAATAATCTATCCCAACTCGAAAAAGGGGTAAACATATACTGGGTAGATATCGCTTTGCAGCCATTTAATGAGTTCGAAATGACAAGATTCTCGGCAATATTTTCAATTTTAGAGAGTCAGAAAAGAGCTGAAAGATGAATCTAGTAGTGACTCTTTCGTGTTTTTACTGAGTCTGAAAAAGTATAAAATTTAACTCGTTACTCCACCACTATTTCCTCAAAACCTGTTGCTACACAAGAGACACGCGTAAAACAAATTTCTCGAAAATAATATAGTAAAATAATCAAAAAACATGTCTTAAAACCTAATTAGGGTGGTAAAAAGTTATAAAATTCCAAAAAAGGTAAAAATAATTAACTTTCCCTTTTTACCTCTTGTGGAGCAATAGTTACCCATTTTACAGTGTCATTTTGCAGTGACGATAGCGGACAATCCAATAGACCAATCTCAAATACGTCAGTCCCACGTAGAGCCAAGATGTTTCCCTTCATTTAAAGTCATCTTTACTCTCCACAACTTTTAATTTTGATTTTTGGGGAAGGAAATGTGAATATTAGGGCACGGCAGTTGGCGCAGGTTTCGGGCATAGAGTCGTACCAACCACCCAATTTTCTACACTAGGGCGCGCCCATTGGTGCGACCGTTTAGGAAACAGTCGTGCCAATGGCACAAACCATTTTTTGTGAAAAATTCAAGAAAAATACCCCAATGGTTTACAAATCCAAGCTTCAAAAATGGCTAATACTATTCATATGAATGTGTTTGTAGGTAGAAAATGGCAAAAGGGTGATCGAATGGAAATAACAGGAACACGGCGAAGAGGACGAGCTTTCCATGGGAAATGAGAGATGCATGGAAGCTCTCAGAGACTGTGGACTGAAGAAGTTCTTCTTCACACCGTGTATCCATGCTTAACCGTAGCTGCTACAGTATTTGATCAGCATATGGGATGAGGATCAAGAAAAGCTCATCCTTTAAGATCAGGAACTTGAGATATATGGTTCTGACATCTACTTTATCACAGGATTGTCGCAGAGGGGAGCAGCATTGATCCTAAATGGCACCCAGCCTTGCATGGAGAGCATGTCCATGGTGATTGATAGGGTATGTCCAGGGGCAAGAAAGGGATCAGGGAGTGGGAAAGTCGATATCCAGACTATCCCAGACTTGCAACTAAAAGTAGTGCTACATACCATCACACAAGCCATGAGATTGCAAGTACTGCACGAAGCAACAAAGACACAGTTGCTTCTTGCTGTAGACTGATTGACACTAACCATCTACAACTGGGCAGAGGCCATGACAATAAACATGAAACGCCAGCTAAAAAAATGCAAGAAGACCAAATTGAAGCAATTTAGCTATGGGTCTATCCTGGTATCATTCTTCCTGGAACGACTACCAATTTTTCAACGTTAGGAGGTCATAGTCCCAACACCACCAGTGAGAGAACCATGGATGGCCTGATGGGTGGCTCTGATGCCAAGGGTAGGGGACCATCAACAGATGTCCTGGAGACTGAAGTTATTTGATTGGCTCTGATAACAGTTGATCATCGTGGAGGACTGGCCCTACTCTGGTACAGATTTTACTGGTGATCCGGACCTCCCACTCCCAGAGGGAGAGGATTGGGATGAAGATTTGGGTAAGACTCATTTTTTAAAATTTCATGAGTATTATGATTTTTTTTAACTATGTATGTTCTAACATTAAATCCATGTATTTGCAGATGTTGGCCCAGAGAGACCTACGGGCATGTCTCTGATAGCGAGGTGAATCCCTCATGATTTTGACCCTCATGGAAAGGGAGACGAGGAAGAGGACATCATGCACAACCTAGAGGGGATCACACGTGGAGTCCCAGACTATGCAAGTTTCGATGATTTTCCTCATGCCTACTAGAGACATACCATCGAGGTTCCAAGCCGCATTCACCGCTTATTGAGGTGGCTCGTATGGGCAGTGACATGCTACCATGAGCATCACGCTGATTAGACACCTAGACTTTATATCTGCATATTTTGCGAGACATGGTGTCTTAGGATGTAACAAAAACACACATATTTTTTGAATGTATGATGCACACTAATGCAAACACGTGATATATATATATACATCTATTTTCCTACATGGATCTTTTATCATGATGATGATTTTACAAATTACGCAAATGTCTATCTAATACAATGTTAGCCATTGTATCAGTTACTGCATTCATTCATCTAGGAATATGTTGATATGTGATAAAATAAAAATAACTTTCCAACAAACGAATACATAAATACAATCTCAAATGTATGGGTTTCTAACCAAAAAATGACCATTGAGTTGCAGAACAAAAAGTTGTGAATCTAGATTTACAAGCAATGTGCATATGCCGAGATTAATTGCCTCAGTTAATAGTTCAAGGACAACACTATATTCAGCGACATTGTTTGTAGTTCGTCCTAGACAAATACCTTGCAGTTCTATCAACTCACTAGCAAGTTCATAGACTACCCAGGCTTCTAAAGACAAATTCCTAGTACTATGGGAAGCACCATCCACTAAACCGACATAAGGGGTAATAGACATCTGCACAAATAATCAAGACCCAAATAAGCAGGGAAATGCTTGCAAAGCACACCAAATCAAAACATGTAAAAAAAATAAAAATAAAAACTATGTACACAAATCATGCATGAATGACTCACGCATAATATTTTTTGAGATACAACCCATTTCTGGGTTGTTCTAGAGGATGACCTTCGTAATCAATAAGATCATAGGCCCCATTCTGCAATATACGTTTAAAAATGTAAGGCCCATGCCACATGGGTTGAAATTTACCTACCCCCAGCTTATCATGAGCTTGGTCATACAAGAGGACGAGATCTCCTTCAATGAAATAACAAGGGGAAACTGATTGGTCAAAATGAGCTTTGACCCGCTTTTTTTGTGCTTCAATAACTAGAGCAGCAAAGAAGCGGGTTTCATAGAACCTCTCTAGATAAAGGAGATGCTCTTCTTCTGGTGAAGTGTTCAGCAGTAATTCAACAGCCAACTTGAGCGAAGGTATTTCACATTCAATCAGAAGGGTAGCTTCCAGACAATAAACCAATTGAAAAGGGGTGCATCTCGTTGCACTCTTAACTGAGGTTTGGTAAACCCAAAGAGCTGAAAATAACATGAGATGCCAATTGGATTTATGGATCCCAATCATACATTGAAGCATGGTAGAAATAACTTTGTTTATGGCTTCAACCTGGCCATTGGCCTGAGGATAGTACGACATTGAGCTGGCATGGCACAGACCCAACTTAGAAGTCAACTTTTCCACCATGTAATGCTGAAAATGGGAACCATGATCGATAACGATGGCTTGAGGGACACCAAACCTAGCAATGATGTGATTGAATATGAATTGAGTAGTTGTCTTACCATCAACGGCAACTGTAGGCATTGCTTCGACCCATTTGGTGAAGTAGTCCACGGCTATAATAATATAAGCATGCCCCTTGATCAAGTGAGGGTTACACATCATAAAATCATTGTCCTGCTTCGCAAGGGACCAACGGTAATGATAGGATGAAGAGGTACAGGTGACGGATGCATCTTTTGTTGATAAATCTAGCAATCATGACATTTACGAGCCGCGACAATGCAGTCCTTGAAGATAGAAGGCTAGAAATAACCAACATGAAGAATCTTTTGTGGAGTGGCATAACTAGACATGTGACCACCACAGGTGCCACTATGACAATCATTGAGGACTTTTTCAGCTTCCTCGAGGGTCAAACATCGACGGAGAATGGAATCCACTCTGATGCGATAGAGGGTATCCCCGACTATATGATAAGGTTGTGACTGATGACAGATGCATTGGCGGGCATCCTTCATCAACTCGAATCTGAAAGTAGAAGTCTGGAGATAAATGATGATATCACCCTACCACAGATCGAGGGTTCTAATCAAGAAAACTGTATCATCTGGAATGTATTCCTTAGAATGAGACAGAGGAGAGTCTAAAGGGAGGGAACAAATAAAATCAACAAAGACTAGTGATTTTTTCGACTTGGCAGTAATAAATTCAAAATCAAACTCTTATAGGTTGAAAATCCACTTCGAGTATTTTCCCCCCAGCAACTGTCGAGACAATATATAGGTCATGGGGTTGCAATCGGAAATCACAGTCACTGTACGCAAAATATTATAATGACGAAAACACTGAACTGCTTGAACTACATCTAATGCTAACTTTTCGACATGTGTCTAGCGTGTCTTAGGATTGAGAAGGTTACGAGACAAATAATATATAACATGCTCATTACCATCATCATCGTCTTGTACCAAAACCATGGAAATCGCGTTGAAAGTGGCAACTAGATAAAGGGAAAAATAACGATGATAGTTAGGAGGACGCAACAGAGGAGCATTGACAAGAAACATATCCAGAGCCTCGAAATACTTCTGAGAAATATCATACCAATAGAATGGGACACCCTGCTTTAATAATCGTGTGTATCCTCTAGCCACTTCTGCATAGTTAGGTATAAAACTGCGTAAAAAATTAGCCTTACCTTGCAAACTTTGCAACTAATGTAATGAGGAGGGAGAGTGGAGATTGATAATACCCTCAACCTTGAGTGGATCAAGGCGAATTCCGTCTTTGGACATGATAAACCCTAAGAGTCTACCAGAATCAACGCAGAAGATGCACTTGTGCAGATTAAGCTAAATATTGTAACGTCGACAAAAAATAAAAATCTGACGAAGATGGTCAGGATGGTCCATACGCTTAGCTGAATGAGAAGGAAGGTCATCCAGATAAGGCTGAATGAGGTGACGAATATTGTGAAAAGCATACAACATCGCTCGCTGAAACATAGTCCCAGCATTCTTAAGGCCAAAAGGGAGCTTCTTATATGCAAAAGTATCCCAAGGAAAAATAAAGGCAATCTTATGTTGATCAGTCGGGAGAATATTAATCTGATTGTAACCAGAAAAACCATCCATTAGGGAAAATATCTCACTCCTGACACAGTCATCAATGATTTGATCGATAAAGGGAGTAGGATAATTATCCTTGGGAAAAACTTGATTAATATCATGATAATCAACATAGACGTGAATAGTTCTCTATTTCTTATCTATAGGAAAAATATTAGAGACCCATTATGTCAAAGGAATCGGATAAATAAAACTAGCTCTGAGAATTTTTTCAACTTCACCTTTAATGGTGGCAACTTTTCTAGGGTGCACCAGATGAAGATGCAGGTGAATAGGCTTTGAGCCAGGGAAGTAGGTATTTCATGCACCACTATATTAGGGTCGATGTCAGGCATCTCTTTGTAGGACCATGCAAAGACATCACATAATTCGCGAAAAAGGCTAGTATAAACTTGTACTTCATCAGAAGAACAAGTGACCCTGATATGGATGTTTTCAATGATTCCCAGTTTAACGAAAATGTCAATAGGCATCATCTGTGTAATATTACTCAAATTACCTTCCATAAACACTTCATGTGTCAAAACAAGCATTTGAAGCAGAGGAGAAGGAACCTAAGATGAAAAATTCTCAAGACAAGTAGACATGGCACTAAGGTCAGGCATTAACGAGGAACGATGATGACCATCATCCCATGGCAGATCCTCAAGAGACATGGTTTCCACGATGGCTTCATCGAAGGGAAATACTTCTTTCAAAGGATCAGGCAAATCGGAATCGCCAAGCCAGGGGGATTGAGAATAAATGTCAAGAGACATGCTCAACGGAGCATAATCAGAGGACGGAGGTTCCAAAGTAGTGATGAGTTTACAATAATAAATCTCAGTCAGACTCAAAGGCATCGAATCTCCGAAGGAATCAATCCGTTCAGGAAAAGGAATAATCCATGGGTCATAAGACCGAGAGATCGTATGGATCTGAACAGTGTTCGGTGGAGGAAGAGGAAAAATACCCATGAGGGCAGGATATTTAAAAATACTAGGCCCTACACTCTTGTAGGGAGTTGGAATTTGATCCACATACGGAGCGTTGTTCTCAGAAGAAGAGGTGAAGAAGGACAATTGATCAACAGTAACAATATTTTGTTCCTGTGGAAATTTCAAAACATGAAAGAGAGTGGATGGAACACATAACATGGCGTGAGTCCAACTGCGACTGAGGAGAAGATCATAATTGAGTTTAGCATCAATGACTTCAACCTCGACATTGACTATCTTCCCTTTCAAAGTAATCAGTAAACTAGCAAGAACACCTAAAGGTTTTGATTCTCTTCCATCAAATGCTTCAAGGGAATTTGGCGATGAATTCAGGGTTGGAGAGCCAATAGCTTTCCAACATGAAGATGACATGACACAGGTTGATGAACCTTCATCCACAACTGCTCGATGGATGTCGAGACCATTAATAACAACTTGAATAATTAGTGCAATCTGATGTAGAAGTCATCGAACGAAATTCTATAAATCGAAAGAAACAAGGCTAGTATCAGAAGGATCAATCCCACCAATCACAGATAACAAAGATCTTCGCTGCAATGGAAAAATCTGAAGTAATTGTAACGCAGACATCACGGATGGAGCCTGAGCCAAATCCTCAACAATATTATAATGGTGAGCGGCACATGCATTGGGATTATAAGAAGACTTGCGGAGTAGACCTCTGGAAGGTGGTGACACAACGGATTCAGCATTGGGCCTTTCAATTTCAAGAGGGCCAGTAACAGGTGGAGGAGGAGGACCATCAGTGATCCCCTTTCCCATGGCCTGATGGGATCCATTATAATATTTTGACTGAGTAGCAATAGAAATGACTGCAGAACTATTCATTATGAACACCTGAGAGCCAAATGTGGCAGAGGACTAAGGTTGCCCTACCACCTTAGTTTTCTTAGATGGGAAAGGTTCTTTAAGAATAGCTGTAGTTCCCTGGGTACCTTTAAGCAATCGGCTCACTTCGGATCATCTCGGACAATCCTTGGTGAAGTGCTCATCATCAAAAATCAAACAAGGGTACTTCGGCTTGCATTGAGAACCATCACAAGCACAGGGTTTCTGAGAATCCTATTTTGGGGTTTCGGATTTGGACTTACCTTTACCCTTATTTTTACCTTTAGAAGCATTATCCATAGGATTGGCCTGAACGGCATTAACTTCTGCGGGTTTACCAGAATTTAAAGTGAACTAAGAAGAAACATTATTGGAAGAAGTGGACTTTGACTTCCCAGTGTTTGAAGATGAAGACTTCTGAGAAGTCTGAGACAAAGAAGCAATAATACCATCGACGGATGGAGTTGCTGGTGGTTTAGAAGTTCCAGGTTGGGGAGCATTAGGCAAGATATCATATAATGTGCTAGACTGAGAGTACACAAGATCAACGTATTGGGCATAAGAAATGGCTTGTTCCTCGGTTACACATTCCCCCATAGTTATGTCTTTGGAAATCTGATTGAAAAAGGAGGTGGTGAACCAACGAGTTAGAAGATGATCAAGAATTTCAAATTTGATCATGCGATGTCAACATCGCCACTCATGAATATGATCTGAGATATGAGTAACTCGGTCATGTTTCAATGAAGTGAGGAGGTGTGTCCTTGTCTCATAGCAGATTGGTCACTGAAAATGCAATTGGAATGCCATCACTAAAGAATTGAAATCTTGGAAGACGCCACGAGATAGCTCAATGTACCACTTTGTAGTGGCACCAGTAAGAGTTCTCTGGAAAAGACAGAGTCGAGTAGAATCGTCAACCCAAGAGTTATAGGAACACCACAAATGGTAAGTCATAACATGCGCTTGGGGGTCTTCACTAGACTTGCCCTCAAATTTGGGACAATCACCAAGAATCTTGGTTGGAACCGGAGGTTAATACAGGTTATGAAGAATGGGATCGTTCGTCAATTTTGACACATCAGGTAATTCAAATGTAGAAAGAAATAGTAATCGAGTGTTGAAAGTCATCGGAGGTCGTTGATAAGGACCCGCATGTACATTCCACCCAGTACGAGCGAGATTTTGTCCCCATACATTCTGTCTCGAAGGATTCAGATCATAGGGATTAGAAGGAGGATAATTCGGTTGATACTGGGGTTGAGGACCAGGATACTGAGTCGAAGTAGACCATTGAGGTCCTTGCTGAGCAACATAAGGAGTTTGATGATATACATGTTTATTTTGAGGGTAAGAAACTTGGGGTGCACTATATGCTGGTTGATATGAACTTTTAGGGTAGTAAGCACCTTGTGGTTGAGCAGGCAGACCTGATTGAGCAGGTTGAGCAGGGTGTTGAGAGGGTAAACCTGGCTGACTATAAACAAGTAGAACGAGCTGCTAAAATTATGGAACCGACTGAGGAGTAGGTTGAATCAGTTGCTAATTTGGTCGAACCGAGTACTGAGGGCCACCGGGTTAGCCTTCTGGGAAAGGTTGGCTCGATGGTTACGATGGACCAGGTTGTCCCTGATAACCAGGTGGACCTGGAGAAGGACCGTAAGGTTGTCCTGGTTGCACAACATTTTAGCCATACTGAGAATGTGACTACGGTTGTGGTGCAACAGGTTGTCCCTGTGGTGGGTAGATTTTCCCCCCAGGAGCATAAGATAGTCCTAGTTGATTATGAGGTTAACCAAGAAGACCGGAGGGTTGTCCTTATGGGATCGAAGTTTGTCACTGTGGACCAGAGGCAGGGCCCTACTGAGCTAAAGGTTGTCCCACGGAGGGTTGTCCTTGCAAGCCAGAGGCTTGCATAGGTAAGGTAGGTCCAAGATGAGAAACGGTCTGATAAGGATCATAGACAGCTTGATTAGGATCAATAGGAGGCAAATAGACCAGATTACCATACACATCATAATGGTGCAGATATACATATACGAGATTACCAATAGCATCATAGTGATGGAATCGAGGATTTCCAGGAGCTTGAAGCGGCTGAGAACCCTGAGAGATCTGCTATTGAACAACTAATAGATACTCTTCAAAAGTAATACTACCAGGAATCACAAGAGTAGTGGAAACTGCACTAGAATCAGGTGGGGCCTCCGCGTCACTATATTGTTATTTACTAGGACCAGGATTAACAGGCCATGTTGGATTGAGGAAAATAGACCTGCGAGTGTGAAAATATCCTGACGACTGAGTAGTAACAACCAGTGTGGATGAAGCCACACAGATAGTCGGTTGGACTAGAATAGACATAACAGTAACCGATGAACCAGGTGTTGAAGGTGATAGTCCTAACGAAGGGAGGACCAAACTCTGAGGAGGAGTTAATGTACTGGATTGTGCTATGGAGGCAACATCAGACATAATCTGACTCAAGGACCTATATCCAAGCAGAAGTGACACCAGTGGTGGAGAAGACTGAGTAGAAACATGAGGTACATATTCCAGAAAAAGTTGATATTCTCCTATAGAAACAGGCATTCCTTCACTACCAACAGGACTAGATAAATCCATGTCTGACTCCACCGTAAGATCTTCGAAAAGACTATGGGGACTAGGAGGCAAAGCATCAGCAAAAAATGGTGAGCTCGACGTAAGAGGAGGAAAATATCCTTCTTCCCCAAAACCAGACCAAGCACTAGAAGGAGGCCAATTAAAATCAACTGGCTCTTCAGGAGGAGATCAAGTAGCAGGAGGTAGGACATACGGGAGAATGGGCTATGAAAACTCGGCAGACCTAGTGGATTGAGGAGTTTCAAAATAAATGTCTGGGAAATAACTACCACTAGGAGGCAGTGAGGACGAAGAAACTGGTGGATCTGCCACCGTGACTGTATATAAAAATAGAAAAGGAAAAAAGAGAACCAATCGAAAACTCCAAGATCAAAACCAAGGAAAAACAATAGGTCAAGTAATAAAAATTTAACGGGCGTGTGATCATAGGTGATTAATCTATGACGCTGAAACCATATTTCATTGTTTCGTATTTTAAGAGTCGAGAAATAGGCAAAAGATGACTCTAGTCACTTTCAATTTTAAATGAGCGTGAAAGGACAAGTGCTCGACGATCTCTTCTCTTTTTTAAAGAGTCATGAAAATATCAAAATGACTACTCTAGAATGTTATGCAAGAGGGTGTACCAGGTTTCCATGAACTGCCATATACACCTTTGTGATCAAATGAAAAGGAAATGACCAAGGACTTGACGTACATGCAGGTAGTCTCCCTGAATGTTGTGTTCAGCGTATCATGGTTACAAGGCAGTAGATTTAGCTTCCTATGGATAAAAGAATTGCAACCTATAGGGGTCTCCCTCTATATACTCGATGGTATGGGGAGCACAAGTCCATACTAGCGCTGTCTAAAGCCAGATGGCGAACGATAGCTACTAGGTTTTAAGACGCCGAAACACGTCTCTAGACTAGACCACTAAAATTTTTCATTAGGTTTCAATGCTTCCTTAGGTTAATTAAATGAATTTTAAAGTTGATCCTGGATTATGTTTCAGTTTTAAGGCCCTATCGAATTTGGATCTCAAAATTCCTAAATGCAAGCTATATGCAAATGAACATCATTTCCGATTCAATGAATGTTAGTTAAGAGAAGGATAGAGATCTTTCAAACAAAATCAAACAATGAAAGTATGTGAAGAAATATGCTAATGCATTTAACAAAATCAAACTAAAATTAAACTCTTTCCTAGACAATCAGTTCCTAGTTATGCAAAAGAATATTTCACTTTTGGTGAAAAGAAAGAATGCAAAATATGTTTTTTTTTTTAAATTTTCAATGAAAAGAAGTACATGCTGCACTAAGTATATGAAAAAATGAAAACAAACACTAGCTTAAGTGTTGTGTAGGAATCTAAATTGATTGACTCAATAAAACGAAAAACAAACACAAGAAAACACTCAAACTAATGCTGCAATCTTCCAAACCAAGAAAAAAGTTTTCAAAACGACCCAAAACAAGCAATGTAATCTATGCTTGGAGCAATAAGGAAAAGAATCAATCAAGAAATGAAATGACTCTGTAACCAAAGCAATCACTCAAAAATATCAAGAAAACTAAGTGCAATCGATTCAAGAATGATACTGGCAACAATCAAAACGACTTGGTTCCCAAACATAAGGCTTAGTGTACCAAACCTTTAGAAACCCCAAGGCTTTAATTTACACCAATAAGAATATGGACATCCGATTGAGAAAATAAAGTCGACGATAGTCAAAACAGTCCCAAAGGCATAATTACACATAAAAAATAACCCAGAAGCAAGCATAATTGACCAAAAGACTCATTAAGGAGGTAAAACCAAATCCTATAGGAGTCGGCGCAATTGTCAGGCTGTAATCCACGCCATATAGGGGTTGGCACAATTGCAAAAAGAGAAACCTATGCCAATTAGCGCTACTATTAAGATGAAAAGTGCACCAAGCGAGATAACTATGGGAAAAAGGGGAAAAACCAAAAATCAATGAGCAGAGGTCAATCTTGACACTCTGGAGCTAAACAGAGGATGTAAACTAAGAAAGAAAACCAGAAAAGGTAGATAAGCAAATCAATGATTGAAACTAACCCAACAAGATGAAACAACAAACTCGCACTGGTCCCTAGTGGAGTTGCCAATTTGTTAAGCAGGAAAATCCTCTTTGTGGACAAAGATGATCCCTCTAGCCCTAGAGTGGGTCTAGAAACAAATAGACATGCTAAAGTGTTGATTCCTAATTATTGTATGAAAAGAGGACATGGTAGATCGACCTACCTGGAGTCCAACGTTATCGTCGTTGCTGCAGTGGTGGCGGCCTCTCGCCCCTGCCTTGGCAAGTAACAATCCTTCCACAGTCATGCTCGGATACCTGCACATAGAACATAAAACAAGAAAAAAATGCAACATAATAATTTCAGACATAATTACTATCCAGTCAAAGAGGGCTAAGAATATTGCATTAAAAAGTTAACATAATACAAAATGGGAACCAAACAATAGTCATGTATATGTATTGATGGAAGGAAGAGTTACAACCAATGCTTTGACGTCGCATTCTCCTCTAGTAGGTTCAGTCGAAGCGCGTCTCAGATGCTCATCAGGGAATTTGGATGGGATGAAGGCATGGACTCAAGCTCTCTCAAAAGACATGGACTCAAGCTCTCTCAACTTAATTCCTTCCTATTCTATCTCTCCAGTAGTTCTTCTATAGTATGTTCAATTCTCCAAGTTCAGCTAGCTTATGCAAAGAGAGACAACTTATTTTTATAGAGGAAAAGGAGGAGGTTAGGATCCCTACAAAGGTGGGAGGGATGCCTATCCTTTAGGGAGTTCCCATAAGGGGTGGAAACCATAAAACAAAGGAGGGAGTTCGTGGTTAATTCAATTCAACCACTCCCAATGACTCATCCTCGAAATGGTTGGAGTGGAATCTCTGCCTCTATTTTTAAAAAACATTCCATAAACAGCTTGGCACGGGTGGCGAACTAGGACAGAGCGCTAACTGGATGGGGCCCAATTTTAATCTTCCTCTTCAGTGCGAGGGTATAACTGACTACCCACGCCAAGGCGAAAAAAAGTGTTTTTGAGTCGCTTGTCAAGGAATTGTCAATAGAAGGAATATTACTCTCATGTAAAGGGATACAATGATGGTTTTTGCAAGGCATGACACTGCTAATTGATCATGGAAATGACCCTCCAATGAGCGATACGGGGATTGAAAGGATAGTGACAAAATGCTTGTAATAGATGTACTTGTGCTTCAATGATCTATTTCTGTAATGTTCCCAAATTTTATCTTCCAAAGCTAAATGGAACATTAGAGTTAGCAATATATTTCGCTGGTGAATAAATGGGTAGAAAAGCCCATAATTCTCCTAAGAAGGAATAAAAGCACTTCAAGTGTGAAAGGAGACACGCCTTGTAGCTTAATAAAACACCTCCATGTGTGAACAAGACAATATCAGGTTGATTCAGTCTACTTTGACTAAGTTAACAACACAGATGTGGAGGAGCAAGGATCAAGGAAGGAATAACACAGATTTGGAGGGAGATGAATATCTTGATGGAAATGACCTAATTGGGTGGGGCCAAGGGCAATAAAACTCACATTTTATTTAAGGAAGAGGATGGAAACATTATTCCTTATGTTTTTAGATTATTATTTTGGTTTGCTCAGACTTTTGCTTCCTCTTGCTGTTTAGCAGGGTTGCTGTGCTGTTCCAAGAAGGAATCCCACCTCTTTCCTTGAGGAGCCTTTTGGGAGAGTTCCTGCATGCATTTCCACATCAGGTTTTTAGGCCAAGCTTCATCTTACTTCATCAATGCAGTTTCTACAAGTTGTTGTGCTGTGTTTCAGGGTGCAACAGTGGAAGGGAATGGAATCCCATTTTTCTGAGCTAGTTTCTCATAGGAGGGAGGTTTCCTTCCATTGAGAGATCTATTTGGAGAGGTCTTGAGCTCATTTCAGATCTATGGTATTAGACCACACATTTCCCCACATTCCTAGCACTGTTCCAGCTAGGGAAAGTATTATTTTTTTAGGAAGCTTCAGTGGATGGTCTAGTGGCTTATTTGCAGTGTTTCCTTGTGATTGAGAGGTTCATCCTTTCATGGGAGGAATCCCTTGAGGTATCTACATCATATTTGGTATCTTTCAGCCTTCTACACTCTTATTCTTCATTGTTGCTGTGATTATTCAGTAATTTTCTGAAGATCACATTTGTATTTAGAGTGTATGACAAGAAACCCTTCCGGGTTCTCTTGTAATTGTAATAAGGAGACTAGATCTCAGTTTTTGAGCATGATTGTATAAAATATGAGCAGATCTAATTGTTCTCTTAATTTCTTAGTTAAAACCCTCAGAAGACTGCACAGTATCTTTTGTGCATTATTTCTGAGTAGCAGTGTTTGGGGTTTTGGTCATTTTCAGCTACACTAGGAATAATGAAACCATCCTCTTCCTTAAATAAAATGTGAGTTTTCTTGCCCTTGGCCCCACCCAATTAGGTCATTTCCATCAAGAGATTCATCTCCCTCCAAAAATGTGTTATTCCTTCCTTGATCCATACTCCTCCACATTTGTGCTGTTGACTTAGTCAAAGTAGACTGAATCAACGTGATATTGTCCCAGTTCACACATGGAGGTGTTTTATTAAGCTGCAAGGAGTGTCTCATTTCACACTTGAAGTGTTTTTATTCCTTCTTAGGAGACTTATGGGTTTTTCTACCAATTTATTCACCAGCTAAAGATACTGCTAACTCTAATGTAAAAGGTGTAGCTAACTCTAATGAATTTATTTAAACACCTTTTTCTTGAATTTGACCAAAAGGGAGTATTATAATTTTAGGTTTGAACCTTCCCTAGTGTTTAAATAAATTCATTTTAAAGGTTTTTCATGTCAAGTCATTCATCATTTCATCATTCATTTCATTTACCTAAGTTTTTTAATCAAAACTACCCAATTAGCCAAGAAACCATAGTTTCGTAGCACATCACATTGAAAAAAGTCACTTTGCGCTACGAAATCACTGATAGTTTTGTAGCGCGAATAACAAAACTCTATTTTTTTCTAACTTTGAGAAGTCAACTTCAAAGGCGGTTTCTGAGCAACTGAAAACGAATTTTGGAAACATGAAAGAATTTTTTCTTCATAACACACCTAAATAAAAACACCTCTCTTAGTTTCTTCAAATTCATTAGGAGGTGGCCGAAATTGATAAATTAAAATGTGCTATGAAATTGCTGTTATGAAATTGTCCTGTACATGACTGTTTAGCAATCAACTTCAAGTTCAGTTTCTAGGAAACTGAAAACGTGTTTTGGAATTCTGAAAGAGGTTTGTTTTCAAAATAGCCCCAGATAAAAAAACCTCTCTCAATTTTATCACATGTGTTATCCGTTGAGAGATACAAGGATTTCATTGAAGGCCTATTTTCCGAAACAAAGTTTTCCTGTTTTACACATGTTTTTCAAATGCAGTTTAGGGACAGCGGGAGATGTGTTTCAAAAAAAAAAGAGAGGTTTTTATTCCAGAAATAATGACCTACAAAAAAGTCATTTAGTTTCACACACTAAATCAGGGATTACGAGATTCAAGCTTTGTTCCAAGACCTACTGTTCAGGAAAAAACAGGAAAAATTTGCAAGGATGTATTGCAAATGAAGAATGAATGCCTCAAGAAAGTAAGAATGAAGTGGGTTTACAGTTTGTATGAATTTTAAATATTGAAGAAAGGTTATGTTTTTAGTTTTGGGGCAATAACACTTTTCACTTGGAAAAATTTATGAAAAAACTGCATACTTAGTAGTTTCGTAGCGCATTTAGAGTAAAAAAGCAGAAAAGTGCTACGAAACTACTGTAGCTACCTTTTCTGCTCTTTTTTATTAGTTTTCAAGGGGTTGAAGAATTATTTAGGAGCTTAAATTTTTGTACAATATGTGTTAAAAGGTGATTGAAATGATACAAGTGGAAAGATTTAAGTTCTTGAAGAATAAATGTTGAAATGGCAGCATTACAAAGGGCGCTACAAAACTGCTGTGTTTTCGTAGCGCAAGATATTACAACCTTTTTGAACAAGTTTATAAGCGGTTTTGGATAGTTGGAGGCTAGGGATGAGTGATGAGACATGTTGAGATAACGTCCAATAGCTAAGGACCATGAAATAAATATTAAATGATGGTCAGGATGCTTAAATAAGGAAAAGAATCTTATGCCTAAAAAGCAGGGTTTGTTTTCCTTATTTTGTGGAGGTTAGAAAAGTGGTCATGAAGAGCTCAAGCCCATCATCCAAATTTGACCATGTGATGATAAAATTGGAAAATGATGTAAAATTAAAATAAGATAAGGTTTTTATAGATAATGATAAGGTGTTTTAGTCCTATTTGTAATAGGACTGTTAAGTAGCATAGGTGTCTTTTTGTAATAAATTCCATGTCTTATGGTTATGTAAGGTGTCAGTAGTTAGAAATTTGAGGTATCTAGCCTAAGGGGAGATGATATGATGTTGTAAGAGGTCTATAAAATACCAAGATGTCAAATTTGTAAAGGGTTGGACATTTTAAGCAAGAGACTGTGTTTATTGTAAGTGAATGGTTTTCAGCGTAATATAGAGTTTTCCACTTAGCCAACTTGAGATTCATAAAGAGTTCTAGTGTGTTCTTGTTATAATTGCTTCTTATTACTATCCTATGGTAGTGGTGTTTTTTTATGTTACTCAGAATTCATCTTTGATGCTCTGACTTCCTATATAGACAAATTGACTGTGTTTTTTTACTGTTTCACATGTGTATCTCTTGACTAGAACTCTAATATGCCTTGACTTCCATGCTAAGTAGATTGTTTGTTTTTACTGAAACTATTTTGAATCCATAAGCCCAATGTGCACTTGTTTATGTGATTTGCAACCAATATCTATCATTTATCTACTTAATACCCCACATAGAGTTAGCCATCTATATTTTTATCAAAAATCATTAACCCTTGAGAGAGCCCTCTCAGGTTGAGGAGGCTAAGCCTCAAACGAAAGATTGGTTTGAAATAGTTACATGAGATTGATTTTATTAGCAGCCTATCATGTCTAATTTTTTGATAAGATTTTGGTGCTGTTGCCGAGGACCAAAGGTGTAAATTTTCCCTGGGAAGAACAACAAAGTTTTAGTTCTAAGTTCTGAGAGGAGCAGACACTTCGGCACATATTGGTTGTTTTTCTGCTCTGGCGACTCCACACATCAAATAAAAAAATTTAATGTGACTCCACTACTTGAAGATCAGTAGCTTGATTAATTTTCAAGAAGAGTTCCATTGTAAGAATAAATTCCAGGTATGCCCCTATGAATCGGTCTCATATCCCTGGTTTTCCAAATCCTATGCCAAAGGTCGAATGGTCATATAATATTCCTATATTTAAAGATGAAAAGAAAGAAAATGTTGCTCTTCATTTGGTTATATTCCATATGCATGTGCACAGTCTTAAGTTTCAGTTCCGTGAGGATTGTCTCATGAAGATGTTTATGGACACTTTGGAAGGAAAATCATGGTATTAGTATGAAAGTTTTCCAAATGGTTCATTATATTCTCTTGATGATTTCCATGTTGCATTTTATGAGATGTATGAAGAGTTTCATCCCTCCTTATTGTTGGTCAAAGACTACTGTAAATACTATGTGATTTTTATTGAATATTTGGAGAATTGTTATGAAGATGATGAGTTCATGGGTGAGGAAATTTTAGAAGCTCTTCATGACAATCCATTTCATCACCAAGAATAAAGGATAACCTCCTTCTTAGATTAAAATGAAACCCAGCAGGAGTTTATTTATGAAAATTATGATACATCCTCTGAGTTTTATGAAAAGTTGCAGTAGACTTGCCAATATTTTGATCATCGGTAGTATGAGAATCATTTCAAATAGTAAGAGGAAATATTAGAAAATGCTTGCTACTATCCTCAGGTACAGGGAGAAGTTTATTATTCATGTCATTTCTTTCATCAACTTACATCAAATGATGATTACACTAATGAAACAGTAGGTGAAATTTTTTCTTTATCCTTGTCTTCTAATCTGAAATCATTTGAGTGCAAGTCAGAAGTTAAGATTCAATTTGTGTTTGAAGTTGCTAAGAACCATGAAAAAGATATTGAAGTTTTAGAAGATAAAATTCAATCTCATAATATTCATGATCAAGATCAATCTTTTCAAATGATTTTTATGCCAGAAAACAAAGAGAGGGTGTTGTCGCCTTTCTCCTTTGAGTTTGAGGAAGAATACATTGTTTTTGAAAATCAATTTAAAAAGCAGTTTGAGAGCACACAAATAAAGTCTTACGTGGTTTATAAAAGCATGGATGAGTTGTTCAAAGCTGCATAATGTCATGAGAATCATCAAATAGATCATGTCTTATTTGATCCTATAGCTGACTACATGGAAAGGTTCTACAGTCCAGATTTCCAGTTATATTTCCATTATGAAGATCAGATGCATCTTATGTTGCCTTGGTCATTGCAATATCTTATTTGTTTTTGGTTCAAGTTCAGTCAAGAAATTCAAGTATCAAATCAGATCAATGACTGGCTTCATTGGAAGTTTCAAGTTGCTTGAGTTAAAAATGGAGATTACAGCTGACATGGTAGGTAGGAGTGTGTGAATAAGCTCAAAGTTGACTGAGCATCCTTTCAGTAGGTACATATTTGCTTCTTCTATAGTGATCATCAAGCTTGAGCCTGAGGTGAAGTCCATAAGAGTTCGAAGAATATTTGGAAAAATTTCAGATTTTTTATTTCCAAGAATATGGATGGCACTGGAACTACTAGTTCTTTAATGTACCACAGGGGCACACTATCCCAAGTGGAGCCACTGTTATCACTCAAAAAAATTTCAACACATAATTGTGTCAAGATTTTTTATGATCATGGGTCCAAATAGGGTCTTAGGAGTTATTTCTTGAATTTTACCAAAAGGGAGTATTATATTTTTAGGTTTGAACCTTCCCTAGTGTTTAAATAAATTCATTTTAAAGGTTTTTCATGTCAAGTCATTCATCATTTCATCATTCATTTTGTTTCCCTAAGTTTTTTTTATCAAAACTTCCCAATTAGCCAAAAAACCACAGTTTCGTAGCACATCACGTTGAAAAAAGGTCACTCTGTGCTACGAAAGCGTTGACAGTTTCACAGCGCAAACAACAAAACTCTGTTTTTTTACTTTGAGAAGTCAACTTCAAAGGCGGTTTTGGAGCAACTAAAAATGCATTTTAGAAATATGAAAGAGGTTTTTCTTAATACCATACCTAAATAAAAAAAACTCTCTCCATTTCTTCAAATTAATTAGGAGGTGGCAGAAATTTATAAATTAAAATGTGCTATGAAACTGCTGTTACAAAACTGTCCTGTACATGACTATTTAGCAGTCAACTTCAAGTTCTGTTTCTGGAAAAATGAAAAAGTTTTTTGGAATTATGAAATATATTTGTCTTCATCATAGCCCCAAATACAAAAACCTCTATCAATTTTCTCATAGGTGTTATCCTTTGAGAGATAAAAGGATTTCATTGAAGCCCTATTTTCAGAAATAGAGTTTTCCTATTTTACACATGTTTTGAAAATGCATTTTTTGGACAGAAAGAGATGTGTTTCAAAACAAAAAGATATTTTTGTATTCATGACATCATGTCCTATAAAAACCTCCTTCAGTTTCTCAAACTACAGCAGTTATTAGGAGATATAGGCTCTGTTCCAAGACCTATTTTTCAGGAAAAAACAGGAAAAATCTGCAAGGATGTATTGCAAATGAAGAATGAATGCCTCAAGAAAGTTAGAATGAAGTGGGTTTACAGTTTGCATGAATTTTAAATACTGAAGAAAGGTTATGTTTTGATTTTTGGGGAAATAACACTTTTCACTTGGCAAAATTTATGAAAAAACTGCATACTCAACAGTTTCGTAGCACATTTAGTGTAAAAAAATAGAAAAGCGCTACGAAACTGCTGTAGCTGCCTTTTCTACTCTTTTTGATCAGTTTTAAAGGGGTTGAAGAACGAGTTAGGAGCTGAAATTGTTGTACAAGATGTGTCAAAAGATGATTGAAATGATACAAGTGGAAAGAGTTAAGTTATTAAAGAATAAAGGTTGAAATGGCAGCATTACAAAGGGAGCTACAAAACTGCTGTGTTTTCGTAGCGTAAAATATTATAGCCTTTTTGAACAAGTTCAGAAGCAATTTTGGGCTAGGGATGAGTGATGAGACATGTTGAGATAATCTCCAATAGCTAAGGACCACGAAATAAATATTAAATGATGGTCAGAATGCTTAAAGAAGGAAAATAATCTAATGCCTAAAAAACAGGGTTTGTTTTCCTACTTTTGTGGAGGTCAGCAAAGTGGTCATGAAGAGCTCAAGCCCATCATCCAAATTTGACCATGTGATGATACAATTTTAAAATGATGTAAATTTCAAATAAGATAAGGTTGTTATAGATAATGATAAGGAATTTGAGTCCTATTTGTAATAGGATTGTTAAGTAGCATAGGTGTCTTTTTGTAATAAATTCCATGTCTTATGGTTATGTAAGGTGTCAGTAGTTAGAAATTCAAGGTATCTAGCCTAAGGGGAGATGATCTGATGTTTTAAGAGGTCTATAAAATACCAAGATGTCTAATTTGTAAAGGGTTGGAAATTTTAAGCAAGATACTGTGTTTCTTGTAAGTGATTGGTTTTCAACTTAATACAGAGTTTTCTACTTAGCCAACTTGAGATTCATAAAGAGTTCTAGTGTGTTCTTGTTATAACTGCATCTTATTACTATCCTATGGTAGTGGTGTTTTTTTATGTTACTTAGAATGCATCTTTGATGCTCTGACTTCCTATATAGACAAACTGACTGTGTTTTTTTACTGTTTCACATGTTTATCTCTTGACTAGAACTTTGATATGCCTTGACTTCCATGCTAAGTAGATTGTTTGGTTTTATTGAAACTATTTTGACTCCATAAGCCCAATGTGCACTTGTTGATGTGATTTGAAACCAATATCTATCATTTATCTACTTAATACCCCAAATATAGCTAGCCATCTATATTTTTATCAAAAATCATTAACCCTTGAGAGAGCCCTCTCAGGTTGAGGAGGCTAAGCCTCAATCGAAAGATTGGTTTGAAATAGTTACATGAGATTGATTTTATTAGTAGCCTATCAGGTCTAATTTTTTGATAATAGAACCATCAAAATAAAGAGTCCAAAAATCTCAAGCTACTAAGCTATTTCCTGTATTATTATTCCTACTAATACTAGCATTAGTACTATTATGTACATCTCTATTACATAATTCATTTGCACTAGCTATAGAATAAGGAAGGAGTTCGAGCAGTGTATCTAGTAGAATAGGTTATGCCTTTGCAAGGTAACACCCAAGGTCGGTTTGTAGAAAGCAGTTCCTAAAAATTAAGCCTGTGATAGCAATATGAACATTTTTCCCTTCGAAATGTGTAACATTGTGTTTAATTTAAAGTTCCAATTCTACCTAGATTGGGTTATTCTTTCCCTTGTACGTAAGCCATAAATGTGACCAATCGGTAGAAAAATACCCTTGTAATTTATGGGACTAGTCTCTACTTAGCAATACACCATAGGCTTATGGGATGTCCACAATCATTATGTTTATGCACTGGTGAAATCGTTGATCATATGTTAAGAGAATAAGAATGTTTCTAAGTTCACGAATAGATGGGCCAAGAGACCTATCCAACTGAATAATATGTGCATCAATCTTATCCCATTTGGCATTGATTTTCTTGGAAACAGATAATGGAATAACGTTTACGGATTCACTAGAATAAACTAAACAAATGTGAACATTGTAATTAAAAATTTCAAAACTCAATAGAAATAGAGGGCAAAGAGTATTAGCTTGTAATATTAAAGCATTGACAATTGATTCCAGGGGACCAGAATACTTACCAGACACCTTCTAGGAAGAAGAATCATTTCCACTTGATGAACAATGGGCAAGGGGTTTGACAAGTAGTTCTCATTGTCTTTCTATCCTTGTAAGCTAAAAAATTGGAATATTTGCGCGATCGTTATTAATATATTCCACTATTTTATAGTCCAACACAACAGGCATTGTTGTAGTGTCTAGAGGAGTAAGTTTGTTTGACACTTCTAGAGTGGTAGTTTACTTTTACTGTTGGTGAAAGTGCTCTTTGATGTGGAAAGATCTACAGACTTATCCTGAGCTTGGCTCACAGGTAATATGATTTTCTTAATAAAATGTTCCTTCAAATTTTTCCTTGTCAACTATTATTTCGGAACATTACCTTGACTTCTCAACTTATATTGACTATTTTTCTTCCGATTTAGGGCCTCATTCAATGGTGGTTCTTCAAAAATTTTCTTCTCAACATTGAAAAAAAAACTGAAACTATTTACCGCATGTCCAACACCCGTAGTTTCTTCAGCCACAACAAATTCTTCCTTTTCTTTCATCTACTCAATCTTCTCATATGAAATTATTGAGTAAATAATGTGCACAACCAGAGAGTTCATGCTATAATTCCACTATGGGAATGTATTTTTTGAGTGATACTTTTGATCAAAATAATAGTATTAGTCCACTCCCATTCTTTCAAAATTCAACACGACATTCAA
Organism: Pinus albicaulis; assembly: GCA_034641835.2. Taxonomy (NCBI): domain Eukaryota; kingdom Viridiplantae; phylum Streptophyta; class Pinopsida; order Pinales; family Pinaceae; genus Pinus; species Pinus albicaulis. The sequence continues at coordinate 167,029,393 of CM076583.1, read as the reverse complement.
GCTCTGTGTAGACTTAGGAGGTTGATTATTTTGTTGTTGTTGCTACTAGTCCTTCTCAGGAAGTTAAATTTTGGGGGCTTGCTACTGACAGTGGTATCACTTGTCCTTTTTTTTAATTCTACCAACTCATTGGATATAATCTTGATGGTTTGGGTCATGCTTTCCAGATTAGTAGATTCTTTATCCTTGATCTTTCTTAAAGACACTTGAGACCTTTTTCTTGTCTCCTTGGAGTATTTGGTTGTTTCATCATCAGCAATGACTCTGATTGCATGCAATTCCTTCTAAAAAACAATGTATTATTTGAAATTTTGTGCCAAATTTTCTTTCATGGTTCTCTTTACGAACTTCAAAATGCTCATTGGCAAGGCAGAAGTGTAGTAATAAATTGTGATGGAGTCATAAAGAGTTTTTATCTATGGGAAATTTGTTCAATATCTAATTAAAACTATGATTAAAATATTTGACATTTTTTTTCTACTCCATATTTATATTGCCTAACTCCTTTAATAACATGGCTAGGGTTTTGTGATCAATGAAATTTTCAAGTAACAAATTTTTAAAGCCCTTCCAATTCTGAATTGACATTGCAAGAATATTGTGATACAAAGCAATTTATCTACCATATAAGGTATGAGGAAAGAGTCTACATACAACGTTTTCATAATTTACCTTGAGCATCTACAGGTGTAGAAATAAGTTATCCAAATGGTATTCTTCTTTGATCATCTTGGCAGGTTCATATTTCATAAAAAAAAAATCGTGTCTTGTCATCTTATGTAAAATACCTGGAAGAGCAAGTGGGCCCTGATACATCCAATCCAGATCTTGGTCTGCCATGTTCTTGACTCTGTGATACTCCTCCTCTTTAGAATATGAAGAATATTATATGTGATCGCCAAACCCATGGAAAGTTTCGACTGAGAGCACAACATTTTCTCTTTCCCCATCATTGTAAGATGTTGCTTTGGTCTTTCTGTGTTGTACACCGAATCTGCCAACTCTTCAAGGGTATATAAAACCAAATATTCGATTGTAAAAACCTTTATCCTGGTAGGATTTTTTTCTTTCTTCTTCAAAAAATAAGGAAGATTATGTGCTCCAAGAACTAATCCAATAGCCTTCAAAAAGTGACAGGTTATAGGCCAAATTTCCCAGATGTTCTCATAGGTAATTTCACAAGTTTTTTCTGAGTTGGGCTGAGAAGATCCGCCTACTTCAGGAATATGAATTGGAGAGGTGTCGGGAATATTTTTGTTTTGTCTAGAGGAGGTATGATGTGGGTGGGAGGAGTTATAAATCATAAAAATATATCTACCCTTCTTCTAGCACCAGAAATGTTGATAGTGTTGGACCTGTCAAAATTCAAAGAGGTCTCCCTGATATGCAGTCCGAATTAGACCTCACACCATTTGCTATAGGAGCCCCATCCATAATATGACCCAATTTTCTTCTACTTAAATATATGCCTTGGATTTAGCTATCAGCAAGAGAGAGCTAAATCACATATTTTCCTTTGAAAATCAAGCAAGTATGTGTTGGACAGATAAGTCATTCTTGCGGACAAGACAGACCTCCCAAGTGTCCTATGGACAGCTAGCAACAAACGGACAAATAAAACTATCTTTCTCTAGATATATCGTGATTCATAATTAAATTCTATAAAGGCTTAACGATCCTACCTTTGATCCAACACTTTTTTGTAGTATTAGTCCTCAGTCGCCCAAAAGAGTTGCCTTCAAAGATCTGCAATCAAAAACAAAAAAACATCAAATAGCACCTGCATAGCATGTATTCATAAACCACATCTATTATGGTGATCAAGGAATCCATAAAATAAACCAATCAATTGACATCTTATTGAGAAAAATGAACATATTTGTATTAACTTAAATAAGAAGAGCCTTACAACCATGTCTGCCTTGATGTCATACAACCCTTCTTGGGGTCCGGAACAGGCATTTCCTTTACTCTGATCAACCTTGCACTCTTCCAACTGAGATACATACAGGTATGTAATCTTTCCCACATGAAATCTCAGCTAAAATGGTCTAAGTTTCAACAGCACATCACCTCCAATAATACTAAAGCTTGAACTCCCTTTGAGGATTCCTTATGCCTCGTTTTATAGTGAAAGAGAGGAGGTTATAGTTCCAAGCAAGAAGGGATAGAATCCTCCTTCAAAGGGATTAGCTCCTTACATAAAGAGGTTATCTCCTTAATGGATGGAATGCATGAACCTGAAAAGAGCGATCTTTCCACTGTAGGAATGTTTCTAGAAGCTTCCAAAAATGACTCAAACTGAGCTTCTAGATTTTAGTTGCACCTTTTTTTATCTTTTACAAGGGTCCGCACCCTTAATGAATAAACAGTGCATTTGGCTCCGCAAGATTTAGAGCGAAAAGGTGCGGCACTGCAGACAATACTAAGAGAAAGTGCGGTACAAGAGTTTTTAAGACTTTTATGAGCTTTTCTCTTAATTTCAAGGCTTGACTTTAGGAACTTTGATATTGTATACTTTTAAGGGAGTACTAAAATGCCATGGTGACAAATTTTAGTGTAACAAATTTCCCCTAAAGTGCAAAGTCTGAGAACATTCGAAGAGTGATGTGCTTTATCATTTGAAGGATCAGCCTTTGGACACCCCAGTTGGAACCCTGTAAAAACATTCAATGAAAAACATATATATATCATCGCTGAGGTAGGCATTCCCATACTTAGATCAAAACTAACTAAACTTATTCTGATACAGAAATGATTTTAATATTACATCAATAGTGTAGACACAGCATAAGCACAACCATCTGTAATGAATATTCTACTCCATAATGAATAATAAAACTCATCGTAGCCTGGATGGTGGAAACTAGATCCAGGGTCTTGATTTCTGCTTCCCAAACTAGTACGATTCTATCCATGCGATTAAATGTGTTGAATTAGAACATGGTAGAAACCACTTGATTACCAGTCAATGATGTGAACTATTAGAAAGAGTGAGAGAAAACACCAATAATGACAATGGCTCTCAAAGTACTCAGTACAATCCATGAAATGTGAATAAGTGATCTAAAGTTGAACATTTCACAGAATTGTTCGATCGAAGGTCAATGATGCAACCTATCGTCGAAGGCGAGAAACCTTCCATTAAGGCATGCAAATTCCAAGGTACTAACGGATTATAGATCAAATTCCTAGATGATGAGCTGTCGTCGATAGAAAATTATCTGTCATAAGCAAGCTCATGACACGAAACCATAGATCAAGTTTTGAAGAAATTTTTTGCAAGTACTGACTCAGGGATGGTCAACACGAATGAAGACAAATGTTTGTAGATGAATGGTTTATTTGACTGTCCTCTTGAACACATAATGACACTGCATATGGTTTGGTGATAGTTTCCCTAAGCTAATACCCAGAAACTACCTGAAGACCTTCATTGTGGTTTGATTAACTGATAGGCAAAGGATTTCCCAACCTAGGTAAAAGTGTGACAAAAAGTGTCATGTTCAAGAGTGGTGTAATGATTTTACAAATTAAAGTGTGACAAATGAATTTGTTTTCTCTCTTTTCCCCCACCATTTCTAGCAAGTACCTCTTTATTTTTGACAAGCTTGAGGAGGATAACATTTGCTTGTTTATAAGCTCATCCTTCAGATGAGTCCAACATAGTTTAAAAATCGAACCCTAAGAAGGAGTGGTCCATTCTTGTTTGTAATCCACAGGTCTTTTACTGTTAAATTTTAACGAGTCCAGTATAGGAGAAACTCGGTGTTTTTCATTTTTAGGGAGTTAGAAGAAAAAACTTAAGAAAACTCCATGGGTGTTCTTTTTCGTAAATCCAGTCTCTTGGGCCCGAAAAAGGATAAAATAATGCGAGAGAGAACTCTATTGACCATGATTAGTCAACGTATACATTTTTCATAAATAGTCCATTTCAGTCCGGAAAAGGGGTAAAATTATACTGAAGGGATGACCGTTCATTTACTTTAACGAGTTCGAATAGTCAAGTACTCGACAATATTTTCATTTTTAGAGAGTTTGAAAAGGGATTAAAAGAGGACTCCATGGTTTTTCTTTTTTTGTAAATTTTTAAAGAGTCTGAATAAAGTGATAAAAGTATACTCTTCGTCAAAAATGATCATTTTTCCTTAAAAATCCAATATTCTGCACAAAAAACTCAAAAAATTAAACATACCTATTTCAATAATAAGAATATTTTGAAAAGCCATCTTTTTAAAGTGAAAAATAAACAAATTCAAAATTCATTTATCTGAAAAAACTTATAAAAAGGAGTTTCTCAAGTTCATTTTTACCGTTTGAGTTTGGAGTGAAACTTTTAGAGCTTTTGGCAAAAAACTCTTAGGAGAAGATTCTAGACAAACCGACCGTTGGAATCGAAAACCGTCTTCTCTAGGTAATCCAAAACTCCTTCCTCTTGCTTTTCATCCACTCATTTTCTTAAATTAGGGTCTAAATTTCATTTTTGGGAGGAAAATTGGTTAAAAAATTGACCCTCGGGGGTCCGCAGGTAAGACACTAGGTACTTGTGGACCCCGACATTTTATCACAAAGGAAAATGTCGGGGCCCTGCACTTTTAAAATAGACCCTGTCCAGAGCTACGCACTGTGTCTGAGCGTAAAGTGCAGGGGCACCATAACGAATTTAAAAACACAATTTCCTCCTAATTTACCCAAAATTTTTGTTTTAAAATGATTCTAATCCTTCATTTTACTCATTGTAGGATATTTACAATGCTCATTTGGCGAGAACGGGAGCATGAGGAGGTAGATGAAGCAACAATGATTCATCAACCTACTTTGCAAGTTTTAAGAGCATGCAGGCTATTCAAATTTTGGGCAATCAGTGGCATTGGAGCTCAAGTAGATCTTCTTACTTGGCTGGTAAGAAAATGGGATGTTAAGGACCAGTGTTTCGTGATCAGAGGCCACTGGCTCGAAATTGAGCTGGAGGACATATATTTTTTGACTAGTTTTTCTAAGAGAGGCGAACCACTATCTCTATTTGGGGCTAGGCCAGGTGGCCAGTCTGTTGCCAGCTTGCAATTAGAGTTTTGTAATGATGAAGCCAGTCCCAGAGAGGAAAAGATTGACATTAAAAATATCATCTGTCCCAAGTTAAAAGTGATTTCTTTTACCGTTGTCAAGTTGTGTGGAAGTGAAGCTTTGCATGTAGCTACTGGATCTCAGATGCAAATTGCAGTAGATTGTTTCCGAGGCACCATATTCAACTGGTGCGAGGCAGTGTTGGCAAATGTGAAAGGCCAACTTACCAGAGCAAAGAATGGGAAGTTAAACAACTTCAGATATGGATCTATCGTAGTTACCTTTTCTCTAGAGAGGATCCCTATGTTAGCCTTGCAACACATTCTTGTTGATGTTGGTAGACCTAGAGAGCCTCGGATGGTTCGTTGGGTTGCTTTGATGGCCTGCCATAGTGAGGGTGGGGAGATTGTTTGATTTCCCTCAACTTATTTTCGTTGGCTAGAACGCCAAATTTTTGTGATAGAATATTTTTCATATGCGGGCATGGATTTCCGCGGCAACCAGGATATGGTACTTCCTCCAAGAGCTCAGTGGGATGAGTCAAGTAAAAAATATTTTTTGAAATTTTCTAATTTATAATTTTTATTTTGTTTTTAAATCGTCCAAAACTGATAAATATTTTTTTCAAATGCAGATGTGGGTCCAAGTCGACCAGCCATTCTCCACCCCTTTGATAGGAGGCAAAGGGATGCAGCACCACCACCACCACCCTCACAGGATCATACTGCAGAGATCCTGACTGATTTAGAACACCATTTGGAGCGGATCACTATGGATATTCCTGAGACTAATATAGATAATATCCCACTCCGTCTACAAAGATATGTCATTGGTGCTTCTGGACCATTCAGGAGATTTTTGACTAGGGTGGCACGAGCAGTAGTGTATTATCATGATCATCACCACGGATAGTGGATGATTGACTTGTAGACTCATTTTTTTGTATCACTTTTTTCCGATCATAAGGCGTTTTGAACCTATGATCAAAGACGATGTACTATTTTTTGAACACTACATCTATACTATGATATACTATTATTTCCATTTACATGTTCAATCATGTTATCGAATGTTGATTTACTATTTTGTTATTGCAAATGTCTGTTTATAACACTAGAAGCTATTGCATCTACTAATGTGTTTAAATTTCTTGGAATGTGTTGATACTCAATATAATTGAACTCTCGTTCCAAGAGACAAACCCTTAAAAATAATCTTAATAATACTGGGTTTCTAATGGCATATACTTGATTTAACTGTAATACAACGAGTTTAGAATCTAACCTAATGATCAAAATCTGAATTTCAAATGAAATGGATTCCGATAATAATTCAATAACTGCACTGTATTCAGCAATATTGTTCGTTGTTTGACCGATGCTTACCCCATGCATAGATACTAACTCATCAATGGGTGAATAAATAACCCAAGCTGTGGAAGAGATGTTCCGTGTACTGCAACAAGCACCATCAGCAAAACCAATATATGTTTGAAAGGATGTCGACATCTGTGATATCAAAAGTATCTAGATAAGCAGGAAATAGTAGTAAAATCACACTTAAGCTAGGCACACATTTCTAATCTATAGCACACCAGCTAGAAAGTAACTAATATACAGAGAAGATCTCCACACAAAAATCAAGCGTAATATCTATTCAGATAAAGTCCATTTATGGGTTTACCTAAAGAGACCCCGTCAAAATCAATCAATTCATAGGCCCCTTTTGCAAGCTGTCGCTTGACAATATAAAGACCATGCCACATGGGTTCGAATTTCCCAGCCCCTAGTTTATCGTTGGCTTGGTCATAAATCAAAACTAGGTCTCCTTCTGAAAAATTATGAGGGGTAACACTTCTATCATAGTGAGCCTTCATTCTTTTCACATGAGATTTAGTAGCTAATGCAGCGGTGCGCCAATTCTCATCTAATTGAGCTAAGTATAAAAAATGTTTCTCCTCTTTAGAAGTGGCTGGTAGTAAATCTATGGCTATTTGGAGTGACGTATCTCGCATTCAATGGGTAGTACCACTTCTAAACCGTAAACTAGTTGAGAAGGGGTAAAACCTATCGATGTTTTTGTTGAGGTTCGATATGCCCAATGTGCTGAAAAGAGCATGGTATGCCAATTCGACTTATGAATTCCAATGATTCGTTTGATCATGGTGACTAAAAATTTATTAATTTCTTCAAATAAACCATTGGCCTGCGAATAATATGGTGTAGAACTGTCATGGCACAGGCCAAGTTGGTCCATTAACTCGGTCACCATGATATTATGAAAATGGCTCCCGTGATCAGTAATTATTGCTTGGGGTACACCGAAACGAGCAATCACATCATTGAATACGAAAGTAGCTACAGTTTTTCCATCTGTCGCAAATGTAGGCATCGCCTCAGCCCATTTGGTAAAATAATCTACTGCTAGAATAATATACCCATGCTACCTGGTTGAGTGAGGGTTACATGTAATGAAATCAATGCCCCATTTTGCAAAAGGACCAATATAAATTATAGGGTGAAGAGGAGAAGGTGGTGCACGCATTTTTCGATCAAATATTTGACAATTATGACATTTTCAAACCGCGTAAATACAATCTTTAAATAAGGATGGCCAGAAATAACCTGCGCGCAATATCTTTTGGGCTGTGTTTTACCCAGACATATGACCACCACATGCTCCAGAGTGACGGTCATTTAACACCTTTCGGCTTCTTCATGAGTTAGACAACATCAAAAAGCTGAGTCCGCACCACGATGGTATAGTGTATCGCCAACAATATGATATTTTTGAGACTGGAAACAGATTTTTCGTCGTATTGAACGTGAAAGCTCAGGCCAAAAATATTGGGTCTAAAGATAAATAATAATATCTCCATACCAAGGATCAATGGTACTGATAAGAAACAAGGATTCATCCGCGATCGGTTGTTCCGCCATAATTTCTGTATTAGTACATGGGAAATCACACATAAGTTCAACAAATATCAATGATTTCTTGGATTTGGATTTTTCAAACTCCAAATCAAACTCCTGCGGGATAAAAATCCATTTAGAGTATTTTCCCCCTAGCAACTGTTTGGTCAAAATGTACATCATAGGGTTACAATCAAAGATCACTGTTGTTTTGCGTAAAAATATGTAGTGACGAAAACATTGGACAACTTGAACAGCTGCCAAGGCCAATTTCTCCACATGTGAATATTTGATCTCAGTCAGATGCAAATTTCGAATAAGATAGTAAATCACATGTTCACCATGGAATTCATCTTCTTGAACTAAAACCATCCCTATCATGGAATCGGAAGCGGCGAGGTACAAAAAGTAATCTTGGTTGTAGTTGGGAGGATGTAGTAACGGTGCATGGGTCAATGCATTTTTTAGAGCATCAAAAGATCTATCAACGACCTCGTCCCAAAAGAAAGGAATATTCTATTTCAACAACCTAGTGAAACCTTTCATTAACTCGGCGTAGTTAGGAATGAATCGACGTAAAAATTTTTCTTTCCCTTGCAAACTTTGGAGTTGGCAAAGAGTAGAATGAGGTAAATTGATGATTGCGTCAACCTTGGATGGGTTGACATGAATGCCTGCCTTTGAGACAATAAATCCCAATAATTGTCTAGATTGTATGCAGAAAACACATTTGTGAGGATTCAAACGAATCTTATAATGCCTACATCGTATAAAAATGGCTCTTAAATGAGTAATATGATCTGCTCTGCGTGAAGAATGAGTAGGAAAATCATCAAGGTAGGGCTGCACAATGTGCTTAATGTCGTGAAATGCATAAGACATGGCCCTTTGAAAAGTGGCGCTAGCATTCTTAAGGCCAACAGGTAGTTTGTGATAAGCAAAAATTCCCCATGGACAAATGAAATTTGTTTTAGGTTGATCTGCAGGGAGTATGTTGATTTGATTGTAGCCGAAAAATCTATCCATGAACGAGAACATTTCACTTCTAGCACAATCGTCAATAATTTGATCGATGTAAGGGGTTGGATAATTGTCTTTTGGACAAGCTTGATTTATATCCCTATATTCGATACATACTTGTATTGTTCCTTGTTTTTTATTGACCGAAAAAATATTAGATACCTAATATGTTAATGGGATCGGATAAATAAAACCTGCACAAAGTAATTTTTCAACTTTGGCTTTAATAGCGGCAGATTTTCTTGGATGTATCTGACGTAATCTCTATCTAACGGTTTTAACATCCGGGTATGTCTTAATTTCATGAACAACAATCGACGGATCGATTCCTGGCATTTCTTCATATAACCAGGCAAAAATGTTGTAGAATTCCTGAAATAGGGCTTTATATTCTTGAATTTCTTCCGGCGTACAAGAAGCACCTATGTGAATGTTTACAACAATTCCAGGTTTTACTGAAATTTCAAGAGGAACCGTTGTAGAAATATTTTCTAAATTCAATTCAGAATCAGAATGTGAGAGAGGATTCTGAGGTTCTTTGACGTAATCAGTGGTAAAAATAGAGGAAAAATCATTCTCAAAATGATCGAGATCAGGTAAAAATGAAGATCTATGATGAAGATCTTCCCATGGTAACTCATCGACTGACAAGAATTCACGAATATGTTCATCAGTATGGAATACTTGTTGAGAAGGATCCAGAATTGGTGTTGAAGCTAAACTCAATATTGAAAATGACTCCTGATTGATCACATTCACTGGATCAGACTTAGTTGAAGGAGTATCAGAAAATTACTGTACATGTTGATATGCTAACTCAAAAGGACTCAAAGGCATCGGGCCATCGAAAGAATCCAATTCTGATTTTGAAGGTACTATCCAAGGATTATCAAAGGAAATAGTACTTGATGTAATCATATTGATATTAGCAATAGGAATTTTTACGTTGGGAGCAGGCAAGGAAAACGCTCCCAATAAAGCCGAATCTTTAATCAAACCTACCCCAACATCCTTATAAGGGATATTCAATTTTCCAATATGTTGGATGCTATCAGTAGAGGCTGGGTCAGATGAATAATATGAGAGCTAATCTATTTTAATGATATTTCCTTTATGAGGAAACATAATGAGACGAAAGATCGATGTTACAATAGTATTCATGGCGTAAGACCAACTGCGACCCAGAGAAGGTTGTAATCTAGAGGGGCATCAACCACCTCCACATCTAGATTAACCATTTTTCCTTCGACCTCTATTGGTAGATCCTGTAAGATACCATATGATTGAAAACCTCTTCCGTCAAAAACTTTGAGAATATTTGCTGATTGGTTAATGGTCGGAGAACCAAGTGATTTCCAACATTTTAATGACATAATACACGTAGAAGCCCCTTCGTGAACAACAGTATGAAATATAATTTTGTTTTTTACTATTACTGGAATCTGAAAAACCATTTGATGGGGTAGGCAGGGTGTAAAATTATCTAAATCGAAGATCATGAGGTTCGAATCCTAGATATATATGGCTCGTAAGGATAAAAAAAGTATTTTTCTTTGGGCTGGGCATTATTGCAATACTTCCAAAGCCGAGATTGTTGAAGGGGAAATCACCGAATCTTCAACAATATTGTAATTCTGAGCAGCTCTCACATGTGGATTGAAAGCTGATTTACGAAGTACACCTTTTGCAGGTGGTTTAATCACTAAGTCAGGATTTTGTTTCTCGAGTTGTAATGGATCAGAAACTGAGGGAGATGTAGTCAATGCAGAATTTTATGTTTCTGCTTCTTTACCAATATTTTTACTATGATAATCTTGCAATCGCGTCACAACCATCAAGATATCCTCAACCGTATTAGAGGAAGATCCAACCATGTTACTATATTGAGCGGGAAAGGGATCCTTCAAGACAGCAGGTATAGGTGAACACTTAACGAATTTTGATACCTCAGCTCTATGCGGGCACTCTTTTGTAAAATGATCCTGATCACAGATGAGACAAGGATATCAAGGTTTACGTTTTTCGTCAGTCGATTCAGTTGTATCGTTTTTATCTTTTGAAGATTTTTTCTTTTTATTCTTACCTTTCTTCTTACCACTAGTTTTAGATTTGGTCGTAGATGTCTCTGCAACATGAATATCGGCAGAAGTTTCTAGGGAACAATCTCCTTTGGGTGAATCGGGTAAAGTGATAATAGGAGAAGTAGTCTTGGAAGAATTCTTCTTACTTTTACCAGTACTAACAGAACCAATTACACCATCAGCGACATGAGAGCCAGAAGGAGTTGCAGTTAATTGACCAGGTCTTGGTAAATCGGGGATTTTATCATATAGAGTACCTGACTGAGTATACACAAGGTCAAGGTACTGAGCCTAAGCAATGACTTTCTCTTCTGTAACAACGCCTCCTTTGGCCACATCTTTAGTAATTTTGGGCATTAACGATTTAATAAACCATTCAACCAAAATTTGATTAGGAATAAAGACTTTCACTAAATGCCTTCTACGTCTCCATTCATGAATGTGATCAGATATGTACTTAGACGTAGATTGTTTTAATGAAGTTAGCAATTATGTGTCATTGTCGTATCTGACAGGCAACTGAAAATGGGTTAAGAAAGTAGTAGATAGCACATTAAAATTATTAAAAGAGCCGCGTGGTAACTCAATGTACCATTTGGTAGCTATACCAATGAGATTTCTCTGAAAAAGACGTAATCGAATCGAATCATCGACTAGTGAATTGGATGCACACCAAAGGTGATAAGTCATAATGTGATTAGATGGGTCCTCTCTCGACTTACCTTCAAATTTCATAATATCACTGGGAAACTTGTTAGGCATCGACAACCAATATGGAAGATAAAAAATGGGATCGTTCATAAGGCGTGATAGATCCGGTAAATCTGAAGTTGCTATGAATGGTAACCGATGGCTAGGGTATTGATAACCTTGTGTGATCAAACCAATGCTAGGAGGAGGATATCCAGGATACCCTGGAATTGGATGCGCATTTGGAATCGTGAAACCTCCTGGATAACCAGGATTAACCAAACCATACTGGGGTTGTTGAGGTACTTGATAAGTATACCCAGGGTACGGCTGATACTGATATACTGGTTTTGTGCAATATGACCAAATTTATACTGTCCCTGGTATGGTTTAAAAGTAAACTGTGGTTGACTAGAGACAATCGTACTAGTACCAGCTTGTCCTATAAGCATCTGGACCGTATTTTGAATTATAGGTCCTGACTATGGTACAAATACTTGAGGAATTTTCATGGATGTAGGGATAGAAGAAACTAGAGCTACAGATACTCCAGAAATAGGTGTTGTAGGTTGAACAGAAGTTGCAGTAGCTGCAACAGTTTTAGGCGGAGTTTGAGGTGTACTAGTCCCGGGCTTCTGAACAGAACCAAGTGTAGGGACTTGAACAGTAGGCTGGACAGGTTGCTAGGTTGGACCAGAAACTAGAGGTTGTCCAGGTTGATTAGGTAACTATACACTAGGTTGCATAGTCTGTTGAATTTGAGATGGATTCCACACCATTTTCATTCCGGAGTATTGACCAGTAGAAGGTTGTGCATATGAAGGACCATAACCTGGTTGAACGTAGGGTTGATAATTAAGTGGTAAATTTGCATCTCCTTGTAAAAATGATTGACCGGAAGGAGGTTGGAAACCTTGAGTTGGGTACTAACCTTGAGGTTGATAACCTTGAGGCATGTACTGAATCTAGGGTTGATAAGGACCCTGAGGAATGTACTGAGTTTGGGGTTGACCTTGGGGTATGTACTGTCCTTGAGGTTAATAACCTTGAGGTATGTACTGTCCTTGAGGTTGTTCTCTAGGTAAATAATATTGTCATACAATTTTTCCTGGAAAAAAATTACCTTGAGGTTGCCCTCCAAGTGGTAACTGACTACCTTGAGGTTGCCCCCTAGGCGGTAACTGAGTAACTTGAGGTTGACCCCCAAGCGGTAATTGACTACCTTGAGGTTGAGGATTTGGAATGTTACCAGACATCATAAAAATTTTCTCTGCATTCAACGTTTCATTTTTAGTTCCATTTGTTCCAGATGATAACACTTGTTTAGTTGGTTGAGGAGTTGCTCCTAAGAAAGTACCAAAGAGTGACTGGTACCCCAAAGGAACAGAAGGACCACCATATAAAAATGTTTCCAGTGATTGGGAAAACACAGATGACTCACTTGACATAATTGATGAAGGATAATAACCTCTTGGTGTAGGATGAAAAGGAATTTGGGGTGGTGAAAAACGAAGACCCGGGTTTTATAAAAAAATTGTCAATGATAAATACCAAGCGTCACTTCTAAAAGGACTGTATAATATTGATTCACACTCCCTAAGATTCAAAATCTGTTCGGTTTCGGGAAGAGTTAAATCTTTGTCTGGACCGACAAGTTCTTTAATAGATATGAGGTCAGAAGGAAGATTTTTAGTAATGATATGTCTTACCCTAGGTGAAACAGGATCACTAGAAGTCGGAGTAACAAATCCTGAAGATGGTTCCAAAACAACAGGTTCAGTGTTAGGTTCAGAAATTTCAGTTTCTTCAGCTAATTCACTGGAAGGAGAGATACTACCAATAAATTCGGACACTGAAATTGGCTCTTGAATATGCTCTATTGTTTGTAATTGATAATCAGGATGAACAACTATAGATGATTCTCCTACTTCTTTTGATCTAATTCTACTGTCACTAGGCGATATTAGAGCTTGCAGCCCTTCAAGTTGGCTTGGTGTATACTCGGGGGCTTCCCCTGAAGTCTACACAATGTTGGAAATGTTTTCATTGATGGCAAAGGAATCGGCAGAGAATTGTTTATAAATCCCGTGTGTGACTGAGGAATTGTCTCAGTGTCATTGTTCATTTGTTGTTTAATTCTGTGTGGAGGATTGTTGGTTATCGGTGTAAATAATCCCGTATGTTCCTGATGAGAGTATCTAATTCTATAGAAATTAAGAATCCGTGATTGATCATGTTCGTCTGGATCGATTGAAGTTATTGTGGATTTGTGGTTAATTATCCAATGCGTGAGAGCACTGTAAAACATAGCCGCAAGGGTTATGTATGGCGGAGAGATGCGCCAGAGTATATGGATGAAAGGAACGAGGCTGTAATATGAAGAAACATCGTGACTACGCGAAGAGGAGAACCTCTTCCAATAGAACAGGCAGAACAATGTAGCGGAAGATGAGTGGAACCTGGAGTAGAGAGCGAAACCACGAGCGGATTTACGAGGCCGGATTGCCCATATCGCACCACCTTTCGGGGATAAGCAGTATTTCCTGGTTGAGGAGCGATTCCATAGAGTGCTCGACACGTGGCGAGGTGGACCCCTGGAAAACCGCTGTTCACTGTGCGCCATTGCACGTTAACGTTCGACCAAAGATGTCACGCGATATTGATGAGCACCATCGATCTGGAGGGAAGCCATCAGACAGTGGTCGCATGAGGAAAATGCGCAAAGGTTAACCGAAGTACAACGACCATCGCGCGCTATTGATCGCACATCTTTGCCGAGCAATATCCGTCCGATCAAATGGGGCGGCACAACGCGATAACAACCGTTGGATGGAGACGACCGTTAGCATTGAGGCCCATACGCATGTGTTAATGTTTGAAAAGATTAACCAAAGTACATACGAGCAATTGATTGGGCCGTCGATTATGTGTGTGGGGCCGGAACCAAAGGACTATTTAAAAGCCATTTGATAAAAGCGTTGGTTATTAATTTAAAGTTCTATCATATATTTAATTGCCAAAGGTTGTGAATAATATTTATTTATTTATCAAATTCCACGAATTTGATAAATAAAATTCCAATAAAAGAAAGAAAACCATCAGCGGCACGTCAATATTACTTAACCTTGGCTATGGTATTATTTGGCAGAAATAAATATTACCTTTGGGACAATTCATGCATGGAAGAACGAAGATTGGGATTTCAATTTGGATTGGTTCGACGTTTAATATGAATACCATTAGTGGTTGAGTGGTTTTCTACTCATGGTATTGATAAAGGCAAACTATATAAGGAGAAGTGCATTATGGTTCAACATGTGCAAGTGGAAGGTTTGTTAATAAATAAATCTCTTTAAGAGATATCTGCATATATGATGCACCTATGGATATGAAATGATGAATCTCTACGATGATCGGCAAAAAGAAATGATGAAGACCTGACGAAATTCTGATGAATAAATTGAAGAAATCTGGTGGATTTGAGGGTTGAAGCCTTCTGTATGGAAGTAGAAGTATCTTGCTAGTAAAGGCTGGTGTTAAAACCAAGGGGTTGGAGCTCCCTTCTAGTAGTGGCTGGAGAATGAGAAAAGGTTGTAGCCTTTTCTACAGGTGGGTGCCTGCATGCCGGTATAAGTCTGCGCCATCATAAATTGTAAGAATTTTTCTTTATAATAAATATTGAAGACTCAGATAACAGCAGCGGTGGTTTTTTCCCGAATTGGGTTTCCACCTTAAATATTGGTGTTCATATGTGTTGCTTATGTTTGATGGTTTGTTCTGTTATTTCTGTTCATGCTTACTTCTTACTAAACATCTGATGAATGAATGATGCAATGATCTAAGTAAAGAAATAATAAGATCTCTGGACATACAAGCTGGATTCAGTAATGTAGCATATGGTTTTAAGAGAAAGGAAAACTAAAAAGTTTTCAGTCAGCTCAAAATACTGATTCACCCTCCCTCTCAGTATTTTTCCAAAAATTGTTATTGGAGTAGGTCCTTCTGAAAAAGCTTAACTGCTAGAAGGAAGATCAAGCAAGATGAGAAATCAAGATGAAACAATGTCTATCAGGCCTCCGCTCTTTAACAGAAACAATTTAATCTTTTGGAAAACAAGGATGAGATCCTATCTTCAGTCTCTGGGAGTAGATGTATGGGCAATTGTTGAAGGAGGATATCAATATCCAGCTACAGTACCAACAGATTCGACGGAAAGAAAGAATTATGAAACCAATGCAAAGGTGGTCAATGCTCTATTGGGACGTCTAACTAAATCAGAATTTGTCAAATTCATGTAGCTGAATACAGCAAAGGCAATATGGGACAAAATCATTCTCAGTTATGAAGGTGATGCAAAGGTAAAAAGTGCTAAACTCCAAACTCTCAGAATTCAATATGAGAATATAAAAATGGATAATGAGGAGAACATTGCAAATTTCTTTTTACGTCTTGATGATATTGTAAATCGTATGAGAAATCTGGGAGAAACAATAACCGAATCTAATCTGGTTGAGAAAATTTTAAGATCACTAACGGCAAAATTTGAGTCAAAAGTTTCTACTCTTGAAGAAAAGCAGGATCTTCAAAATATTACTGTGGTGCAACTTCATGGCATACTAACTGCATATGAAATGAGAAGAGGAGGACCATCTGAAGTCAAAGAAGCAGTCTTTAGAACTTCTACAAAAGGGAAGGAAGTACAAAAAACAAAAGGATCAGGATATATCTCAGAAGAAGATGAGATAAAATTAAACTTCAACTTGGCACAGGACGGTTCAAAGGTAAGCTTCCTTTCAAATGTTTTGATTGTGGAAGAGTTGGTCATTATGCTGCTAAGTGTCCTCATAAAGAAACACACAAAAAGGGGAAGGAAGTAGCAAGAAGGAATAAGAATAGTTTTAGCACTAGAAAAAGTTACTATACTCATGAAGACAGTGATGGGTTATCTAATAGTGAGGAAGAATGTGAACAAGATCTTAGACTTCTCATGGCATTTGAAAAAGAATCTAGAGAAGAAAAGGATACTTTTGTGGATGCTCTAGAAGACAATGATTTTCTTAATGAAAACAATCAACTCAAAATTTGCTTAGAAGAGAGTAAAATAACTATAGAAACTCTGAAAAATCAGCTTGAAGAAAAAGAGAAACACAATGAGAAATTAGAGTGTGAAGTAGTAAGTCTAAGAAAAGAACTTGAGAAATTAAAGACTCTGAATTTTAGATTTACTAAAGGATCTGAAACCTTAGATGAGATTATCAAGGTACAACGTTCTCCCCTTATAAAGACAGGTCGTGGATATATCGGGGAATCTTCTCAGGCTTCAGCACCAAATTATCTAAAAGCAGCTACAGTTGGCATACAACATGCTGCCACTCAGCAAGGGAATAAAGAATCTTTGCAGGTAAATCATGATCATCTCAATTCAAAGAACACTAACAGGAATATATTTCAAAGAAACACCAATCAACAGGTAAATTCAAGTAGGAGATTTCATGATCGCAGAAATTTCTTCAATGGACAATGTTTCTCATGTCACAATTTTGGTCATAAAGCTGTTCAATGTGTAGCATATAAAACCATCATAACAAGAGAAGCAAGAAAGAAAAGGATTGATATTGAAACAAAGAAGAATACCTATAACAACTTTTCTCCTCTTCAAAATGAAGTTGAATGTGCTTATTGCAATAACTTTGGCCATGAAGAATCTGAATGCAGGAGCAAAGTTCAGCCAAAAGAACATGTTCCTTCAAGCTCCAAAGTATGGAAAAAGAAGGAATTATAGGTTGAAAATTGTGGCATAGTGTTATTTGCAGAAGATGAAGAAAACCAATGGTACATTGATAGTGGATGCTCAAGACATATGACAGGTGACAAAAACAAACTTCTTGCATATAGTGCTCTAGAAAAAGAAAAGAATGTTACATTTGGAAATGATACTCCTGCGGTCATTAAGGGAAAAGGGTCTATTTTTCTAAAAGAAAAGGTGAAAGCTAATGAAGTCATGTATGTGGATGGATTAAAACATAACTTGTTAA
Source organism: Pinus albicaulis (assembly GCA_034641835.2). NCBI lineage: Eukaryota > Viridiplantae > Streptophyta > Pinopsida > Pinales > Pinaceae > Pinus > Pinus albicaulis. The sequence continues at coordinate 167,011,588 of CM076583.1, read as the reverse complement.
GTGTAAGTCAAATGTGTGATCAAGGAACTGAAGTTGTCTTTAGTTCAAAAGAATGTGTGGTACGTGATCTTGATACAGGTAAAACAATTATAAAAGGAAACAGAACTCCAAGCAACCTATATGTATTGAAGAACTACAAAGAACAATGTTACTTGAGTAAATCTTCAGAAAAATGGCTATGGCATAGAAGGTTGGGGCATCTGAGCTTCTCTCAAATCAACAAATCAAGCAGACTTAAAGCTGTTCGTGATCTTCCCAATATTACTCTACCTGAAAATATCATATGAAAATATTGCCAATTCGGTAAGCAAACCAGAGTACTATTTATTGCCAAGGAAGGTTCATCAAGTAAGCCTCTTGAACTCATTCATACTGACATATGTGGACCTGTGAAGAAAAGGTCACCATGGGGTGAACAATACTATATCTTATTTATTGATGATTTCTCTAGAATGTGTTGGCTTGGGCTGCTTAAACACAAAGATGAAGCATTTGAGAAATTTCAGATCTTCAAAGCACTAGTTGAGAATGAATTAGATCTAAAAATTAAGTGCCTCAGATCTGATCGAGGAGGAGAATATACATCAGATGAATTCCTTGAATTTTGTGAACAACATGGCATAAAGAGATAGTTCTTTGTAGCTGGCACTCCACAACAAAATGGTGTTGCAGAAAGAATGAATAGAACAGTTCAACATATGGCTAGAGCTATGCTTGATGATTCAGGAACACCTGACACATTTTGGGGAGAAGCATCACATACAGCAGTAAACATTCTCAACGAGGCACATGTTCATGTAAATAGTGATAAAACTCCATATGAACTCTGGTATGGTAATCCTCCCACTGTAAAGCATTTTAGAATTTTTGGAAGCAAATGCTTTATCAAAAATAATGATGAAAAACTTGGCAATTTTGAACCCAGAGCAGATGAAGGAATACTTCTTGGTTACTCCTCTAGGAGTAGAGCATATAAATGTTACAATAAAAGACTTCGGAAGATTGTTGAATGTATTGATGTTGTTATTGATGAGTCTCCTGCAGCTCCAAAAGAAGAAAAACAAACAACAGATGAAGATGATGATGACATATATCCTTCTACATCAAATAGGAATGATATAGATAGTGAACCCAATGAAGAACCTGAAGATGATTTATCTAAAAAAGCTCCATCCAGATATGTTCAAAAGAATCATCCAGAATCTCAAATCTTGGGAGAAAAGGGATCAGGTGTACAAACAAGAAGGACTCTTGTGGGATCTTCTAGAAATCTGGCATTTCTGTCCACTATTGAACCTCACAATGTCAGTCAAGCTAGCAAAGATGAATGTTGGATTCAAGCCATGAATGAAGAGCTTGATCAAATTGAAAATAATCACACTTGGGAATTAGTACCAAGACCTCATGACAAAAATATCATTGGAACTAAATGGATATTCAAAAACAAGTTAAATGAGAATGGGGATGTTATAAGAAATAAAGATAGACTTGTTTGCAAGGGGTATGCTCAACAATAAGGTATAGACTTTGAAGAAAATTTTGCTCCTGTAGCCAGACTTGAAGCCATAAGAATGTTTCTTGCTTTTTCAAGCTTCCAACAAATCAAAGTTTATCAAATGGATGTTAAATATGCTCTTCTCAATGGTGATCTAGAAGAATAATTTTATATAGAACATCCAGAAGGATTCATTTTAGGAAATGATGAAAAACTTGTTTGTAGACTTAAAAAGGCTCTATATGGTCTCAAACAAGCTCCAAGGGCATGGTACTATCGTCTTGACAAATATTTTCATCAACAAGGATTTTCAAAGGGGTTTGCTGATAGCAACTTATACACAAAAACTGAAAATGACAAACTATTGATTGTGGTTGTATATGTTGATGATATCATTTTTGGAAGTAATGAAGAGTCTATGAGTCAGAAATTTGCTTTTGACATGCAGCAAGAATTTGAAATGTCTTTACTTGGGGAACTAACATTCTTTCTTGGCTTGCAAGTGCAACAAGCAACAGATGGCATATTCTTATCACAAGAAAAATACCTCAGGCAAATCCTGAAGAAGTATGGCATGGAAGATTGCAAACCTGTAAGTACACCAATGATAACCAGATGTAATCTCAGTTCCAATGATGATTCCCCCACGGTGAATCAACCAGAATACAGATCTATGATAGGAAGTCTACGTTATCTCACTGGGACAAGACTATACATTATGCATTCAGTTGGGATTGTTGGACGATTCCAAGCTAATCCAAAAGAGTCTCACCTTCAGGCTGTGAAAAGAATATTCAAATATCTACAAGGAACTCAAGACTTTGGACTATGGCATCCAAAGAATGTTGATCTTACTCTTCATGCATACACTGATGCAGATTGGGCTGGAAGTGTTGATGATCGGAAAAGCACTAGTGGTGGTGCATTCTATATGGGGCCCCGGTTAGTATCTTGGTTTAGCAAGAAGAAAAGCTCTATTGCCTTATCTACATCAGAAGCAGAATATGTGGCTGCCGCATCATGTTGCACTCAACTTCTCTGGATGATGCAAACCTTACAAGACTTTCAAATCAAATGTTCACCTCCTATCTCCATTATGTGTTACAATACAAGTGCCATCAGTATCTCAAATAATCCTGTTATGCATTCCAAGACCAAGCACATTCCCATCAAATATCACTTCTTACATGAACAAGTGCTTGAACAAAAGGTGAAATTGGAATATGTTCCCTCCAAAGAACAAGTTGCTGATATATTTACCAAACCTCTACCCAGGGAAGCGTTCAAATATCTCAGACAGAAACTGGGAGTAGTCTCTACCATGCAGAAGATCAGATCTACTTAAATACAACATATTAAATTGGTTGTGAGGTGTTGTTGGGCATATCTGAATGAACAGGCTAAGGGGGAGCATTGTTCATATGAAAAGGATGCATTGTTGGCATTTATAAGTCATTTTTTTATATTATGTTTGAAGATGTAGCATGATCTCAGGGGGAGCATGATATTGTCAGTTCAAAGGATCTTGATCAACTCTTTTCCATTGATGTCAAAGGGGGAGGAAAAGAAACGAAGGGCTTCTATAAGGCTTCTATATTGCCATCAATGCCAAAGCGGGAGATTGTTGGAAATGTTGTCATTGATGGCAAAGGAATCGGAAGAGAATTGTTTATAAATCCCGTGTGTGACTGAGGAATTGTCTCAGTGTCATTGTGCATTTGTTGTTTAATTCTGTGTGGAGAATTGTTGGGTTATCGGTGTAAATAATCCCGTATGTTCCTGATGAGAGTATCGAATTCTATAGCAATTAAGAATCTGTGATTGATCATGTTTGTCTAGATCGATTGAAGTTATTGTGGATTTGTGGTTAATTATCCAATGCGTGAGAGCACTGTAAAACATAGCCGCAAGGGTTATGTATGGCGGAGCGATGTGCCAAAGTAGATGGATGAAAGGAACGAGGCTGTAATATGAAGAAACACCGTGAATGCACAAAGAGGAGAACCTCTTCCAATAGAACAGGCGGAACAATGTAGCGGAAGCTGAGTGGAACCTGGAGTAGAGAGCGAAACCACGAGCGGATTTACGAGGTGGATTGCCCATATCGCACCACCTTTTAGGGATAAGCGGTATTTCCTGGTTGAGGAACGATTCCATAGAGTGCTCGACACGTGGCGAGGTGGACCCGTGGAAAACTACTGTTCACTGCGCGCCATCGCATGTTAACATTCGACCAAATATGTCGCGCGATATTGATGAGCATCGTCGATTTGGAGGGAAGCCATCGGACTGTGGTTGCATGAGGAAAATGCGCGAAGGTTAACCGAATTACAGTGGCCATTGTGCGCTATTGATCGCACATCTTCACCGAGCGATATCTGTCCGATCAAATGGGGCGGTGCGATGCGATAACAACCGTTGGATGGAGACGACCGTTAGCGTTGAGGCCCATACGCATGTGTTAATGTTTGCAAAGATTAACCAAAGTACATACGAGCATTTGATTGGGCCGTTGATTATGTGTGTGGGGCCGGAACCAAAGGACTATTTAAAAGCCATTTGATAAAAGTGTTGGTTATTAATGTAAAGTTCTATCATATATTTAATTGCCAAAGGTTGTGAATAATATTTAGTTATTTATCAAATTCCATGAATTTGATAAATAAAATTCCAATAAAATAAAGAAAACCATTAGCGGCACGTCAATATTACTTAAACTTGGCTATAGTATTATTTGGTGGAAATAAAGATTACCTTTGGGACAATTCGTGCATGGAAGAATGAAGATTGGGATTTCAATTCGGATTGGTTCTATGTTTAATATGAATACCATTAGTTGTTGAGTGGCTTTCTACTCATGGTATTGATAAAGGTAAACTATATAAGGAGAAGCACATTATGGTTCAGCATGTGCAACTAGAAGGTTTGTTAATAAATAAATCTCTTTAAGAGATATCTACATATATGATGCACCTATGGATATGAAATGAAGAATCTCTACGATGATCAGAAAAAAGAAATGATGAGGACCTGACGAAAGTTTGATGAAGAAATTGAAGAAATCTGGTGGATCTGAGGGTTGAAGCCTTCTGTATGGAAGTAGAAGTATCTTGCCAGTAAAAGTTGGTGTTAAAATCAAGGGGTTGGAGCTCCCTTCCAGTAGTGGCTGGAGAACGAGAAAAGGTTGTAGCCTTTCTGCAGGTGGGTGCCTGCATGCTGGTATAAGTCCGCGCTAGCATAAATTGTAAGAAGTTTTCTTTATAATAAATATTGGAGAATGAGATAACAACAGCGATGGTTTTTTCCCGAATTGGGTTTCCACCTTAAATACTAGTGTTCGTATGTGTTGCTTATTTTTTATGGTTTGTTTTGTTATTTATGTTCATTCTTACTGCTTACTAAACATCTGATGAATGAATGATGAAATGATCTAAGTAAAGACATAATAAGATCTCTGGACATACAAGTTGGATTCAGTAATGTAGCATATGGTTTTAAGAGAAAGGAAAACTAAAAAAATTTCAATCAGCTCAAAATACTGATTCACCCCCCCCTCTCAGTATTTTTCCAACACACGATTGTCTTAGTAATTCAGCCACGATTAAAAATTATTAATCACACGCAATCAAATAAAATTTCAAATGAAAACTCCTAGAGTCACTAAGGAAACAAACAAATGAATCACACACCTAAAAATCTAGGAGATCAAACCACACACAAACAACAACTTCCCACACTAAAAACACTAGTTGGTGATGAAATCCAACATCGTAGTATTTAATGTAGAAAGGGCGGTTGGAACAGTTACCCCGACAACCTTCTTAATGAAACAGATCGGTGCAAGTTTCTCCACTTAAACCATCTCGAGTGAAGATAACCCTCCAGAGAGTCCAAGTGAGTCTAGTCAACGTCTGCTCCAGGTACAGTGGGATCTTTCCTCCACCATCACCTTAGGAAAAAACCGTAATATTATGGTCACTATGGTTACCAACAGGAACTAATATACCTAGGGGAACAGTCTATGATCTGACATACACGCAAGGGCAGAGTAACAAAGCTCAATCCCCTTGAAGGCTCTTTGACATAATCTAAGGTATATAGACAAGTGACCCCAGGCTCCTCGAAAATGGTCTATCTAAGGTTTACCATTGTTAATACGCACATATATTCTATCATTCCCAATGAGATAGAATTGATTATACCACTGGTTCAGATATGATCTCCTGCTTGACTCCTTTAAGAGGAGCTTCCCAGAGCATACAAGCGACTATTGGATTTTCTCCTACCACAAGATCAACTACTTGTTTGTTTAAATTGTCTTGGAGAGTTAATTACTCCCTACTCCAAGACACTGGCCTAAGCTATATTGGTGAAAAGAGCCCTAGAAATATAAAAATTACTAGATTGATTTTAAATTAAGCGTTGATTTTAAAAATTGTTTCTTAGGACAATAGGTGCAAAAGTGAAACTGATGATATGTAGTGACCCGACTCAAAACACACTAAAAATGCATCTATTATGAGAAACAATTCATTTTCTTTCAATGAATTCTATCTAAAGGAAGAGTTGAGAAATACAATCTTTTAAAAACAAATTTTTCCTTCAAACAAGAATAATGAGAACTCAAAATGATCTATTTCTCAATAGGAAATCCCATTATCATTCAAGATCGAAACGACAAACTAATTTTTCTTCAAAAGAACACTACAATTTCTAGAAATAACATTCAAAGCTAAAAACACTACTTTTGAGATCTAAAAATTATAAGCACTAAATCTGAATTAGAACTTCAAATATTTTGAAGATGTCTTGTTTAGCTTGTTATCTAACTAAGAAATTCTTTGCTTGGATCAACAAGAACTCAAAACATCCAATTTTGGTTTTTAAAGTGAAATTCCAAACTTATCAACAAAAGTTTTTCAAAGATTTGCAAATGAGAAAAATGGGATCTAAATATCATAAAACAATTTCTGCTATAATGTCATACTCAACAAGAAAGCAAAAAAGCACCAGTGATATAAAGGTATACCAAGGTTTCTAATATTTGAGCAGGATAAAGACAAAGCAAAAATAATTATAACATGTAGATCTTTTAGAAAATCATTCAAAACTAAAAATGCTGAAATAAACTCTTAACCAAGGATTCCTGACAGAAGATACTAGTCTGGGTATTCACTGAGAATCTAACAAACTAATCTAGAAAAGAGAATTTTAAGGTTTTCCAAAAATTTTCACAGGGTCCACAGTATTCAGTGCAAACCAGTGCAGTCCCGCACTATGGGTACAAGAAAAGTGCAGAGTTGCCCGCACTGTCTATTAAAGAAAAGAGAAAACACAAGAAAACTAAAGAAAAAATAAAAAACTCTCAATCATTTCTCAGGGATTCTTCAGGGATAAACTACCCAAGCCAGTATAACTCAATCAAAATCAGAAAACATAAATTCACCAGTCAAAAGTAAAAGAAATCAAAGTTCAAAATCCTTCCCCAGTAGAGTTGCCATTTTTTTGGATGGATAAGTCGTTCTTACGAACAAGATAGACCTCCCAAGTGTCCTACAGACAGCTAGCAGCAAAAGGACAAATAAAACTATCTTTCTCTAGATATATCATGATTCATAATTAAATGCTATAAAGGCTTAACGATCCTACCTTTGATCCAACGCTTGTTTGTAGTAGTAGTCCTTCAGTTGCCCAAATAAGTTTCCTTCGAAGATTTACAATCACAAACAAACAAACTTCAAATAGCACCTGCATAGCATATATTCATAAATCATATCTATTATGGTGATCAAGTAATCCATAAAATAAACCAATCAATTGACATCTTATTGAGAAAAACAAACTTATTTGTATTAACTTAAATAAGAAGAGCCTTGCAACCGTGTCTACCTTGATGTCATACAGGCCTTCCTGGGGTCCGGAACAGGCATTTCCTTTACTCTGATCAGCCTTGCACTCTTCCAACCGAGATACATACAGGTATGTAATCTTTCCCACATGAAATCTCAGCTAAAAGGGTCTAAGTTTCAACAACGATTCACCTCCATTAATACTAAAGCTTGAACTCCCTTTGAGGTTGCCCTATGCCTCTTTTTATAGTGAAAGAGAGGAGGTTATAGTTCCAAACAAGAAGGGATAGAATCATCCTTCAAAGGGATTAGCTCCTTACATCAAGAGGTTAGCTCCTTAATGGATGGAATGCATGAACCTAAAAAGAGCGATCTTTCCACCGCGGGAATGTTTCTAGAAGCTTCCAAAAATGACTCAAACTGAGCTTCTAGATTTTACTTGCGCCTTTTTTATCTTTTACAGGGGTCCGCACCCTTAATGAATAAACAATGCATTTGGCTTCGAAAGATTTATAGCCAAAAGGTGCGACACCACAGGCAATACTAAGAGAAAGTGCGGTACAAGAGTTTTTAAGACTTTTATGAGCTTTTCTCTTAATTTCAAGGGTTGACTTTAGGAACTTTGATATTGTAGACTTTTAAGGGAGTACTAAAATGTCATGGTGACAAATTTCAGTGTAACAGTATGCCTGGTTAATGTGTAGTTGTAGGTGCATAAAGGTTCTTCTATTGTAGAGGGGAGAGAAATTGAGCCTCTAAGAGAGAGGTAATAGTACCGCCCTAATAAATACACACATGAATAGGAATGTTTCGACTAACTTCTAATGGAAAAATACACAAAAATGTGAAAATTTGTACAACCATTACAATGTTGGGTGTGTGTTATATCCTTTCTATGACTAGTTTCACACCCAGGAGGGGGCAATATCCCACCGTATTTGTTGTGTGGGGTGCAATAGGGGGGTCAGAAGGGGTGGTGGCACCCCCCCCCGCGCCCCCCCCCCCCTTTTTTGGGGGGTTTGTAGAGGGCTGATATCCCTCCTACATGGGTCTAGGGTAACACCCTGTGAATTTTTTTTTTGACCTTATAATAGGTGGGTGGACCTACCTATGGTTTTGTGCATGATTTTTTCACATGTTTTTGGGAATGATGGTTTTCTTCCCATGGTATTTTGTATATCTAGTCTATAATATTCCAAAATTTTAGCCTCCAAGCTAAATGGAATATTACAGTTATTTTATCACTAGGAGGATGAATAATTGGGTAGGGAGGCCCATTAACCTCTTTAGAAGGATCAATAACACCCTAATGTGAAAAGGGGTAAGAATAAGCAGCTAATTTGAGCACCCTTAGGTGTGAACAGAGATGGGTACATGTTGATTTAGTCAACTTTGACAAAGTCAACTAAGCTGTCTATATACATTGAATCTCCCTTGGACAACGCAGTTTTGGTGGAGGACAACTTGCATGAGCTTGATGGCACATGTGGATGGGACCCAATGAGGAGAGGTTCACTTGCTATATAGGAAGAGGATGGAGGCCTTTGTTATTCATGCTTTAGTATTTCTATCTATTGATCTTGTCTGTTTAGACTTGGCTTCACCTTGTTGTTTAGCAAGGTAGCACTGGGTGTTCCCGAGCGGAAATCCCACCTCTTCCCTTAAGAGGCCTCTTGGGAGAGATTTTTCAGTATTTCTCCACATCCAGGCTCAAGGCCAAGCATATTTCTTCAGTCCCAGCATTATTTCTATAGCATAATATTGCTGAGTTGCAGGGTGTTGCAGTGGAGGACTCTTACACCACTTCCGGGTCTGTTTCTCAGTAGAAGGTGCTTTCCTCCTCTTGAGAAATAAGCTAGGAAGATTTATGAGCACATTTCATATCTTGGTAGCAGGCCAAATTAGTTATCATCTCCTACAGTGCAGTCCCTTGCAGGAACTGTGTCATTTCATTCAGAGTTGTTGTAGCATGGTTAAGACCCTTGTTTTTGAGCTAGTTTCCTAGGGAAAGGGCCAACCCTTCTCTCGAAAAGCTAGAGGAAGGGATCCTCATCCCTATTTTGTATTATTCAGCTATATTCCTATAATGTTGTAGTAATATTTCATTTTCTAAGTTGAATATTCAGATCTGCACTTTCTTGTACATGTGTTTCATGAAACCCTTGCCGGGTTAGATTTATAATGTAATAAGGAGGCCAAATCTCTGTTTTCTTGGCATATTGTTCCATGTACCCAAAATCCATTTATTTCATTATTTTACTGCAGAAACCCTCATAAAATAATGTTGTATATGCTTCAGTATTTTTCTGCATAACTCAAGTCATGGGATTTGGTTATTTTTAAGCTGTGAGGTAGCCGGGAGGTCCGTTTAACATATCAAAATGGATTTCTTTCTGATCCCCTTTTGTATGTGAGACCCTAACAACATATTATAAGGGAAACCAACATTATTTCACCCAGTAACAACTCAGATCTTCAGAAATAACATTCCAGGGTCTAATTCTTGCATTTTCCCCACTTGGGAAGGTGTAGGCATTCTTCTGTTGCCGCTGTTTCACTCATTTGAGGGCTATGTGTTTTTGAACATATCATATAAGCTATATTGCTGCATCTCCAACTTCATAATATCTTAATATATTCTTTTTGTTGTAGAAAATTCCAATTTTTGGATATTACAGTGGTATCAGAGCATGATCTCTGGCTCAGCCTGCGAGATCCAGATATTAGAGGAAGAAGTGATGAACAGAATTCGGATTCCATTATGTGGAGGAAAAAGGGAAGATAAGCTTACAAATATTCTTCCAAAATCTGTGCAATGCATCAATGAAAATCTTAAGAAGATGAGAGGAGACATGGAATCTACTGATGAGTTTAGATCTAGAGCCAGATCTAGATTGGCACATGATAGGTGTGAGCATGCAGCTAAACCATATTGTGCACAGTGCAGTCAAATGCCCAGGTTTTCTATGAGAAATATGAAAGAAGGAGAAATGTCGGAGGAGGGAACTCTTAGCAATTTCCTGCAAGAATATAAATCTCAAGCTGAGAAGTTTAGAGATCATATTACTTTCAAAGAGTTCTGCAAGATCAAGGTGGAGAGGAGCCAGCTGCATGAAATGGATAGATTTTCTCTATCTACCTTTGATGGGTCCCCAACTTGCTCAGCCAAAGCTTGGGTGGAGGAGTTGTGCACTTGCAGCAGCACCCAGTTTCTGAAGAAGAAGCCATCAGAGTTGTAGCGCTGCACTTTGAAGGTAAGGCTTATGCTTGGTGGATGTTTGAGTCATTTTCGTTGAAATATTTTTATACTTCTTCTTTTGCAAAGTTCACTAAAATATTGGTTGATAGATTTGATGCAAAACATGAAACAATCAAACCACTGAAACTTTTGCATAAGTTGGGAGAACCTGCAAACTCAAAACCACTTTAGAAACCTATTAGAGGAGATCATATCTTGCATGACAACTTGCTGAAGGCAAGATCTTTATTTCATGGCATTGGACATGAGGGCATGAGGGGTCCTTTTGCAAAGGAGGAACCTCTTATTGAGCAGTTACCCCCTATTCATATTGAAGATGAAGAGAAGGATGGGGGTTATAGCGTTGTCACATCTAGAGCATATCTAGTGTCTCATGTAGAGGAAGGAGGAGCACATGCTCCAACAGGAGGATTTCTTGTGACATTGCAAGAAGTTCCCCAGGATCTCACATGTGGTAGGCAAAGTAAATTCAATGAGCATCTTAATTGTGAGATGGTATTGATGGAAGGAGAAGGTAGGGAGGAAGTACATCATCACTTAATGAAGAGCACACACCCCTATCTATTTTAGAGAGCTGGTGCAAGGAGGAAGGAGAGTGGTTTTCACTGTGAGGGCAAGGGCAAGGTTGTCCAACCATATAGACAGTCTTCTCTTGCCATGGATGTCTCACTACATGGAGGAATTCCACCGGGGAGACCACCAGACTTGGAGCTGGTAAGAGAAATCTTACCATTTGGTTCACTACTCTTGGATTCCGAGGAGGTGAAAAACTTTGGAGAAGTCCAGTGCAGCATAGAGATTTTGGGAAAAACTCAAGGCGGAGGAGGACATCCTCCCATTTTCATCACCACCCACTCTCACTACCTATACTGTGCTGACAAAGGTTGTTGTAGTCATGGAGGATGACACCTTCATGGTGCAAGGGAGTTGCTCCATAGATTTGGAGAAACAGAGGTTACTTCCTTTGAGGGAGGAATCCTCCATACATTGGAGTAGATGGAGGCCACTCATGCTTACTTTGGCCAAGATCCGAAGATTCTTCTTGGAGGAGAGCTTTTCATGGGAGGCCAACTTCTAAATATCACTGCTTCTTTTTTAGCATGAGCAGCTGCATGATGGGCATGGTAGCAATATGGAGAATGACTTTGGCATGAGGGATGTCAAGGGAAAGGATAGCAGCATATGTAGAGCTTCACATTGCAGATCACCAGCATAGTCCCTTAAAAGGATTGATCCTTATTAGAGGTCTCAACTCTTGGTAGAGTACTCCAAGGATCTTGGTGCTTACATGATTCTTGATGATCCTGATGGAGATGTCAGATATATGGTGGATGATATGGTCATCTATTCTTATGGAAGAGTCTTCTTGACTAGAGCTTCTAAGCTCAAGGAGAAGCTGCTGCATGTAGCACATGAGGACTTATTTTCCATGCACTTTGATGCATATCTTGCCTTGGCAGAGGAGTTCATTTGGGAGGGAATTAAGTAAGACATATTTCAGCATATGGAGAGATGCATAGACTGGATGATGATGGAGAGGATTTCATAGCCACCTTCCTACTCATTGGGATTAAGGGAGTATTTTTAGTTGAGCCATTTCAGCTCAAGTTTTCAAGTGCATGATGGAGAATGTATAATTTCACCTTATGTTTTGTACTTCTTGTCTTTTTATGAGCAGAATATTGTACCAAGGAGGATTATTCCTTCTTGCATATTGTATAATGATGTACTTGAAGCCATTTGTAGCATTGAGATTGGCTATCTCATTGGTGGTTTGTGGGGAAAGCCACATGATCTTTGGTGTACACCATTGACACCCTTCTGTACTTTCATGCTTATATCTTGTAAAATGATTGTGGAAGAAAACAAGTGGCTGGAAAAGAACTTGTTTTTGTTTGATTTGATGCAAGAAAGGAATGCACTGCATTGGTTCCTTGTATGGGACCTTGATCCACTTTCTGGTTTTCATATGACAACTTGTTTCTATTGGTTTCTGCTTCCATGTATTGTTGATATCTCTATGTTCAGGGGAAGATTTGATTGGAGAGTGGGATATGAGTTAAAGATGCCCGTTGGGAAGATGATTCTCCATGATTTACATGATGCATGTTTCCGAAGGAGTAATGGGCAGCCCATGATTTCCGAATTACATCTCTCTTCTTCATATGGGAGAAGCCATTTGGAGAGTTTGAGTTTTTGGAGGAGGCACTTCATGGTTTATTTTTTTGATGGGGTAGCTTGGGCCATTCTTGGAGGTCATGATACTTTAGCCCAAGGTCAACAGCAACCCCACACTTATCATAGATTGAGAGAGAAACAACTTTTTTGGGAGTATTCAATCCCTCCATGCAGCCCCAATACATTGTATGAACTGGGGGTTGAGGATATTTTTGAGCTAACTAGATTGGCTCATTTCATTTGGATGATAGCATGGTTGTGGGAGTCACTCATTGGGAAAAATATTCTCCATGTTCATCATTAATCCTACCTTGAGGAGGCCATTGGACAGCAGGGAGGTTTTCACTTACATCTTCCACCTTTCTATGATGTAAGCCATATGGTTTTGCATGCTTGGGAGGAGACATTGGAGGACAAATTTGTAGCAGATCATGTTGAGCAGTGGTGGAGACTTTCTGATGAGGAGGCCACAAGAAGAGAAGGGGAGGATTTTGCTCTCATTTTGTAGTTGCTTGGGGACAAGCAGCATTTTGGATGGGAGGTCTGTAATATTCCAAAATTTTAGCCTCCAACCTAAATGGAATATTATAGTTGTTTTATCACTAGGAGGATGAATAATTGGGTAGGGAGGCCCATTAGCCTCTTTAGAAGGATCAATAACACCCTAATGTGAAAAGGGGTAAGAATAAGTAGCTAATTTGAGCACCCTTAGGTGTGAACAGAGATTGGAACATGTTGATTCAGTCAAATTTGACCAAGTTAACTAAGATATCTAGATACATTGAATCTCCCTTGGACAATGCAGTTTTCGTGGAGGACAACTTGCATGAGCTTGATGGCACATGTGGATGGGACCCAATGAGGAGAGGTTCACTTGATATATAGGAAGAGGATGGAGGCCTTTTTTATTCATGATTTTTTATTTCGATCTATTGATCTTGTCTATTTAGACTTGGCTTCACCTTGTTGTTTAGCAAGGTAGCACCGGGTGTTCCCGAGCGGGAATCCCATGTATTCCTTTGAGAGGCCTCTTGGGAGAGCTTGTTCAGTATTCCTCCACATCTAGGCTCAAGGAAAAGCATCATTCTTTAGTCCCAGCATTATTTCTGCAGTAGAATATTGCTGAGTTGCAGGGTGTTGCAGTGGAGGACTCTTACACCACTTCCGAGTATGTTTCTCAGTAGAAGGTTCTTTCCTCCTCTTGAGAAATCAGCTAGGAATATTTATGAGCACATTTCAGATCTTGGCAGCAGCCCAAAGTAGTTCTCATCTCCTACAGCACAGTCCCTTGCAGGAACTGCATCATTTTATGCACATTTGCTGCAGCAGGGTTAAGACCCTTGTTTTTGAGCTAGTTTCCTAGGGAAAGGGCCAACCCTTCTCCCGAAAAACTAGAGGAAGGGATCCTCATCCCTATTTTGTATTATTCAGCTATATTCTTGTAATTTTGTAGTAATACTGCATTTATCGAGCTGAATATTCAAATCTGATCTTTCTTGTACATGTGTTTCATGAAACCCTTGCCGAGTTAGATTTATAATGTCATAAGGAGGCCAGAGCTCTGTTTTCTTGGCATATTGTTCCATGTAACTCCAAATCCATGTATTTCATTATTTTACTATAGAATCCCTCATAAAATAACGTTGTATATGCTTCAGTATTTTTCTGCATAACTCAAGTCATGGGATTTGGCTATTTTTAAGATGTGAGGTAGCCGGGAGGTCTGTTTAACATATCAAAAGGGATTTCTTTCTGATCCCCTTTTGTATGTGAGACCCTAATAGAATATTCTAAGGGAAACCAGAATTATTTCACCCAGTAATAACGCAGATCTTCAGAAATAATGTTTCCAGGGTCTAATTCTTTCATTTTCCCCACCTGGGAAGGTGTAGGGATTCTTCTGTTGCTATTGTTTCACTCATTTGAGGGATATGTGTTTTTTAACACATCATATAAGCAATATTTTTGCATCTCCAACTTCAGAATATCTTAATATATTCTTGTTGTTGTAGAAAATTCCATTTTTGGGATATTACATGGTCAAGGGAACTATGGTTATGTTCTAATTGGGGTTTATGAATGCTTCAACATGTATATATATGTATTGTAAAATTGAAATAAATATAATGAAAAATCAATGTCGTAGTCTCGGTTTTGGGATCTAAGGGAAAATATTTCTGTATATTTTATTTTATGTTCTCGTCATTTTTTATTTTTATGTTTTAAGAATTCATTTGCAAGTAATTTCTGTACAAGTTTAAAACATACATACAAAACATTCTCAATAAGATAAGCACTAAAATGACTAAAAATAGTTCAACTACCTTAGTACTGATGAAAGCAAACATGAATCATAAACATTTACAAAATATTATTACAAACATTCATAATCCATGTATGAAAAGTGTTGGCCATTATGCTTCAAATATTAAGTAAAAGTTCTAATATGCATGAATACAATGAACATCACTTGCTCCAATAGTGGAGCATTGGAGACACTACTTGCTCCCCAAAAGTACTAACTTATCTCTCGTATGCCTTATGGGAGAAGCCAAGGTTAAAAGCCCTTTACATGATAAATGAGGATCTATTTATAGATTGAGGAGGGACCTTTCCTATCCTCATGACTCTTATTTTTCAAACTTCTAGTGACCTTTAGACTTCTACAACATTTTAAATTCCAAATGAATTTCATAATTACATGAATTTCTGTATTACATGTCCTTTGGACTTCCATGAATCTTGAGTTCACACATGAATCTTGGAATTCTACTTGTTTTTCCTTTACATTGATGATTACACTATCACATCTTGAATTCTACATCATCATATGATGAAAATAGACACGTCACTATCTTGGATTATTGGGACTGATAGTGACTGATGACATGGATTTTCTTCAGTGGTGACATAGTCACCACTGTATTTATTCTTTATCCTTGTTCTGATAATAGTGCTTCCACCCTCCAAAGGGTCTTCAATCTTGGAGTCTTTAGGGTGATATGATCATCAAGTTTCAAGTGTGTTATTGGTTCTTTTCATGCTTCCTTTGTTTGTCCTATTTTCCCTATATTCCTCCTGTGAGCTTTCCATGAGGTCCCTGGAATACCTATTTCTACAATTACTCATGACAAGTCGATGTCACTCTGAAAAATATTCTTCTCTACCATGTCTTATGTATATTTTACTTTTCATTCATTTTCGATGCATTGAAACAACCAAAGGAGCTTCATGTTGGAAGGGCGCACTTTGAAAGGCTGGAGGACTAGGGAGGAGGATACTTGAGGCTTCGACATGTGCTCATGCACCTAAAGGAAGAAATAAGTCAAGGTAGGGCACATATCGCATGTCTAAAGGATGAAGGGGAAGGCTTTGGGTTTCCCAAGTGTGCTATGTGCTCGAGGGAAAGAGAGAGGGCACAGGTAAAACTCCAAAAGGCTAAAGGATGAGGCTTCATTCCTTCAGGGTGCACTCATGCCATCAAGAAGCCCTAGGAAGGGTGCAGGGTGCACTCTTGAAGGTTGAAGGCTGGGGCTTCATGCCTTCAGGGTGCACTTATTCGAGTCGAAGGAGTGCACTCTAAGAAGACTTAGTCAGTTTTGGAAGGCGCAGTTTAGAACAAGTAAGGGGATTCATGCTTTTGGAGTGCGCCAAAATCTCAAGGATGGCGCAAGGTGAAATTTTGAACAATGAAATGTATCCCATCAAGGATTCAGACTATGATCATGTGTTATTTGCCTTAATTGGCTAGTTTTGCAACCGAAATTTGTCTAAGTCCGGATGATTGGTGAAGGGGTGAGCAAGATGAGTTCTGGACACAAAACCATGTGCGACACATACTAAAGCATCGATAAAACTTATATAAGAATGATCAACAAAGAATATACATAAAAAAACCACCTTTTTCATATTCCTTAAATACAAAGAGTGAAGTGTGTGTGACTACAACCCAAAAGTGTCGTTTTACAACAACAAAGGTGTTACAACCATAAAATTCATGTTGAGATGCTCTATTCAATGCCATGACACTTGAGAACACTCAATAACACTCAATACTTATGCAAAAACATGAAAAAACACTTGACTACCAAGGAAACACTTGATATGACCATGAAGTAGCCTCTAAAATTAGAATGTAGTGAAATTTTGGAGGTTGTTGTAGCAACAACAACAAAAATATCAATGGTATTAAACATAAACTCGAAAGTACTTTCAAAAGTAAAATTAGATTTGGTTTTAT
This sequence comes from Pinus albicaulis, assembly GCA_034641835.2. Taxonomy (NCBI): domain Eukaryota; kingdom Viridiplantae; phylum Streptophyta; class Pinopsida; order Pinales; family Pinaceae; genus Pinus; species Pinus albicaulis. The sequence goes on along the minus strand of CM076583.1, from coordinate 166,994,567 downwards.
TTAAATTTTCAACCCATTTTTTTACAATAATAATATTTATCTTTGTATTTGTCTTTTTTTCTTCTTTATTAATGACCTTTTCCACATCCCTTAAACTCTAAGGGGCCTAGTGTGGTGAATCTTCTTGATTTTATCTTGAATTTCCATCTCTTTGTAAGTTGACCCTATTAAATGCCCCTACTTATAATACTCCTTCATCTACATTTGCTAACATATTCATGTGATTTGAAGGCATTCTCCAAGTAATCATCACCCAATTTTATCCTTGTCTCATAAGATAATAAGGATTACATCAATTGATTTATAGAAAGCCATGCAACACATTTTTATCCTTCAAAAAAAACTTCTACAACATTAAATTTGGTGGAAATATTATGAAAACCTTCTTGGATATTATATCTTGACCATTTTTTCTTAATCAATTTCAATATTCATCATCTAAGTCATAAAATATTCAATAAAATTAGAATCCATCATCTTTAGATTCTCAAAAATACTAAGAGTTAACAACTTTGATACTCTACTTGATGTAATACTTGATAGGAAATATCCAATGTGTCCCATGTTTTCTTGGCATAATGTGCAATATAATTTTTGGAGAAATTGAGTCTTCTAATCCCTATTGAATAAATTTTAGTTCCTCTTAATCCTTCTTTTTATTTCCATTTAACTAATATTTTTGAGCAATTTTCATAGTTTGCGTGTTTGTTTGATGTATTTTTCTGACCCCATTTACAACTAAATTCTAGTGATTTTGAGAAAGAAGAAAAAAATTCATCTCGATTTACCAAATTTCATCATTTTTGTCTATCAAAATTGGTCCTTGATGCTACCCTAAAATACTAGTAGATTTCATTTGTTGAATTGTTATTTTTTTTTTTTTAATTTTGATGATGTAAGAAGTAAGAAACTTTATTGGCAAGGCTTGAAGTATCCTATGGACAAGGGATTTTTCTATGTATATATATCTAATATATTGACAGGTTCCAATAGTAGTACTTGACCCAATATCTGAATGATATAACTAAGGAGGATCAACAAAACTCTTAGCCATACTACTTGATTATCCTATAACATTAGAGTATCTTCTCAAGGTTGATATCAATGCCACTATAGTAGTTAGGAAATTGATTGACTGGCCTAAGGCTAGTTTCAAGATACCTACAATACTTTCAATATGCCTATTGGTATGTGGAATTAATATTCCATGTACAAAAGCAATATAAACAATGGTTATAGGGTGTTTCCAACTAGGTGAAACAATATGTTTCTAGCCACATCGAACCATGTGTAGTTCATGCATGTATTTTTCTCCAACTCTAGTTTTACCCACTTGACGACATAACACTTTGATCTTTTATAGATTTTATAACACATCTCCAACCTTAAAAATTTCTAAAAATTTAGAGTAATAACATTTTCACTAATCCATGAAGTGCAAATAAAATCCTTTAATGTGAGAAGAAAATGTATAAAACAAATCTCTTAAGGTTTTTTTAACTCACTAATGTGTATTAATAGGCCTCCAAATTATCTCATTTTTTGTGGTCCAATCTACATATATGTTCCATAAATTATTTCTCTAAGCCATAATATTAATTAAAAATTCATCCTTTTGAAGACTAATATGACTTATATTTTCTAATTATATATAATTTTAATTTAATTTAAGTTAAAATGTGACATACACTTGATCTTAGAGTGATTCATATTTTTTATTATAAACACACAGTTTTTATCACACACACATGAACACTAATATGATTCCCCAGGGTTAAGGGAAAGAAATTAATAAAAAAAACAAGAATGATTTTCTTCATTCACTACTCTAGATAAATTTGAATATTGTTGAGATTTTTAAGGGATTTTTTCCTTTTATGTTTTCTAGAAGACTAAAGTAATTCAACACAATAGGTTACATGATTTTAGGAGATTTTGGGACAAATTTCATCAATTAAGGGATTGATTGAACAAGTATAACATGAAGTATCCGTGTTGGCTTAAGGGGTCCTGATCTAGGTTCAGATATTTTATTGCACAACCAACAAGCCCTCTAGCTACTGGCCCTTTTGGCAATGACCTTCTTGCAGAGATCAAAGTTTCACCCGAAGTTTTATGCGGGGGTGATGGAACTAGTTTTTCACACACTGAAGAATAATTTAATATAATGTCCCTAAATAGACTTATAACAGAACTATCATAGATAATAGGCAGATGTGTGAAACAATATACCAATAGAAAAATATATCATCTTTGTTGTATATTATCACAGAATGTTTTAATATGTATTCGTGCACAGTAAATAGATATACTTCAATAACACTTATTAATCTATTGATATTCACGCATAATATACTTTATTCATTCGTGCAAATGCATGTAATCGTAAACATAATTAAAGATGTAATAAAAAAAAATTCCAATCTCAAAGCAAATAACATATACATAACACATCAATCACATAACATATTCGTGTTCGCAAAAATAGTCTTTTGTATTAAGAGATTCAATAGTTCCAATAAATTCAATCTTTCAATACACCCTATCCTTCCATGCACACAACCAGTGGGGTCCACACACAACAAGGACTTAGGTCTACGTGCACACAGCCAAGAGGAGCCTTTCTACCCAATTACCCAAACTTAGACTGAAATCCTTAAGAAATAACCATAACAAGACAATAGATAAAATATGTCCTTTCATGACTCGACCTTTACATATTTATGCTAAATTAGTGTGCAGGTACCATGGTCTCAAACAATGGTTTGAGACTCATGGTTTTTCCATTAAAACCCCTTACATTGATTAGGGACTTTGACCCGCCCCAAAGCCCCTTTAACTCTTTTGCGCTGTCTGCACAAAAAAACATAGAAAAAATTGTACCAAAATTGTACCCGAGGGGACCTCGTTCCAATAGGCCCCCAACACAAACTCGTGACTCCTCCCGAGTCACTATGGGGTGGGATCCTTAAAGAAATTCTATCTGATATGCTTATCATGCCATGCCTTTTCACATGCCTTCTGCACTTGCTGATGGAAACCTGCAATAATGTGATCCTCCTCTAGCATGACCAACTGTGACAACTGTTCTTCCATAATATCCTGCTCTGCCATATTTATGAATGCTGCAATGTGCATTCTTGGAACAATGTACTCCATTGGAATCAAAACTTCTTTCCCATAAACCACCCTAAGCAGTGTCTTTCCTGTCAAATTCTTGCATGTGGTTCTATATTCCCAAAGAACCACAGGTATGCGCACATCCCAAACATTATGGTTAGCATTACAAACCTTATTGAGCATAGTCTCCAATATTTTATTGAAATATTATACCACACCATTCGCCTATGGGTGATGCACATTTCTCTTTTTATGAATAATCCAGAATTCTTCTATCAAAGCTTCAATGATTTTATTCAAAAAGTGCGTACCTAGATCACTCATCAGAATGTTAGGGCACCCAAACCAAGTCAATAGGTTCTCAAAGATTAAGTACATAGTTGTGTCTGCACTACAATCATTCACTGACTTAGCTTTAGTCCATCTGGTTACATACTTTGTAGCAATGATTATGTAATGCGCACTTGTATTCTTTCCTAGAGGGTCAATAGGTCCAACAAAATATATGGCCTATTTGTCAAAAAATTACAATGCCATCTGTGGGTGCAAGGGTATTTCATCTCTGTGTGATGGTTTTATTTTCCTTTGGCATACATCGCATGCACAAAATTTCACATATGCATCATTGTGCAATGTGGGCCACCATAAACTAGCTTGTACGATCTTCTGCGCATTCGCTTTCCCTACATAGTGATCTCCGACAACCCATCTGTTGGCTCGAGGGGTCCTGACCTAGGTTCAAAGGTTAAGGTTTGCCCAAAAACCCCTTTACTACTGGCCCTTTCGGCAGTGACCTACTTGCGTAGGCCAAAGTCTCACCCGCAGCAGTATGGGAGGGTGCTGGAACCAAGTTTCTGCACCCTGAGAGAGAGTAGGTAAATCATGCATATTCAAGTTCGCAACCTACCAGTTCCACACAAGTCTATTCGCAGTATTCCGCAGTACATTCATTTATTAACCACAAGAGAGCTAATCGGATCTATTCAATATCTTCACATCCACATGCGTAATAGCAATTATTGGTACATGATATCATAAATGCAGCTTATAGCATAACAGATGTATTCATAGCTTAAACAGATATCATCAGAGAACCCTTATACTCATAGTTGATACAGATCACAGATATAAATATGCATAACAGAGATATAATTGCAACATAAATAGATAAAGCAAATGTATTCACAGCTCCGAACATATTCCAAAGGTTCACATCAACAATAACACAACAGATCCAGTTCACATAGAAATACTTCAACTATATCTGCATATATTAGCATTCACAACCCAATTACAATCTAACACTGCCTGCACACATAGCTAGCAAGGTCCACACACAGCAGGACCGAGGATCTCCATGCACACAGCCAGCAGGAGTCCTTACCTACATAACTCAAAACAGATCTAACAATTCGCAGTTAGCATTAGACTTAATTCTTTTCTTATTTAGACTCAAAATGTTCATCTATTTATAACATCTTAACCAACACTTTCCTATGGTCTAAAAATTGTGATTTATGGAATCTAGGTCTACCTGGACCCATTAAAATGAATTTGGGGCTTTGACCCACCCCAAAACCCCTGTGCTAGACTAATTACTACCAAAAATACACAAAATTGTACAAAATTCGCAGCTTTAGGGGACCCTATTCTAAAAATCCCCCAACACAATCTTGTGACTCGTCCCGAGTCACTGCGGTCATGGGTTCTCCATATTTTCTTGCAGCTGCTTGATTGCATCCACCAGCGGGGGAAACACTCTTTCACTCTGCGCAGCAACGTTCTGGGCTATCTCTACCAACTTCTGCGAAGTTGGGACTTCTGTAGCAGTGGTGACGCTTTCCAGAGTTTGGTTCAGCTGCTTTATTGTGACATCAACATCCTGGGATAGCTTGAGGGCATCGTCTGCCCAAGGCTTGAGGTGATCACTCAATGCCTTCTTCTACTGTCAGAGAGCCTCCATGTCATCTCTGATCACATGACTGGCACACAATTGTGCCAATCGCTGAGCATGGACAATATTGGTTAGTGTAGCTTCCATCTGGTCAAACTCTTCTTCTTATTGGTGCAACTCTTGGTTGATTTCACACAGGAGAGGGTCACGTTGCACCTTGGTCCATAACTGCATCTCTTTTTCCAATAATTAGGCACCTTGAGAAATTTGACCTGTAATCACATTTGTGGCCTCTGTAACCAGCGCATCTTGCTAGGCCCTTACCTCCGGTGGTGTCTCTAGCTACAACCTGGCCTACAAGTCCACGATCAGTTGTTCCGTCTGTGCCTTGACCACCTAGATCTCAGTCCTTGAGGCTTTTAGCGCTACGACCAACCGCTCAATCATGGCCTGGGGGGTGGCAGTGGCCGGGATGTCTTCGGTAACGTCTACGCAGAGCCTACTAATGAGGTGCTCTAGTTTTGTCTTCTACATGGCGACAAGGGTATAGGTAGCTTGTGCCTGGGATGCCTCAACAATATTTTCTTCAATTATCTGCTCAACCATACTGAGATGCTTGTGTACTTGACGATCCCTATGCTGAATTTCTTCAAACAAGGATGCAAGAAGAAGCTGCAACAGTTCATGTGGTAGGTAGACAAGGTCCAACTGCACCTCCACGTAAGCCCAGACTTGCACTCCTAAGTCGTGTGGACTTAGTATGAGGGTTGCGCTCGGGAGAGGGCAGAGGCAGCTTTCTAGCATATTGATCACTGTGCTGCTAGTTGCCGGGGCTGATCTGACCTAGATCATACTTGTATGCAAGGTGTCGGTTTTTAATTGTAGAGCCCGGAGCTCATCCTGGAGGGTGTCGACCGCAACTTTCTGCTGCTCTTCCAAATCCAGCCATTTATCCTCTGCAGCCAAAGTGACCGCGTCTACAATCTGTTCAAGGTCCCCTTCTATCAGCGTAATGCCTTCGTCGCATTCTGGTCATTGAGAGTGTTGCTTCTTTCGTGGCCCTTTAGCAGGTTCACTAGTTTTCTTTATTCCTCGAGGGGAGTCAGTAGCTCCCACCTCCTAACCTTCTACACTGAGATCCTACTATGAATCCTTTTGTGATGCTGCTTTCGCACCCTTCCCTATACTTTTTCCCGACTGTGAACCCTTCTGTGATGCTGATTCTGCGCCCTTCCTCGTGCTTTTACCCTATCCTCTGGTTTCTTTGGTGATGACTAGCGGGGTGACCTTCGTGGTGCTCATTCCTTCAGTGCCCTTCGCACCTGTTTTAAATCCAAGCTTCCAATGTGGAGGCCATGTCGCAATTAATTGGTCAATCTCTTCATCAGCAACCATATAGGGGAGCGAAACCCACGCTGGACCCTTGCGACCTATGAATTGTACATTATGCATAGTTACTTGGAAGGTGATTATGCTTTTATACTTATCATAGATGGTGGGTGACAAATAAGGCCAGGAGTTGATAGATGCTACGAGCCCACTCTGAAATAGGACCCAAAAGACTTGATTTTCCTCAATACGATGCGCATCCTTGGAGTCCCACAAATTTGCATAGCATGCTCCTTCACACATATCAAACGTGAGCTCAGGGAGGATCGAATCTTCTGGAGCTTCCGATGCGACCAATGCAATGAGAAGTAGCAACCAAGAGTAGCAAAATGTGCGCCCCTGATCCTGGGCCTCGTGAACATTATCCAGGAATTCGTTGCATAGTTACTGGGCCCAATTGAAGAACACCCCATTTTCACATCGGATTTCCAGCTGAATGAGGTACACAGGAACTGTGGTAGCCTAAAATTTTCACATCAGTTTGCATGCTAGAAACAAGGTACCCATCTACGTAGCAGGGTCATTGATGGTGTTGATCATGAACCCCCGAGTGTTTCGTAGCATGTGGTAATGCTCGCGCACTTTGTCAGCGATATTTTTCTCGTAATTCTTTCCCACGCGTAGCAGAGGGTCTAGGCCCTCCATGGGGAGGCCAGTAATCTAGTGAATAAGTGTAGCATCAATAGGGATGTGATCCTGGATCCACAGGCTACCATCATGGACTAAGGCAAGAATTTGGCACACAATTCGGTTTGTAATGTTGTAATGGCCAAAATGCGGCATCCTCAGTAGGTTCGAGAGCCCGAAACCAGCCAACCTGTGCACCCAGTGCATGGGGATGATCTTTATCCCTTCATCTTCCAGTATCCTGTCGATGTATAGCTCAAGTGCCAGTTTGAGGAAGGCCTCCAAATTGGTTCACCCATCTGGGCATTTTCATGAGCAGACATGGGTCTCTTCACTGGCCCAAGCGAGCTTGCCTGGCGCACTACCCGTGGGGACTTCACATTTCGGGGTGTGGTGTGGGGCTTCATCCCAGCCCATTTCGTGGGTTTCCCCGACTGCTACACTTTTTATTTCCTCTTCTTCGTTATTGGACTCAGCGTAGATATAAAATCTTCAGCTTCTGATTTTACTTCCACTACTTCCTCGAATTATTTCTCCATTGAGGTCATGGGCCGGGATGATTCAGCGGGATTGGTGGTAGTCATTCTGGTGTGAAAAATAAACTCGGGGTGGCTACTGTCCGAGGGTGAAGCACACTCAGAAATAAACAAGGCACAATAGGCACAAAGGCATAGAAAACATAAACTTCTCAAGCTACATGGAACCCTCTTCTGAACTATCCCTCTGCTTTTATAGTCGTGGTGATTGACTAACGGTTGGGTGAACCTTATTTGAAACTCATCATCAAGTAAACGGTAAAAAATCTTCAGAAATCACCTCATTAATTGTCGGCCGTTGTAATATTCCCAAATTTTCTCATAATATTTGGAATATTAGAGTTCTTAATAAAATTAATTAATTAAGTAAATAAAAGGGTGGAGGGACCCACAAACCTCAAAGATGAATAAAATCCACTTTTAATGTGTGTAAGTGGATATTCTAGATCTAGATCTAAAATCATGGAGTAGTGGAGCAACTCCATTAATGGAGATCATCTCTCATTTATGATATAGATTATGGAGGATGAAACAGTCAAATAAGATCATGGATCTTAAATATAAAATCATGAGGATCTTTGATAAGTTCAACTGAGATCATAGTGAATTCAAAGAATATCATAAAGCACTTATGATAAGATAGTGGAGGAAGTGATGCATTTAATGCACACATGATGGAGAGGGTGATCATCCCATGTGAACATGATGGAAGACATGGATCAATAGTGCAGTCAACCATGGGGAATTTTGTCCACATGTACAACGCAATTTTGGAGTGGACCTAGGTTATGGAAGGCTCATATCTATATAATGAAGGTGAAGGCACATTGGAGAGCATGATTTGGATTATTCATTTCTTGATCTGTTTAGATATAGATTTGTCTTAAGACATTTCTATGCATGCTTGGGCTATTTAGAAGAGTTTGCAGTGTTTTTTAGCACAGGGTATTCCCGAGCGGGAATCCCACCTCTTTCTTTGAGTGATTTCTAAGGAAGAGGATTGTACTTCATTCCTTATCAGGCATTGGTGCCATCTTCTGGAGGTTGTTTCTAGTATTCAACTAGGAAACTGGTGGAAGATTTATCCTACCACTTTGTTCTTCACATTCAGCCTTTCAGGAGCAGCAGATCTACATCCTTCATTCAGGCCATTGGGTTTTACCTCCATGCAGTAGCAGTCCCTTCAAGGATTGCACAGTCTAGTCCTGTGGATCTATTGAAGGAAGGAAGTTTCCAGTATTTCAGCTGGGAATCCTGTGAGGAATCAACTCCTCACATTGAATCTATTGTTTCCATCACTCAAGAGCTGATTTGACACATCTAGCAGTAGGATATTGAGCCTCCCTCTCTGATAGAGCAATTTTCTGAAGTTTTTTTTCATTCAGCAGTTATTTTCAGTGGAGGATATTGGAGGATCTAGATCTTGAGCTTTCAACCCAAGGATCTAGTGAAAGGGTTAGACCTTCTTGCATAGATCTGACTGTGCATCCTTGTAGCCATCATATCATCAGATCTAGCTTTATATATGCTTTCCTAGCAGCATATATGTGAAGCCCTAAGAGGGTGGTTCTCTTAGAATGATAGATCTGAGAAACCCTTTCCAGGTTATCTTGGGAATCCATCATTGAGCCCTGATCTAGATTTTCAGCATTATCGGAGCTCCCATTCTACCTATATCTAAATTTCTATCTTTCAAGTGGTTGTAGTCCCAATAGTTGCAGCAGGGACATCATAGTTTACCTTCCAACAGTTCAAAAGTTACGCAGTCCCTCTTGTGGGATCATTGCAGGTTCATTCCAGGCCATCCCTTTGGCTTGAGTGTCTCATATTTTGAGCATTGTGGTACTTTCTTTTTCACCTCCTATTTAATAAATGGCTTAGTTATTTCTATGAATTTTGATGTGTATATAGATTTATTGTTTACTTTGCTGTAGTTATTATATTGTAATTCATTATTACTACATTCTCCCTTTTGGGATATTATAGTGGTATCAGAGCATGACCTTTGGCTCAGCTTGTGGACACTTCATCTTTTTCATCAAAAGAAGAAGAAGATAGATGAGATCTATCATGAAGGAGGATTACAGTCTTGCCACTCCTCTATTTATATCCATGCAAGATCTCTCTAAGGAGATCAATCAAATGGAGAAGGAAAGGAAAAATTAAGATCCAGGAAGAAGATTTGATGAGGAAGGTCCAAGCACTTCCTATCAGCAAAGAAGAAAACTAGAGAATTATAGATCTCCTCATAGGTCTACTATGACCACTTTCTTTGGAGAAGGTGAAGGGTATAGCAATGAAGACAGAATAAAATCTGAGACTCATGAGACTCTCAGTCTGTATCCTGAAGAGTACAAAGTACAGTCTAGAGCATTCAAATAGAGTCTGACTCTCCAAGAATTCTTCCAAATCAAATAAGAAAGAGGATCCTATAGCACCAATAGAAGGAAGAGGCACAATAGATTCTATTTTCCTACATTTGATGGATCTTCCTCAAGCACTGTTAAGGGTCGGAGGAAAGAGTTAGATGCATTTTTTAGGCTACATCCTGTAGCTGAAGAAGTGGTTGTCCAAATTGCAGCACTTCATCTTTTAGGTGAATCCAATGATTTGTGGTTTGGTCACATGGAGCATGCAAAGGTGACTAAATATTTAGATTTATTTCACAAGTTGAGGAAGAAGTTTGATGTGAGAAAACCAAAGATGTGTCACAAAGAGACATTTCCTAAGGAAACAAAGGAGGATGTCAATATTGTCACTCTAGACAAGAAGTCACTACATTCACCAACAGCTTCCTCTGCAACTTTTTAAGATATTCTTGAGCTCTTGACACATAGAGTCCCATGCATGATTCAGGAGATGCATGAGGAAGAGGAGGAATATTCCAGTGCTAGTACACTTGGAGAAGAGAAACCAACACTCTTTCCAGCAGTTGGAGACACTATTTTCTGGGTTGGAGGAACTCTTGTGTTCTGGCAAGAGGTTCCCACACATCATTTGATCCAAGGTATGCATGAACTTTCATCACATATTGTTTCAGTAGATCTTATTGAAACTTATGAGGACATGCCATCAGGGCCAATGCATATCCAAGGGTTAGAACAAAATTCTGATTTGAAGCAGCAAACTATCACAACACAGAGGACCCTTGATCTAATCAAGGAGGAGATGAAAAGCTATCCCAATTTGTCATTGATGGACTACATTAAACTCTTTGAGTTGAAGTGTGGATTTTTAGGAAAAGGGACTAGCATAATCCTATCTACAATGACTGGTTATAAGATTATTATTGTGCCTTGCTTTGAGACAGCACATGTATTACCATGTAGATCTACAACGTTGTCACTTCGTAGCAGTGATAAAGAAGGAGCCCCATCATTCTTGGAGCATTTTAAGGTAGCTTCACTCAGGAAGAAACGGAGGAAAAGATGGTGGATGGTAGACATCTTGAGATGAGGAATATTTTCTCCTTTCTAGATGACACTTTCTCAATGAGCATCTCACTGCTCAAAGAGAAACTTCTACCTGCAGCGGATCCAAAAATTATTTTTTTTTGGAGGGCCTTTGCTGAAAAGAGAATATCATTGAGAGATCTCATTGGAGGTGCACTTCAATATTTCATTGAGTGCAAATTTCTTCATCAGTTTGGGGAGGATGGTATTATACAAAGGGAGGATACCATAATTATGCAATACATCATTCATCATCCATATTGGGATGAGTGGGTGAGGATAATAAGCAAGGGTTTTCATGACCACCACTTGCAGATATATGACATGGGTCAACAATCTTGGCTACGTTGGTTGCTCTTGGGGGAGTTTTGTCACTACCGAAAGGCTCCTATTTATTTTATCCATGCCCTAAAAAACACTCATGAAATGAAGAATGACGCATGGTTGCGTTGGCTTCTCTTGGGTGAGTATGGTTACCACCCAATAGCTCATGTTTTGCTGATTCATGCCTTGTGTATCAATGATAAAATGCAGCAAAAGAAGGCATGTTCATTTCGGTAAAGAGATTTTTGCCATCACATGATTTCTCCCAGGTTTATGTGTTTGATATTGTTTGCAATAAGGAATAATACTCTCATGATATGTGATAATAATTTTTTTTTGTATTGGGATGATATGACATTACATATGTCCTTCAGTATGTTGTTATTACTCCATGATTCACATGATGGTGTGAAGAGGCAGCAAGGGATCTTGTTGTTGTGGCTTTTATTGGGGTACTTTGGTCCTACATACTCCTCTACTTTTTATGATAGTGTGGGAGGATGGAAGCAAGAGGCACTCCTCTGATGGCTCTTACTTGGAGAGTATGAACACCATACTTGGTCTCTTGATGGTGTGGTGTGGCAGCAGGGAGCATCGCTGCATTGGCTACTATTGGGAGAATATGGGTTGACATCTTTGTCTACCCATATATCTCTACTTATTCTTACTTTGTAAAATGTTGGGATGATGCTTAGATCGAACAAGGCCAATAGGGCTAAGGATGGAGGTATGAAAAGTCTCTCTTTAATTCATGTAGCATGGGATGGAGGTATTCTTTGTGAGTTGGAGCTTTCCTCTTGTGGAAGGAACCATCTATCTTTATGTATCTCATGTATTTTGGAAGGTGTTGGACAGCTTGTGGTTGTCACTTGGAGCTTCATAATTGATGAGGGGTATCTAGCTACATAGTTAGAGATCACTCTAGACATTCTAGAGAGGAAAATTTGGTGTTGGGCATACATAACTCATTGTAGAAAATGGGGAGACCTTCCTTATGTGGATGCCATTTGGAGGGGAACAGATTGCTCTAGCATCTACTTTTGCAGTTTCTTAAGTACAAGCAACATTTTTCCAGGGAGGACTGTAATATTCCCAAATTTTCACATGATATTTGAAATATTAGAGTTCTTAATAAACTTAATTAATTAAGTAAATAAAAGGGTGGAGGGACCCACAAACCTCAAATATGAATAAAATCCACTTTTAATGTGTTTATGTAGATATTCTAGATCTAGATATAAAATCATTGAGTAGTGGAGTAGCTCCATTAATGGACATCATGTCTCATTTATGAGATAGATTATGGAGGATGAAATAGTCAAATAAGATCATGGATCTTAAACATAAAATCATGAGGATCTTTGATAAGTTCAACTGAGATCATAGTGCATTCAAAGAAGATCATAAAGCACTTATGATAAGATAGTGGAGGAAGTGATGCATTTAATGCGCACATGATGGAGAGGGTGATCACCCCATGTGAACATGATGGAAGACATGGATCAACAACGTAGTCTGCAGAGGGTGATCACCCCATGTGAACATGATGGAAGACATGGATGAACAGTGTAGTCAACCATGGAGACTTTTGTCCACATGTACAATGTAGTTTTGGAGTGGGCCTAGGATATGGAAGGCTCATATCTATATAATGAAGGTGTAGGCACATTGGAGAGCATGATTTGGATTATTCATTTCATGATCTGTTTAGATCTAGATTTGTCTTAGGACATTTCTATGTAGGCTTGGGCTATTTAGCAGATTTTGTAGTGTTTTTTAGCATAGGGTGTTCTTGAGCAGGAATCCCACCTCTTTCTTTGAGTGATTTATAAGGAAGAGGATTGTACTTCATTCCTTATCAGGCATTGGTGCCATCTTCAGGAGGTTTTTTCTAGTATTCAGCTAGGAAACCGGTGGAGGATTTATCCTATCATGTTGTTCTTCACATTCAGCATTTCAGGAGCAGCAGATCTACATCCAGGATTTAGGCCATTGGGTTTTACCTCCATGCAGCAGCAATCCCTTCAAGGATTGCGTAGTCCAGTCCTGTAGATCTATTGAAGGAACGAAGTTTCTAGTATTTCAGCTAGGAATCCTATGAGGAATCATCTCCTCACATTGGAACTATTGTTTCCATCACTCAGGAGCTAATTTGACACATCTAGTAGTAGGCTATTGAGCCTCCCTCTCTTACAACATATTTTTCTGAAGTTTTTGTTCATCCAACAGCTCTTTTCAATGGAGGAGATTGGAGGAATTAGATCTTGAGCTTTTAGCCCAAGGATCTAGTGAAAGAGTTAGCCCTTCTTGCATAGATCTGCTTGTGCATCCTTGCAGCCATCATATCATCAGATCTAGCTTCAGATCTGCATTCCTAGTAGCATATATGTGAAGCCCTAAGAGGGTGGTTCTCTTAGATTGACAAATCTGAGAAACCCTTTTTGGGTTATCTTGGGAATGCATCATTGAGCCCTGATCTAGATTTTCAGCATCATCGAAGCTCCCATTCTTCCTAGATCTAACTTTCTATCTTTCAGGCAGCTGCAGTCCCAATATTTGTATCAGGTACAACGTAGTTTACCGTCCAGAAGTTCAGCATTTACGCATTCCCTCTGGTGGGATCATTGTAGGGTCATTCCAGGCCATCCCTTTGGCTTGAGTGTCTCATATTTTGAGCACTGTTGTACTTGATTTTTGACCTCCTATTTAATAAAATGGCTCAGCTATTTCTGTGCAGTCTAATGTGTATCTAGATTTATTGTTTACTTTGTTGTAGTTCTTGTATTTTGTTTTAGTATTACTACATTCTTCATTTTGGGATATTACAACAATAGGCTCCTTTCAACAGTAAAATTTTCTTTTTACCCAGTTTTACTATTCCAACAGCTAGTTTTTGCACCCCTTGTGCGCCTAGCGCACCCTTGCACTCCCAGCGTAACTCCTATGATCCTATCACACCTCTATGCCTCCAATGCACCTTCTGCACTCTGAAAACATGCCTGCACCCCCCGCGCACACCTCTGGGCTTCCAAATCTGCGGTCACTCCCTGCGTGTACCATGGTCCTTTTTATACTTACCTTCCTTGATGGGCGTACCCCACCCCATACAGCTACTCTAGCCATATAGTCATTTGATCCGATATAGTTTGAGCTGGCTACCATTGACATAGCCTGGTAGCATATCATCGCGCAGGGTAGCTAACCGAACGGATCTGCCATCTGTGATTTATTTAACTGTATAGGGACCTAGTCGGTGCTGATGGAACTTCCTTGGGTGTTTCAAAAACTGGATATCATACAAGAGGACCAATTTTCCCTCCGCAAATGTATTTTTTCTAATATGTCGATCATGCCATGCCTTATCCCTAGCCTTCTGAACCTACGGATGGAAATTAGCAATGAAATGATCTTCCTTCAAAGCCCTCAGCTGCGCTAAACGTTCCTCCATGATATCAGGCTATGCCATGTTCGTAAAGGTTGTGATGCACAGGCTAGGAAAAATATATTCCATGGGCATAATGGCCTCCTTGCCATACACCATCCTAAATGGTGTCTTCTCAGTCAAATTCTTGCAGGTAGTTCGATAGGCCCAAATAACCGACGGGATGTGCACGTCCTATCACTGCGGTCAGCGTTACAGACCTTACTCAGTGCTTGCTCCAAGACTTTATTAAAAGCTTCTACTGCTCTATTTTCCTGTGGGTAATACAGAGTTATTTTCGCATGATGGATCTAAAATTATTCCGTCAAGGCCTGTATTGTTTCATTAACAAAGTGCATACCTCTTTCGCTCATTAAGATCTTCGGACATCCAAACCTGGTCAGAATCTACTCAAAAATGAATTGCGTAGTGGTATCGACAATTCAATCATTCATGACTTGTTCTTTGGACCATCTAGTTACATAATCCATGCTAGTTATGATGTAGCACGTACCCATCTTCTTTCCTGGAGGGTTGATAGGCCCCACGAAGTCAATGGCCCACTTGTCAAAGGCTTGCAGGGCCATTTGCGGTTGCAGGGGCATTTAATCCATGTGTGATGGCCTTCCTATTCATCGGCACGTATCTCAGGCTCTGCAATAGTCGTGAGAGTCACTATGCAAGGTAGGCCACCATAGGCCAGCTCTCAATATCTTTTGCGTCGTGGCCTTCCCTACATAGTGACCTCCTGCTACACCCTCATGAGCTTCTGCTAAGATAGCATGCCTTTCATGCTCCAAAATGTATCTTTGCAGCACTTCGTCATCTCCCATCTTATAGAGATGACCTACGATGATGGTAAAATCTGTTGTGCGGTTTACCAACTCGTTCTTCTATTGTACCAAATATTTCACAAGTTCCATTCCCATAGTCAGGAATTGAATGATGTCGACGAAGTGCGCATCAACTAATTTTATGGAGAATAGCCGTGCATCAAGAAATCCCTCTTCTAGGTTGGTTGGTTCTTTTTCACTTTTGATGCAGGACAGGTGGTCAAGCCCAACATTCAACTTCCCCAGCTTGACAATGATCTCAAAATCATATTCTTGAGACAGTATTAGCCATCGGCAGATTCCACCCCCCCCCCCCAACATAGGCTTATTCACTAGGTACTTCAAAGCTGAGTGATTTGTAAACATTTTGAAGTGCCCTCCTAATAGATAATGTAGATACTTATGTAATGCATAGACCATGGCCAATCCCTCCCACTCCGTAGTGGAGTAGTTGCGCTCTGCACCAGAGAGTTTCCTACTAGCGAAAGTAATAGGATGATCAATGTCTCCGTCTCCAGGCTGCGTAAGGACCGCTCCTAGGGTGATCCTTGATGCATCTACGTGAACATGGAATACCTTTTCCCAATCAAGAAATATGAGAATAGGCACAGAGACCATATTCTCCTTGAGTAGCTTGAAGCTCTTTTGACACTCGTCATCCCAAAAAAATGAAACATCCTTCTTAAGAAATTTTTCCATAGGCACTGTGATCAGTACGTACCCTTGAATGAACTTCCTGTAGTAGCCCATATGTTCAAGGATTGAACGCAACTGTTTCTCAGTTATAGGAATTTCTAGGTTTATGATAGCTACGACTTTGGCAAGATCAACAATCAATCCTTGCTGACAAACTGTGTGCCCAAGAAATATTCTAAAGCGAATGCAGAATATGCACTTCTTGATATTTAGGGAAATATGGTGCTTCCTACAGGCATCCAACATCATGCACAGGTTCGAGAGGTGCTTCTTCACCAATATGAAGATAGTCCAGTCATCAAAATATACCTCCAAAAACTTGTGGATGAACTCTTTGAACAATTTGACCACCACCTATGAAATGATGGCAGGGGTGTTTTTTAACCCAAACAGCATGACAATATATTGAAAGGATCCCCATTCAGTAGCGAACATAGTTTTGCTACGATCTTCAGGTGCGATCTTGATCTGATGGTAGCCCGAGAACTCGTCTGTAAATGAGTATGCTTCCTGCCCTCCTACGCTGTTAAGGATTTGGTCTGAGAACAGCGTGCTAAAGGGATCATGTACGTAGGCATCATTCATTTTTTACAAGTCAACACATATTCATATCTCTTCCTTTTTCTTCTTCTCCTGAACCACCATCGGACTTACCCATTCTGACTGTTCAACTGGTTCGATGACACTTGCGGTGAGAATTTTTTCGATTTCTTCCTTAACCTTTTGCTTATACTTGGGGTTCAACCAATAAGGACGCTACTTAATTGAGAGTGCATTTGGTTTTAAAGTGATGTGCATGACCCCTAGGTCCCCTGTAATCCCCTTGAGTTCTAAGAACTTCGTTGGGAATAAGTCCTAGTATTCCATGAGCAGGTCTACCACTTTTCCTACTGTATCATAATCCCAGTAGTCCCCAATCTTAGCCAACTTAGTTTGGTCTTCTATTCCAATGTTGACTTCTTGTGGCTTTAGAGGCTTAGTAACATTGACAGTTTGCAATGCCAGCAACTGTGCACTCTCCCTCTGACTCCAGGATCAAGACATTTCGTGGATTTTCATCGTACTCTTCTATGGATAAATTGTGGTAGTTGACAATATCCTGCATCTTCATTTCCCATGTTGGTGCCCCAGGTGCTGCGTAAGGGTGTGATTCATCAAATACGAAGGTGTCTATATCCTGCAGAGCTTTTTCAAGTGCCTCCGTTCCTCCTACTAACCCAAATGTTCCTACAAACTCATCCTTCAACATTTCCCAGTGGCGTGTTCGCTGATGTAGCTCTGCATCCAAATACCATGAAGTGAGAATTGGTCCCAAGGCATGAACAAACAAGTGAACACATTCTTCTGCAATCTGGTTGCACCATTTCTCCATCCAAGCGAACAAATGCTCGCGCGGGCCCCCTTGGCCAAGGAATGACTTTACGTGCAAGTGAACTAGAGTTTCAAATCGCAAGACCATCATATCCCAACACTCTTCCCAATCCTGGAATGCCCCTTTATGCATGTCCCACCACCTCTTAGGTGTTGTGTGCATGGCTAGATTAAGGGCCCATAGCCTCCACTCCCATCAGCCTTCAGCTTCAAATGCTCACAAAAACGCCTTAATACTACCATATCCATCAAAGTAGGGCAGTTCTCTTACCTCTGAGAAGATGCATCGAAATTTCTTTGTGATTCTAAGACATCATAGTGCAGATACATCATGTAACCGATTCTACCAATTTTCTATCTTCCCGTCAGAGTCAAAGAAACATTCGCTGTCCTTTTCCCAGCAAAGTACACCATCAGCCATGGGATTGATCCAATCTTCATCCTGCGCAGTTAATTTATAGCTATGATCCACATCCTCTTCGTCACACACCGGCTCCGTATACCATTCCCCTTCCGTAGGGTCTGTTAGTCATCCATAATTTTCACATCTACATATGACTAAGTATCAGTTCTAGATTTCTAGAAACAAAGTTCATGAACATTGTGAGTTCTAGAAATCTCATGGCCTTCATTATCCTTAGGATAATTTTTTTTTTCCTATTTTTGTTAGCCTCTCTCAAATAACAATAATAAATCCAAAATAATAAATAAATTAATTAAATATTCCAAGTTAGGAATATGTGCCTAACTCTTGGTTTGTTCCTCAAATATTGGAGTTTGTTTAGTAACTCCTATCTTGGTGGGTTTTTGGTGAGAAATTATCTCAACCAAAGGAGTCTAAGATAGCACGGAATATCTTAGAAATTTTCTCTCATCTATTTAAATTGTAAACTAAATTCTTTTAATAAGAGAGAATGATGAGAATGCCATGAGGCTGAAGCCTCTTTTCTGCCATTGTTTTGTCTGGTTTTGTATCTGTTTTTTCTGTAATCTGTTTCTGAGTTATTTCATTTCTAATATGTGGTATCAGAGCTTAGATCCATGTCTGGAGAGGTTGAGAATATTTCCAGTGTGTAACCTATAACATTGGTAATACTGGTTGTGGTTGATATTATAAGTTTCTGTGAGTCTATAAATTTATATATCTGTATATATATGCTGTGTGTTGAAGGGCGTTACCACTAGCATTGAATTAGACCACCACTTATTGCAGAATTGGAATTCAGATGTAGCACAATTGTGCTTCCCCTATGTATCGAATGAGAGGCCAAGAGCTATGGTGCCCAAATGGAGATTAATTGCGAGGCGTCGGTGAAATCGTCCTCAGCCCTAAATGGTTGCAGCGTTTTCTCTGCGCCGGCCAGGTTTTCCAGCCCCCTCTATTCGGAAAATTTCGCCTGTTCGAGATGAGAATAAAAGAGGGGAGCACTTTAGACACATGGAAACAAGAGTGCCTTTCACAGGCTAGACATTGATAGTGGGCCAGTAGGGAAGAAGAAGGAGAGCCCACAATTGAATGGCGGAGATCACCAGCTTCATATGGTTGATGCCACAGAAAACACACGCAGAGGAGGATGTGGGGAATAAGGCTTCTCAACAGGCCGACAAAAGTAAATAATTTATGAGATCCATAGTCGATTCTGTCAAGGGAGTCACTACTAGTAACAAACCAACCGATCAATCCCAAAGATAAACTGCACCACAGCATATCACGAAAGCTTTTCAGGATTTATGTTATGCATTATAAAATAACGCGTGCTATTAGAATGCTAGGAAAGTGAATGCATCAGGAAGCGATCTTCTATTCAGTAGATCGGCCATCCAAGCTTGAGATCAAGGGGCAAAAAAAGACCAACAAGTTTTATGGGACAAATAAATATTCACAAAGTGGTTTCTGAGACAGCGTGAGCAGTCGAGACCCTTCCAATATTTGTACAACCCAAATGAAGTTCTCCAACCCAGTAGTGAAGTGCGCCCAATCTTGTTGTGAGTAACACTGTGATCAAGTGATCTGTTGTAGCAAAAGTAAAGGAAGTAACGCCCATAAAAAGGGTTTCTTTCTACGGGTTTGTGAGAATTAACACTAGTTTGTTTCCATAAAATTCTTCACGAGTGTGAGATGAGGTTGCACAATAGGATTTTTTGAAGAATCCTTGTCGATGTTGTTATGACAAAAGAGTGATGATTCGTTAAGGTGGAACAACAACAATGGCCATATCGACGCAGATTTAATATTGTTAATTTGCAGAGGACTGACGGACGCAAAGGTTAGACATATTGCAATGGCTGGAAATATCAAATGTCTGCTGGAGACATTGCTATGAATTTTATGATCCCCTAGAATACTTTCCTGTGTGGAAGTCAAAGGAAAAATTTGGTAAGTTATTGGTTTATGGTTTGAAAATTGAAACTCATAAAATTATTTTGATGGGAGTTTTAAAAGAAATATAAAAGGGGATTAAATAAGTGGAGGGATGTGAATGATTTTTTAAAGAAATGAAGCAATAAGGTGATTTTTTATATATTAACAATTTTGAAGTTATAAGAGATGAATGAAATTTTTCATTTTGAGTGATAGAGTGCTTTACTGAAAATTGGAAAATTGAAAATTGAAAAGGGTAGTAAAGTGAGACTTTTGTGAAGAAATAAGGTGTGTTTCCATTTGTATTTGGAGAGATAAGGTGATTTATTGTAAATTTGGAGCGATAAGTGTTTTGTATTTGGAATGATATGTGCAATTTTTTAGAGAAATTTCTTGTTGTATTTCAAAGTATTGTTTTTACTTTGAGAGAGATTGAGTCGGTGAATATCCAGATTTTGAAGACAAATTGCTTCCAAGGGTTGTGAGCTTGGCATATTCATTACTTGAAGGTGGAGATTTCTTATGTACTCAATATTTAATAAATATATCATTTTTTGGTGATTGTTTCCTAGATCCGCCCGAAATTGAATAAGGGGATCTTAGGTACACCGTGTGTGTTTGTGATGGCGCATGTTTTTTATGGCTTCATGTTGTTGCTTTTTTATTTGTGTCTAGTTGTGACACATCAAGAATTTCATTTAATATAACATACATAAAGTTCAATATCAGCAAGCACAACACATGTAACAAAATAGCTGCAAGATCAACACATGCATTTACGCCACTACAACATATAATCAAATATTTTCTACATCAGCATTATACATCAACAATCAAATTCACTGAGTCAAGTTAATGCATTTCAAAGCAAAGTCCACATCATCGTTCTTGCAAATCCATTTTAAAACTTGTAATCAAATTCATTTTTTTAAGTGAAACATTAAAAATTCATTGTTAATGAATTTTTAAGATGACAAGGGAATTCATTGTTTTAAGTGAATCATTAAAATCATTGTAAGCTTTCTTGGGTGCATTGTTAATAGTGTTCAACACCCTTCCTTTACACAAAATCAAGTGAGTGCACGAATTTCTGAGTCAAATAAGCAACATGTTCGCATCTCCTGAAAGCGAGCGTGATTATTCTTTCAAGCAATTTGCGTCAAGACAGTACAAAGTTCAAACCTTCAAGCGAGCCAGAGTGAAGTTCATTACAACAACCATCAAAGCAACCAAACAAGTTAAAACAGTCAAGCAAGTTGAGATCGACATCAAGTGATCGTGGCTATTCATTCAAGTGAGCGTGAAGTCATCAAGTAAGTCAAGTGAGTGCTTAAACAAATGCAATCGTCATCAAGCGAGCATGAATTCCAGAGTTTAAGCGAGAATATTCTATAATTCTAGCAAGTGTTCCAAGCAAGCACAATAAGCAACAAATCAAGCGAGCATTCTATTCAAGCCACATTCAAGCGAGCCTGTCATTCAAGTGAAATAGTTCAAAGTACGACATCTACAACAAGGGAGCCTGATTTCAAGAGTGCAAGTTAAAATGGCACAACATATTCATTTGTTAAAAATTCTTCACAGTTTGATCATCTCAAGTGATGAAGACATGGTGCAAGTCAGCAAAGAAACTCTTGCTGATATTTCATGGCATCTACAACAAGCAAAAGAAACCATTGCATTTCTTCAACTCGAGTCGCAACTTCAAAGGATTGAATTGCAAGAAAAGCGTGATAATTTCAAGTTTTTGAACCATCGAGATGACAAGTCCTTTATTCAAACAACTTCAAGTATCGAAGTTGTTCTAGTTCCAATTTCTTCCAAGCCCATCATCAAGCCCTGGGAATAAATTCACAATAACGAGAATCGACGAGGCCTAAGATATGTCAACAATGACACCAACTTGCATATCCCAGATTATTCCAAGCCAATTAAGTTCGTCAGTGGAGGATTTCTTGCACAACTCACCTCAGCAAGTTCTGAGAAAGTTGCAGACAACCAGCAAAGCACGCAACCCAAATTTGCAGACAAACAGAATTGCAAGCAACCTGGAGTTGAAGTCCAACTGAATTGTTCTCATTGTCAAAGAACCGGTCATATGGAAGATCAGTGTTTTGATCTCCATCCTTGTCGCCATTGTGGCAAACCAAATCATTCCTCAGAAAAATGTTGCAACGAACGACAATCAACCAGATTGAAGATACATTTGAATGGATCGACCCTTGGAAATGGTCATCCACAGTAAAATGATTGTCTCAGTTCTACAATCGCATACAATCACACATAGTGCAGCCAACAGTGAAAAGACAATGGTAATCTCATGCAGTTGAACAAGGGAGTACACCAGTGTAAACATCCTACACCTAAAGGGGGGGGAGTTCAGGAATACTTTCCAAGAGAAGTGTCTCTCCTTTCAGTTTCCAAAGGGGGGAAATGTCAATGAAATTGACAGTGGTTGTTAGACTAAAAGTCTCGACAAAACCAGCAAAAGCAGCCAGTGGGAATCTTCAACAACCAATCGGCATGTTCAACAGCTAGTGGGCATCAACAAATTTTCAGTGGGCAGTCGACAACAAAGAAGCAGTGAATAGTTTTCAGCACAATAAAATCAAAAGTGAGTTGTTTTTTACATCATCAGCCAATGGGATTTGAAAAAATTTTGTCAGTGGACAAAGGATTCTAATTTCATGCAAAGGACAGATGGATCCTTTACCACCAATGTTTTTTCTGGTTTTGTATCTGTTTTTTCTGTAATCTATTTCTGAGTTATTTCATTTCTAATAATTTTTTGCCATTTTTTTGTCTGGTTTCATATCTGTTTTTTCTGTAATCTATTTTTTCTGTAATCTATTTCTGAGTTATTTCATTTCTAATAATTTTCATCTTCCTATATAGTCATCACTGGCCCACCACTCCAAGAAGACCCATCTTGGGTTCAAGCCATTTATTTTAACCCCAACTGTCACCCATTTTTCACCATGTCTTACATTTTGGCCCAAATCCTCTGTTTTGCTTGTCTACAAGATTCCCTACTACTGTTCGAACCTACCAATAAAATAATCTTTCTGACTCTTCCATAATATTTTCAGACACTTATTGTCTCTATAGACCCTCTAGATAATCAAGTATGCTAGATCCTAGGTCTTCAAAACACACTAAGCTTATCACAGGTCCTATCTTATACTTGGTGATCCCTAAGTCTAAAATTCCTATCCAAAATCCAAGTCCAAAGGTCCCCATTAGGTCACCAAAGATATCACTGAGTCATAGGATGGATTTTGTGCCTAACAAGCTATGCCTTCCTCCATAAAGAGGTTGCACTCAAAGGGGCCTCCTTGGCTTAGAGCACAAACACTACAAGGGACATCTACCCTTGTTCACATTTTTTTTAAAGAGTAGCCAAGCTGACCACAAGAAATAAGAGGAGGAAAGGTAATAGGGTATAATTATCACCAAGAGGTAGACACAAACAAGACAAAAACAACAGGCCTATAGGTAAAAGAGTATCAGAGTTTGTTTTGGTGGATTAACAAAACATTGATGACAAGAAAAGAACCATCTCAGAGATTTCAAGGACAGAAGCCTCCTCCTTAAGGTTTTTTTCCCAAATAGCACTGCTTCACCTGTACTAAGAGAAGAAAGACAAAGGGTATTAGGTTAAAGAAGACCATTTTGTCAAAGGGTAGAAAAACAGACTTTTTGATGTAAAAAGTTGGGTTATGAGTTATTGTCAAGACAGGCCTAAAAAGGAAAAATGTGACCTCAATTTATGCATCTCAATGATAGGCTCCCAACAAAGGGCATCCATGCTAAAAATATTGTTCTGCAAAAATATTGGCAAAGGTAGAAATAAACATGTTTTCCAAAAAATTTAAAAGGTGTTCACAACAAACATTAATCAAAATTCACATTAAAAGATAGGAGACACAAACTTTACAAAAATGGGTTTGGGCTTTTTAATTTAATTTTCAAATCAAGTATAAAATCAAATTTAAACCTTCCCCATGCATCATTTGCCCATTTTTTAGGAGAAAAATCCGTTGAGAAGAAATTAGTTTGGTTTTTCGGGCAAACTGTGGATTTTAGCAGGTGCTACGCGCTGAGCACGACACTACGCCCCTAGCCTCCGGCGCTATGCATAGAGGCGAGGTAGGCAGTGTAATATTACACTGCGCTATGAGCTCATGGGTTAGAGCTGTGCGGAGGCTCAGAAAAGACCACCGGGAGACTGCCTTTCCACCGGGCGCTATGCCCCGATAGCCCGATCGGCCCAGTGCTGTGCATAAGCGCTACACGCTGGCGCTACACCCCTGGCAGCACTTCAAAAATTTTGCCAAAGATATTCACAATCAGGTTTTTTGGCCTCTACAAGGTTTCTGCAAGTTGATACAAGGTTGGTTAACCTTTTTTCCTTCTCCCAAGTATTATTTATCAGAGAGGTCATCCATGGTTAGAATTGACCAAAACCCTCGATTATGAAAAAATAAATTGTCATGTCTTTGAGCTAGGGTTTATAAGAAGAATTAGTTTTTATATAAAGAGGGGACTAAGTGACTATAATCCTAACCTTTGCCACCAAGTGCAAGCTTTGAAAGCTGTCTTCACCTTAGATTTCCTCTTTGTAAAAGTTTGACCTACAGCACTTATTTTGCTCCAAATACCCTAAAGAAAACTCAAGGTTCCTTCTGCTGTTTGGACCAACCATCATGTCAGAGAGAGATAGTCACACCAGTGGTGATGAGAGTAATACGCCCACCAAGCCAAAACATCATGGAGGAAAAGCTAAAAGGTTTGAGCCCCTAGACACCACTCCAATTACTTCCTCTCCTATGATCCTTTCAAACTTCCAGGATGTAGGGTGCTACCATTTTTGTGAGAAGGTCAAGCAAGTCGAATACCATCCAAACTTAACCAGGTTTTTTTCTTGCAGCCTACAAAACCACCAAGTTAATCTAGCACGGGTCCAATTCAAGCTTTCATCTGAAATCATTTCCAAGGCAACTGGTATACCAGATGTTGGTGAGCTTTGCTTCAAACAAAAGAAATTGGATTTGGGTTATTATGGGCCTTATTTGAAACCCACCTATCAACAAAACTACAAGGATATTTTTCCTTTTTCTTATTTGCTAGAGAGGTATGCAACATTAATGAGGCAGATTATCAGTTTTTTCACATGTGAGGGAAGGTACTCCTGGCTCTATTGATATCATATCAGATTGCTGATGCATTTTACAAAAGTTAAGATGATGAACCTACCTTACTACCTTTTCTGGAGTATTGATAAAATGGCCCCTGTTGTCAAGAGGAAAAGCTATGACCGCCAAATGCCTAGCCTCTTTCATCACTCCCTGATCAAGATGATTGTCCTATACTAGCTAGAGAAGCAAGGTATATCTTGGCAGACCTTCATCTCACATGATGTGTTTGCAGACCCTCGGGCCTTCATCCAGCAGAGCTTGCCTTCCACTTCACAACCATATACCTCCACACAACCATCATCTCCCCATATGCCTTCTCCACAAATAATTTCACCTATTTCCTCCTCCCCTAATTTACCAAGTGAAGGGGCTGACAGTAGCCCTAGTGAAGGGCAAATAGGAGGCAACAGTGAGGAAGAGGATGAGACAGATAATGATGAACAAGGAGAGGACAGTGAAGAAGAAGTTGATGAAGAAGAAGAAGAGGATTAAAATGAAGAAAATGATGAAGTAAATAGCCATGATTACGAGGAAAGCATTGAAAAGGAAGATGATGTAGAGGAAGAAGAAAATGAGGAAGAGGAAAGTGGCCAAGAAGAAAGCAGCAATGGCCAAGGGCAGCAAGATGATCAATAATAAACCAAATATGAAACCAGTGATGGCAGCCAAAAAGATGAAAGTAGTTAAAATGATGATGAAGAGGAAGATAAAAATTATGAGGAAGAGGAAAATAGTGAAGAAGGAGAATAGCCAGATGAGGAAGGAAGCTATCTAAGTGCCCAAGATAGTCCAAGAAAGATTCATGATAGTCATGACAGCTGTCATGACTTTCTTGACAAAAATTTTCCCATAGAAGACATAGAAAAATTAGAGCAGAGTGAAGGAAAAATTGATGTCAACATTGCCTTGAGACTCCCATGATTTCCCCTCTCTCATGCACTTATCATAGAGGGAAAAAGAGTGTGTTTGCTACCTCTAAAAGGTAAAGGCCACCTCCTCACAAAATACCAAAGCATCAGACAAAGGCAAAGAAAAAATGAAGAGTGTTGAGCCAAAGGAACCAGTCAGGAGGAGCAAAATGATTAAAAAGGCTTCTCAAGGCCCTGTCTTTTTTGATCTAGATAGTGATAATGAGGACCAAGGGATAAATACAAAATAGCTCCTCCTAGAAAAAGATGCCCAGCTTCAAGAATGGGAAAAGGATTTGAAAGGGCACAAAGGGTCATCTACTATTATAAACAGGAGCACAAAAATTTCAAAGAGGTGAAGAGGGGCCTTGCCTTGCAGAAGAAAATGGTCAAACACTATGCAAGGAAGAGCATGATTGCCAATGCTAAATTGAGGCAAGCCCTCCTAGAGCTAGAAGAGCTAAAAAGGACCAAAATTCATCACAGCCTCAGGATCTTGGCTAATTCTTCTTAGAAAGTGTCTAAAACCCCTTGAGGGGTTTACCCACCAATTTTGAAGAAAATCCGGAAACTTTTTGTTTTTTTCCAAATTTTGGCCCCTAGGAGCGCAGCACCCTAGGCGCTACGCTCTTTTTTCGGGAATCCTCAGCTGCTAAAGTTTACATTTTTGGGTTTTTCATGTCCGCAAAAATCTTCCCATAAAAATTCATATCATTTGGAGCATTTTTTCCCCCTCAAAACGTCAAAAAACACCTCAAAATGACCTTTCTGCCTCCTTTTCAAGCCTGGCACTGTGCGTTGAGAAGTCATGGAGATTGGATTTTTGAGCCGGTAAATGGAATCCATTCAGTACAACTCAAGTATTTCTGGAAATTAAACTATTCAAGCTTTCCAAAGAGCCATCATGGGCCTGAATCCGATGCCAAGAGGGGGTCCAAAACTCAGCTGCAACAGACCCAAATTGTTGTTAATATGGAGCTACGCACAGAGACAACTTTTTGCCAAAAAGTCAACAAAAGACACTAATGAATGGAAAATTGGTTTTTTAATATTTTCTTGGACAAAACACTCCTGATTTGATTATGGAGTTATGTTTTGGTGTGCTTCATTTATTTTCTTAGCTCTTATGTATCTTGGGCCTTGCATGGTCATTAAGCACATTTATGACATTTATGGCTGAATTAGGATTTTTGGAAGCCTCTTAGGGTTTCCACCTCCTCATTTTCTCTATAAATAGAGCATGAGGCTCTTGTATATTTGTTTGGATGTTGATGACTTATGCTGAATTAATACATAATCCCTTGAAGGCTTTGATGAGAAATTGATGTCTTGGAGCTTATGCATGCTCCGATTCACTTGTTGATGGAGAAGGACTGTTTGCAGGATCCATAGGCCTGGTTGATGGTGAATTTTTCTCTTGTTAATGTTTTCTAAGTTTCTCATATTTTTTCCATCGATCTATGCTGCAGTAGGACAAAAAATTTAGACTAAGATATGCTTTTTGATGGCACCTTAGATCTGTTTGTTTCCTTCACTGCCTAAATGTTTCCTTCTGCTTAAGATATGTTAGAGAATTCATCTCTTTCTCTCTAATAAGTTTTTGGCTTGTCTGTTTTCCTGAATTATTTATATCAGTTAGTATCAATTGTGATTTATGGCTAGCCCTGCATATTTTTACCTCTGAAGTACTCTATTCTTGAAATCATCTTTTGAAGCAGCTTTGCCTATAGTTTGTCAAAGAAGTCTATCTTAATCATGCTCTTTGCCTTAGGTAAAATTATCTCAAGGATGTCGAGCTCTTAGTTAAACTGAGAGGGGGGGGGTGAATCAGTTTAACACATTCATAGACTTTTTAAACCTTTTATTCAAACTAACACACATATTCATTTCATGTCCAGCTTAATATGTAAGCAATCTTAGAGTATGAGCAGTAATTATCAATCTAATAGAACATCAGACCTAATATGCGAGCAGCAGGTATTAAGCAGATGATATAAATCAGATCAACACATAAACATCATGCACAGAGACATCAGATATAAGTGGAAACCCATAAATGGAGAAAACCACATCTTATTATTGTTGTGATGCAAAGGCAAGCTCCAACTCCCTCTCACCACTATTTTTCTGAGGGTACCAACCTATAGGAGGCTCCTACCTCAATTCTGCAAGCTACAGCTTGCAAGGAAGCACCAACTCCCTTCAATTTTCTGCAGGCACCAACTTACAGGAGGCTTCAACCTCAGTCAACTACAACTGACAGCTATCAAGCAACAACTTGATAGGGAAGCTCCAACTTCCTCAATTCAAATTTCGAGTGTTTGGCTTCATTTACTCGGGAGCATCACTGCTCAGAAGCTTCTACTTTTTCGATCTTCTTCTTATTCTTCTATATTCTGCATTCTCTATATTTTATCTCTCTCTCTCTCTCTGAGCTTATCAAAATTGATATTATATATAGAAATTCTCACATGACTGTTTGTATTTCACAAGGAATTTTGAGTGAACAGTCATGACTCTTTGGCTTCTGTCTATTCATTCCTTTTATTTAACTCATTTTAGATTTATAACAATATGTACAAATTTTCATGCCACAGTGGGATTTGTTCTTTTCCTTAGGATACTTGCCAATGCATCACAAACAATAAAAAATTTAATTACAACATTTACATTCTTCGAATTACAAAGTGAATTCCAGCTCACTCATTCACCCTCTTGGCTAGCTACACATTTGTCTTTTCTTTGACTGTGTTTTGTCTTTTTCTGTGATTGTGTTTTAACTCTTTTCTGCTTTGTATCCTATTCTGTCCTCTACTGTGGTGTAATTGTTGTATACATGTAGCAGTGCTTTTATATCAGTGCCTTTTAGAAAAATACGTGACTGCTGACTTGTAGCAAGTGTCTTGTTGATGTGGAACATTCCGCAAGCGGAACAGACATCACAATCATTGTATATTAAAATCGCCCTCCCGTCAAGCTGAGGCATATATATAAAGCCCACAGACCACACGACACTTTTTAATACAATCGTAACAACTTTACGTTTTATGCGCTCCACTTATATAACATGGAACTTTGGTGATTAGAACTATATTAATAGACCCTCGACATATTTAATCACATATGCATATTCCATTGTATGCACACCATAGTATCTCAACATGTATAATATATGAAATTCATCCATATGAATAACCCGACATCCGCATATTTAAATTATATTATAATTAATCAAATGTCAAGACCGTGGTAATATATAATATAATTACGAGTTCAACTTTATTGTCGAACATGATCACCAAGGTTTCTACCTTATATTAATACCCGGAGTCCATTGCACGTATCTCCGACTTTTATATTACCTCCGGACCTCATATTAAGACCATAAAACGTTGAAAATCGTAATTAAACCAATTCATTTATATATATGACTCTGCCAGGCTCCACAATTCTGTCAAACAACCAATCCACGGAACACACCGTACCTGGCTTAATCTCTGTGCGCTTTTATTAAACCTCGCACATCTTCATTTAATGATCTCCGTCCGATGCTCCTCCGCCAGATCGACAGTTTATATCCATTTCGCTTGGCGTCTTTGGTCGGTGTATAATGTGCGAAATTGCAAGTTAAACGGTGGCTTCCAATACCGCCTATGCCACGTGTCACGAAGTCTATGGAATCGCTGCGATTTCTGAAAAACCACCTTACGGTCGAAAGGTGGTGCGGAATTGGGAAATCCGCCTCTGTGAACCCGCTCGTGGTTTTAGTCCCCTCATGGTTCCTCCGGTCAAGGTTCTGGTTCTCCTTTATTATTTATATATTTTGTTACGACTATGGTTCTGCCTCCATTCATACTGTGCATTTGACTATGGTTCCACATCCAACGCAGAGTTCCACCATTCATATGACTGTTAAAAAAAATCCGGAAATGTGTTATGTGTAACGCCCCGCCGTATAATCAGACTCGCATCCTCCATCTCGGGTAGGCGATTCCCGACAATATTTGTGTTATATTAACTATTTAACTCTCGGTTGAGGCGATTTTAATGAGGCACTTCAGATATGTGCATTATATTGCCGCTGAGTTAAGCGATTCTAATTTTCTGTCACACGTTGTGATAACGGTCATCGTTATATTTTCTTCTTTCCTTTGCCGTTTCTCGCTTTCACACAAGCCTCTTCGTTTTCATTAATGACAACATTTCCAACGTTTCCCTTTGGCATTGATACTATACTTCTTTCTCTGTTTGCCTCTTAGAATCCTTTTCTTCGTTGCTCGCTCTTCCCGTTTGCCTCCTCTTCCTCTCGTTGTTTGTTCTTCTCCCTTTGACATCAATGGCAAGGTTGATACCATGTTCCGCATTGATGTATAAAACTTGTTGGGAGAACACTTTGAAGATTATTGAACTTGAATATACGTTTTGTCTCTGTCTGATATAGTGAGCCAATATATGTTTATAGTTGTGTTCCATCTGTAGTGCCTGGTGTTTGTAGTCTGTGCTAGATTGCAGACAAGGATGATGCACTTAACGACTGAAAGGTCCTTGTTGCTTTTTCATGCCGAATGCTGATATTGATAATGCCGATCCCGTGGACTTGTTTTATGCTTCTCTTGCTTGTTGATTTCCTTTAGGAATGATATTTTCGTTTTTGTTCTCCCCCTGAAATTGTGCTTTCTCTTCATATTAGAGAGTAGCATCTACAGATACTACCCCTAGTCTGTCTCTCAAATATTCAAATGGTTCTTTGGCAAGTGGTTTAGTAAATATATCTGATGTCTGTTCTTTTGTTGGTACATACTCTAGTTTTACTATCTCCTGAGCCACTTGTTCTCATATAAAATGATACTTGATTGGAATATGTTTAGTTTTTGAGTGAAGTACAAGATTTTTTGATATACTTATAGCACTTGTATTATCACATTTGATTGAGATAGGTTCATTAATGCTTACCTTCATGTCTTGAAGAGTTTCCGTTTCCATCCACATGACTTGTGTACAACATGTCATTGCCATATATATTCGCTTCAGCCGTACGTAGAGATGGATGTTTGTTTATTTATGAATCCATGCAACTTAGGCTTTCCTAGATAGAATGCACCTCCAAGGAAACTTTTCGTCATCCACACAAACTGCCCAATCTCAGATTGCATGGCCGTTAGTGAAGCTTTGCCTTTAGGATACCCAAAGCCCATAATGTGTAGTTCAGATATCTCAATATTCTTTGACTACAAGAAGATGATTTTGTTTAGGTGTCATGATAATCTAGCCACTAGTCCTATTGCTAGCATGATGTCTGGTCTTGAAGTCACAACATGAGTTTCCTATCATGGATTCAGAGTTTTGGTCTATCCGCGTACCCATCATCAAGACAATGTTTCCTTAAAATCCCGTGATCATGGGGGTAGTCACAGGTTTGCAGTCCTCCGTTTTGAATCTTTTCAGCATTTCATTTAAGTACTTTTCTTGAGAGATGAATGTCCCTGTGTTCTTTTGCTGAATTTGCAGTCCCAAGTAGAAACTGAGTTCTCCAATCATAGACATTTCAAACTATGTTTTCATCTCATCAGGAAACCCTTTTGCTAGTTCATCTTTGTTGCTTCCAAACATAATATCATCAACATACACTACAACAATCAGGAGTTCATTTTCATGGGCTTTTATATATAGATTGTTGTCTACTCCATCTCTCTTAAAACCTTGTTTTTGCAAATATTTATCCAGTCTTGAGTACCAAGCACAAGGAGCCTGTTTCAGTCCATATAGAGCCTTCTTCAGTCTGCACACATAGTCTTCTTTGTCTGACAAGGAGAAGCCTTCTGGTTGTTCCATGTAGACTTCTTCATCTAAGTCTCCGTTCATAAATGCAGATTTTACATCCATTTGATATACCTTGAAGTTTTGGTAGCAAGAAAAGGCCAGAAACATTCTGACGGCTTCCATTTTGGCTACAGGGGAAAATGTTTCATCGTAATCAAGTCCTTCGATGTGTGAATATCCTTTGCAGACTAGTCTAGCTTTATTCCTGATTACTTGTCCTTTCTCATTCATTTTGTTTTTGAATACCCATTTTGAACCAATGATATTTTTCTCAATTGGTCTAGGAACTAGTTCCCAAGTATTGTTCTTCTCAATTTGGTCCAATTCTTCATTCATTGCTTTTACCCAAGACTTGTCCTTGCTGGCTTCTTCAAATTCCTTTGGTTCTATTTGTATGTGATGGCTATGTATACTTCGCCTTGTTCTCATAGCCGCTCTTGTCCGACCCCGCTTTTCTTATCTCCAATGACTGTCATAGGATGGTTCTTCTCGAGTATACCCAGGCTGAGTCAGCTCGCATCCTTTGTTGTCTTGGCTTATTTCATTATTATTCTGGTCATCCTCTTCATGGTTGTCTGATGGATCAGTGTTATTCGTATTTCTTGTATTGTTTGGAAGTTTTCATCAAATCTCACATCAATAATACATTCAACTATTTTCCGAAGAGTCTTGTTGTAGCACTGCACTTTACTTTTGGATGCATAACTCAGAAGATTCTTCAATGCTTCTACCAAATTTTCCAAGATTTTCATCATTATTCTTTATGTAACACTTGCTACCAAAGATTCTGAAATGTTTGATTGAAGTTGGCTTTCCATGCCACAGTTCGTAGGGAGTCTTGTCACTGCTTGGCCTTAAGTGAGCTTTATTAAGGATATGTACTGTTGTGTGCACTACCTAGAAGGTTTGAGCAATATTATTCTCTTGCATCATGGCTCTGGCAATTTGTTGAACAGATCTGTTTTGTCTTTCTACTACTCCATTCTGCTGAGGTGTTCCTACAATAGTGAATTGTTGTTTTATGCCATGTTCATTGCATAGGTCAGCAAAGTCATAATCAGTGAATTCACCTCCTCTGTCTGATCTGATGCATTTAAGCTTGCATCCTGTCTGATTTTCTGCTAATGCCTTAAATATTTTGAATTTGTCTAGAGCTTCCGATTTATTCTTGAGAAAAGAAACCCATGCCATTCTGGAGAAATCATCTATTATCAACATGAAGTAGGATTCTCCACTTTGTGTTTTAGTTCTTGCAGGTCCACACAGATCCATGTGCACAAGCTGGACTGGTCTTCTTGTTGACAACTCCTCTTTGGCCTTAAAGGATGTGCGGGTCTATTTACCCAATTGACAAGATTTTCATATGGTATTAGAAGGCCTCTTTATTTCTAGCATGTCTCTGACTGCTTTATTTTTACTCAGTCTGATGATATGATCGAAGTTGAGATGTCCCAATCTCCTATGCCATAACCATGACTCCTCAAGTTTGCTAATATGGCATGCTTCATCTCCTCTTTTACTATGTACACATTACTCTCTGTTCGAACACCTTTGAGCAGAGTCTTTCCTGTTGTGCTTGATCTGACTTCACAATCTTGTGCTCTAAAAAGAACTTCACAGCCTTTGTCACACATCTGACTGACACTTAGTAAATTTTCTTTCAGCCCATCTACAAATAGTACATCTTGGGCCTTTCCTCTACCATTGTCTATGCTGACTGAGCCTTTTCCTTTTATTTTTCCTGATTTATCATTCCCAAAAGTAACATTTCCATATTTCTTTCCATAAAGAGTTATAAACTTGCTTTTGTCTCTTGTCATGTGTTTAGAGCAGCCACTGTCCAAATACCATTGACTCTTCAAATCTTGAGCATTTAAAGCCAAGTCACATTTATTCTCCTTCTTTATCCACTGGAGGCCCCCTTTTGTTTGGTATCTTTTGTGAGATGATGAATTATATCCTTTTAGAGAACACTTGGAGGATATATGTCCAGCTTGATTGCATATACAACATTTGATTATAGTTCTTGCATAATTGTGAGCATGAACAAAATTACTTTGACTCGTAAACCTCCTTGAGGTATTGAACATCAGTCTTTGTCCATAATTTCTACATTCAATAATTCTATGGCCAAAATCCTTACAATAAAAAAAATAACCATAGAAATTACTTGCATACCTGATGTAAGGTTGTCTCTTCCATGCTTGCATCTTTTGCTGGTTTGAATCATTCCTCCTTGCATGAAAATATGCAACAATGTGTCCCAGCTTGTGGCAGACATAACAGGTGGCATTCTTCATAGGAGGCAAGAATCTCCTTTGATGGCTTCCAAATTTGATATACTCAGGGGTATATGATCCTTTCTCTATTGTCTTAGTATTTGTTACAATATTTGTTATTAGAAGTTTCTTTTGGTCTCTTTCTTTCTCATTACATGTTTCTTCCTTTGTAGGAATTATTCGAGCTGCTTCATCAACCTTCTTTGCTTTCACAAAAATTATATTTTTGTTTTCCTTTTCTTTGCCTTTGCTTGATTCTCCTTCATAGCCTATCCCAGTTTTTATTAGAGGAGATCTTTGAACATCTAAGATTTCATTCAACTTACCAGAACTTGTCATTTGAGAAGGGTATATAGAAACTTTCTATTGAGAATTTTCTAATTTCTTTCTCAGACACAGAATTTCTTCTTCCAGCTTCTCTTGTTCTCGAGTTTTATCTTTGATTTGCTGAAGTAACATATCTTCTATCTTCTTGGCTTCTTCAAGCTTTACCTTCAGCTGCATGAGGACTTCTGAATTTTGTTATTCTTTCACACATTTTAGGAGAATCTCTTTTTGTTTTTTGCATTCTAGTTTGAGTCTGTCAATCTCCTCCAGAGCACTTCTTAGCTCCCCCTCAAGGTCAACTTCCCCTTCTTCTTCTTCTTCTAGCAAGATTCCTTCAAGATCTTCTATGGCCATCAGTAAAAATTCAGAGGTTCCCTCTTCTCCTGAGGATTCATCTGAGTCTTCAGATGCACTGCTGTCTTGCTGAGCATAGAAGGATTTTCTGCTGAATTTCTTTCCTTTCTGCCAGTTCTTTGATGTGTCTTTCTCTGATTCTTGAGCTTGATTTCTTACTTTCTTGTGAGGACACTTAGCAGCATAGTGTCCTACTCTTCCACAGTTAAAGCATTTGAAGGGGAGTTTACCTTTGTATTTACCTGAGCCTCTATCCAATTTCTTGACAAAATTTGCCTCTTCTTCATCTGAGCAAGAGCATATGTCTCCCTCTTCTTCTTTCTTCTTTTCTATTTTAAAGGCTGCTTCCCTCGTACTTGGCTTCTTCTGTGGGAGCCTCATTTCATAGGCTGTTAGATTTCCAAGTAGCTGGTTCATGGTCAAGGTCTCCCAATCATTTGTTTCTTCTATTGCAGACACCTTTGGATTAAACCTGGATGGAAGAGATCTTAGAATCTTTTGCACAATTATACTTTCTAGCATTTTTTCTCCAAGAGCTTTCATATTGTTAATAATTTCTGCAGCTTTTAGGAAGAAACTGGAAATGTCTTCATCATCATTCATTTTTAAGTTTTCAAACTGGGCTCTATAGACTTGAAGTTTGGCAGTCTTTACTTTCTGGTCTCCCTCATGTATGTTTTCAAGAGTATCCCATATTTTTTTGGCAATGTCTTTGTGCATTACTTTAATAAACTCTGCTTCACATAATCCATTCAGGATGGCATTCATGGCTTTTGCATTAGCCACAAAATCTTGTTTTGAGTATTTTTCTGTGTCAGTTGCCTTTGGGGCATATCCTAATTCCACAGCAGCCTAGACTTCTATTCTGAGAGACATTATGTATGTCCTCATTCTGATTTTCCAGAAAGCATAATTTTCACCAGTGAAGAAAGGGGCTTTATTGGTTGAGCATCCTTCTTTACTAGCCATATTGGGAACCTAGGATCTCCTTTCAGTTGTTAGACTTGTACAAAGGAAACCTGCTCTAATACCAATTGTTGAGCTCTTAGTTAAACTGAGAGGGGGGGGGGTGAATCAGTTTAACACATTCATAGACTTTTTAAACCTTTTATTCAAACTAACACACATCTTCATTTCATGTCCAGCTTAATATGTAAGTAATCTTAGAATATGAGCAGTAATTATCAATCTAATGAAGACATCGAGACTATGCGAGCAGCGAGGTGTGTGAGATGAGTATAATCAAATCAACACCAACATGTTCCTGAGGACATCGAATGTAAGTGGAAACCCATAAAGGAAAAATACATCTTATTATTGTTGTGATGTAAAGGCAAGCTCCCAACTCCCTCTCTGCTGTTTTCTTAGTACCAACCTACGAGGGGGCTCCCTGTAAATTACGCAAGCTACAACTTGCGAGGAAGGCACCAACTCCTTCAACTTTCTGCCGAACGCCAACCTACGAAGGGCTTGACCTCGGTCGGCTACAAGCGCGGCTATCAAGCAACAACTGATGAGGAAGCTCTAACCTCAATTCCAACGACACAGTGTTCTTTGATTTGCCTGAATGTCATTTTGTTATGGCAGCTTCTCTTTTCTTTATCTTCTCTGCTTTATTCTTCTATATTCTGCATTGTCTATATTTTCTCTCTCTCCCTCTCTTTGAGCTTATCAAAATTGATATTATATATAGAAATTCTCACATGATTGTTTGTAATTCACAAGGAATTTGGAGTGAATAGTCATGACTCTTTGGCTTCTGTCTTCTTATTCCTTTTTTCAACTCAATTTTAGAATTACTACAATATGTACAAATTTTATGCTACAGTGGGATTTTGTCTTTTCCTTAGGAAACTTGCCTTTGCATCACAAACAATAAAAAATTAAAACATTTACATTCGAATTACAAAGTGAATTCCAGCTCACTCATTCACCCTCTTGGCTAGCTGCGCATTTGTCTTTTCTTTGACTGTGTTTTTTCTTTTTCTGTGATTGTGTTTTAACTATTTTCTTCTCTGTATCCTATTCTGTCCTCTACTGTGGTGTAATTGCTGTATACATGTAGCAGTGCTTTTATATCAGTGCCTTTTAGAAAAATACGTGACTGCTGACTTGTAGCAAGTGTCTTGTTGATGTGGAACATTCCGCAAGCGGAACGGACATCACAATCATTGTATATTAAAATCGCCCTCCCGTCAAGCTGAGGCATATATATAAAGCCCACGGACCACACGGCACTTTTTAATACAATCGTAACAACTTTACGTTTTATGCGCTCCACTTATATAACATGGACCTTTGGTGATTAGAACTATATTAATAGACCCTCGGCATATTTAATCACATATGCATATTCCATTATATGCACACCATAGTATCTCAACACATATAATATATGAAATTCGTCCATATGAATAACCCGTCATCCGCATATTTAAATTATATTATAATTAATCAAATGTCAAGACCGTGGTAATATATAATATAATCACGAGTTCAACTTTATTGTCGAACATGATCACCAAGGTTGCCGCCTTATATTAATACCCGGAGTCCATTGCACGTATCTCCGACTTTTATATTACCTCCGGACCTTATATTAAGACCATAAAACGTTGAAAACCATAATTAAACCAATTCATTTATATATATGACTCCGCCAGTCCCCACAATTCAGTCAAACAACCAATCCACGGAACACACCGTACCTGGCTTAATCTCTGTGTGCTTTTATTAAACCTCGCGCATCTTCGTTTAATGATCTCCATCCGATGCTCCTCCGCCAGATCGACGGTTTATATCCATTTCGCTCGGTGTCTTTGGTCGGTGTATAACGTGCGAAATTGCAAGTTAAACGGTGGCTTCCAATACCGCCTTATGCCACGTGTCACAAAGTCTATGGAATCGATGCGATTTCTGCAAAACCACCTTATGGTCGAAAGGTGGTGCGGAATTGGGAAATCCGCCTCCGTGAACCCGCTCGTGGTTTCAGTCCCCTCATGGTTCCTCCAGTCAAGGTTCCGGTTCTCCTTTATTATTTATATATTTTGTTACGACTATGGATCTACCTCCATTCATACTGCGCATTTGACTATGGTTCCACCTCCAACGCAGAGTTCCACCATTCATATGACTATTAAAAAAAATCCGGAAATGTGTTATGTGTAACGCCCGGCTGTATACAGATTCTGCATCCTCCATCTGGGTAGGCGATTCTCGGAATAATATTTGTGTTATATTACCTGTTTAACTCTGGTTGGAGTGTGCGATTCCCGGAATGAGGTTCTGTATTATGTGCATTATATTGCCGCTTGAGTTAAGCGATTCCCGAAATTTTCTGCTCTGCCACTGCTTGTGATAACGGCTCTGCCTCTATTATATTTGCTTCTTCCTTTGCCTGTCTCTGCTTCAGTGCTGCCTCCTTTTCCATCAATGACAACATTTCCAACAAAGGAACTTTCATAGCTGTCACTGTGGATGCTAGGGTTTTTCTCTTCTTCTATGGTTATAGTTACTTGTGCAACTTAAATGTTTTTCCTACTCCTGATGATAAAATCCATGAAAGATTAAACAAGTTTTTCCTTTATATGTTTTATCTGAATGTTGTCTTGGTTGATTATCTACTTTCAGTCTGAAATCAAATGGATTAGGTTTTGATTAAACCTTTGACTCTCTTGCTATGCTTATAAATCTTCTAACTCCCTCAATTTACAAGTATATAAAGGATGTTATTTTTTCCCTTTATGAGCTTGTTGTTATCAACTTTAATGTCCATCTCATGATCCTTCACAACCTTAAAGATCAACCAACCAAGTTAAATTGCCCTGCAAATGCCCTTGAAACCATTGATGAACTCATTCATGACCTTGTTTGAATCCATTGCCCAATGACTTAACAATATTCCTTGTTTTCTCTCTAAACCCATCTGAGTATCATACCCAACCAAAAAAAATCAAAATACCCTGCACTTAACATCTAGCCTAAAATCAACCCTAATCAGCAAACAAGTTCACATGTTTACACCTACTAGAGAGATCCCTCTCCGAATCTAGGAAGGCTAGGTCCTAGCATTCCAAAGCTTGGTTTGATGTTACCCTGTTCATTTGTATCTCAATCAATCTAGAAAATTACAGGGAGCTAACATAATGGTGATCACGGTGGGACATAGTTCATAGTAGCCTGACAAACTCTTATAGACTCATACCCATCCCTAGTTTGACTTAAAAACCAACCCATAGCCAGAGTAGAAAATAATTACGTCACCATCCTAGAAAGATGATGACTTAGCTAGGGGATACTCATTAACCTTAAGGCTGGATAAAGAAACTAAAACCCCAAAAATTACTCCCTAGATTGATTTTTTATCAAGAATTTGGTGGTGGAACATTGTATACATATCTTCAAAATTTCAAAAAATTCCACCTGGCGACTCCACTAGCCTCCAATAGGCCTTCCTCATCCCACTGGTCCCATAGGTTGTTCTAGGATTATGTCAAATCAGTCCAAAACAATTTTTAAGGACTAGTTGTACCTTGTGTGAATAAAGAGATCTGGCTTCACGAAGGATCTATATCAGATCACACCCAGACCCAAATCCTCCTACCGTAGTTGATAACCCAGAAAATATTTTGTGGCAAAATCCTAAAGCTAGAAACTCACCCACTGTTAGGACCATCCATAGAGAAAGTTCTGCATTGGAACACCTTACAGTTTCACAAGATCCTCAGTTTTATTTGCACCATACCAAGAACCTATTTAGGACCAAGTCACAAAGTAGGGTTGACCAAGCTGACTTTTAGCCCGTATATTTACAGCAGAGCTCCAGTAGAGAAGCTTCTCCTTCCACACCACCTTATTTTCAGCTTTGCCATCACTTCAACCCTTTTCATATCAAATCTACTCAGAATTAGTCTTCTGGTCCAAGTACCTCAGCTACACCCATCCATACCACCAGTGTGCAAACCACCTCAATCCATCCTCCTCCACCTCTCACAAATCCTCCCCTTGTAAATCAGCCTTTGTTTCCTTTCCCTCCCATCATGGCAGCCTGGTATGCTCCACTAGCTGTACAACAACCACTATTACCTTTGCCAAATGATTATCAGTCCAAGATCCCTCACTTCTTAGGGACTGAATCCATCACTGCTCAAAAACATGTAGATAGAATTAATGATTCTTTATACTATATGGAGATAGAAGAAGAAACCATAAAAATGAGGATTTTTTGCTTAGAGCCTAGGGGGAGAACCCAAGAAATGGCTTAAAGACTTACCTCCCGACAACATTCATGATCTCCCTACTCTATACGAAGCCTTTGTGAACAAATGGGAAATCAAGAAGAACCCCCTCCAAATTTTTTCCGAGTATAACAATCTTAAGAGAAATCCAGGAGAAAGTGTTCATGACTACTCCACTAGGTTTAACAGTGTTTACAATGCTCTCCCACCGCAACATAAAACCTCCACAAGGCTTGGCCTTGGTGAAATATCCTGAAGGCTTTGATGCAGATATGGCCTATCAACTAAGGGAGAGAGATTACCTAACTCTAGAAGACATGCAAAAGGGGGTTGTGAGTGTAGAGGCCAATTTTATTGAGAAAAGGGCTAGGGTAAGATCAGAAAAAAGGGTGACTTATAGAGATGACACAACACTTGCACCCTCCTCTTCCGACACCAAACTTGACTCCATAGTTAGGACAATGGAGAGGATGATGGAAAAATTCATTTTGAATGAGATAACACATCCTAGGGAAAATCAAGCCAATCTTCAAAGCAAGAATAGAAATCAAAATTTTAGAAGAGATCCTCCTCCAATCAGACAAAGAGAGAGTGACCAACAAATCAAACCCCTTTTCCAAGACAACTATGTATATGAAGAAGAAAGAGAGCCTGAGCAATTGGAAGAAGACCATGTAAATGTCATACATTTGGATGATGAGGATAACACATTCCTTACCGAAGAAGAACAAAGGACGTTTTCCTCAAAACTACATGAGAAATCATATGAAGATTCTGAAGACTATATATTAGGATTTGAGAATGCCATAATGGAAGTCCATAGGTAGTATGACCTTAGGAGCAAAAAGAGTCAAGATATTCCCAAAACCAATCAGCCAAACACTACTATTATAACAACCTCTGAACCCATCCTTAAAAAGAAAACAGAAAGCACAAATACTATGGCTAAGAAAACTGAAATAAACAAACCAAAGACTAGTCAATCTAACAAAGATTCAAGCTGCCCTAGTACTTCAACTAGTGGCCCTGAAAAAATATTTCTTTCCAAACCATTAAATCAGAATCAACAAATTAAAAATGTAGAAAAGTTCATGGCTGATAAAACTAATGTAAATTGAATAAATACACCTACGCATTTCAGTTTTGAGGGGGAGATTGCCAAGATTAAGATAACCATACCCCTCACTGAGTTGGTAACCCAAGAGGTATATAGATCCCATATTTTCAAATTTTTAAATATAGGGAGTGATATCGATACTTTAAACTTGACTGATGATAAACCAGAATTGTTGTTTGGTCCTGAAGTAGAGGGAAATATCAAGAAAGAGTTATCCCTCCTTTCTATGTAAGTCTGAACATACATGATAAATTTTGCATAATGCTATGTTAGACTCCAGTGCTTCACACAACCTCATGGCAAAGGTTGTGATGGAGAGATTGGGCTTAGAGATCACAAAACCCTACAAATATTTGTACTCTTTTGATTCCAGTAGGGTCAAGTGTCTAGGCCTAGTCAAGGATCTGTGTGTCAATCTAGGACAAATCCCTGCTAAAAGTCTAGTCATGGATATAGTTGTGGCTGACATTGCCCCAAAGTATGGCATGCTTTTATCTATATCATGGGGGGACAAAATCTAAGGAAGCCTTCAAATGGGCATGACTTATGTGACCATCCCAGTGTTCAATCAAACAAGGATATTATACCAGGAATCCCACATGAAATATATGGTGAGGAACATAGATAGGCCAAATAACACACCGGTTTATTCCATTCACTCAGACCTTGACTCCTTCATCCTGTACAATGAAAATGACATAGATGAACAAATAGATGACAAGGATAAAGAACTAAGCCCCTCAGAACAATCAAGCCAGTCCTCTGACCAAGAAAATGACACCCCAAATCCTAGCAGCCCCAAAGTGCAGAATATTAACAAAATTGAAATTGAGAACCTTTGGCATATAAGCTTTGATGGCTCCTGTGGTAAGGTTGTTTCAGGAGTAGGGGTTTGGTTCCACAACACAAATAAAGGCCATTCTTATAGGCTATATTTCCAATGCACCAACAATGTTGTAGAATATGAGGCTCTCCTTATTGGTTTACACCTACTCAAAGACCTCAAAGCTAAGAAAATATTGGTTCAAGGAGATTTAGAACTAATCATAAATCAAATTAAGGGAGAATATTCAGCCAAGAACCCTAGGTTAAGGGAATATAGAAATGCTGCCCTAGACCTTCTCAAAACCTTTTAGAAAAATGAGCTCACTTTCATCCCTAGGGCCCAAAATTGCCTTGTCAATGAGCTTGCCTTTGTTGCCAGCAATTTCTCTTTACCTTATAAAGAGAATCAATGCCTCATCAAAATAAAGAACAGGCCTACTATAAGGGACAACCTAAAC
This sequence comes from Pinus albicaulis, assembly GCA_034641835.2. Lineage (NCBI taxonomy): Eukaryota > Viridiplantae > Streptophyta > Pinopsida > Pinales > Pinaceae > Pinus > Pinus albicaulis. The sequence continues at coordinate 166,952,019 of CM076583.1, read as the reverse complement.
CATTGTCAAGTGTTTGACAATGATGACCAAATAGATGATTTTCTGCAATCCAGAAATGAATTTGCAAGTACAAAACAGAGTTTGAGATATGAAAGAAATACTTCTGCTGAAAAAGAAACTCCCAAAACAGAGCTGCCCTTTGAGGATGATATAAACCACCTTCAAAACTCTTGTGTTGTAGAATTATTTGATAAATCAGATCAAAGAGAATTTGAAATTCTGCAGTACAAAAATGACACCTTGCCAAGAGGCCTTACACCACTAGAAGAGTTGTTTTATTTTAATGATGTAGCTAAAAAACCCAAGATGGAATCCACTAAAACAAATGTAGAAGAGTGTAACATTGGAGGGATGAAAGAGCCCAAAATGATCAAGCTGTCCAAAACTCTACCATCTCACACAAAATAGAAATACGTTGAACTTTTTAGAGAATTTAAAGATGTGTTTGCTTGGGGGTATTAAGACTTGAAATCCTATGACACCAAAATCATCCAACATAAAATTCCTCTCAAATAAAATCAGAAACCATTTAAACAAAATTTGAGAAGAATAAACCCCCTCTTGTTACCCTCAGTTGAGAAAGAAATCAAAAAGATGTACGATGCTGAGATCATAGTCCCGGTCTGATACTCAGAATGGGTGTCCAACCTTGTGTCAGTTAGGAAGAAGACCAGGGAAATTAGGCTTTGTATTGACTTCATAAATTTGAACAAAGCCTCCTTGAAAGACAATTACCCCTTACCTAAAATGGATCACATACTCCAAAAAGTAGTTGGTTCACAAAGAATCTCATTACTAGATGGCTTCTCAGGTTACAACCAAGTTCTAGTCTTTCCAAGTGACCAACTTAAAACTCCTTTCACTACACCTTGGGGTACATTCATGTATGTTAAAATGCCATTTGGTTTAATGAATGTAGGGGCTAATTTCCAAAGGGAAATGAACATAGATTTTTCAGAAGACATAGCTTACTTCATAGTCATATACCTTGATGACATCATTGTCTACTCTAAGACTGATGAGGAGCACTTAGTCCACTTGAGAAAATTCTTTGAAAAATGTAGAAAGTATGGCCTATCCCTAAATCCTAAGAAAACTTTGTTTGGACTTCAGGAAGGAAAACTCTTAGGTCACATCATCTCTGAAGAAGGAATCAAGATAGATCCCCAAGGAATAGAAGGCATCTTACAAATTAGCCATCGCAGAAACATTAAAGAGCTGCAATCTTTCATTGCAAAGATTAACTTCCTAGGAAGATTCATCCCTAACCTTGATGAGCTCCTAAGAAATATCATGAATATGTTGAAAAAGGAAGTATGAGTGAAGTGGAATATGGAAGAAAAAAAATCTTTTGAGCTGGTAAAACAAGCACTCACACAAACACCAGTCTTAATCAACCCTAACTTCACCAAGGACTTTTAAATTTTCTCGTTTTCCTCTGAACATACTGTGGCAGCAATATTGTTGCAAAATAACATCATGGGGCAAGATTAGCCTATAGCTTTCTTCAGCAAATTCTTAAGGGATTCTCCTCTAAATTATAACATTATGGAGAAAAAAGCCTTTGCCTTAATCAAAGCTTTGAAGGATTTTAGAGTTTATATTTTACATTCCCATATCATAGCCTTTGTCCCAAACATGGTTGTCAAAGATATACTTAATCAAGACCCTGATGGTAAAAGGGGAAAGTGGATTGCTACCATTTTAGAATATGATTTGGAAATCAGACCCACTAAATTGATTAAAGGACAAGGACTTGCAAAACTTATGGCTGACTCAAATTTCCAAGCTCTAGACATGAATACAGTTGACATGTTAGAAGAAACTGAAGAAAGTACAACACCATACATTGAAGAAATGTTTCTAAATTCACCTTGGTATGCTGATATTATTTATGTGCTTCTTTATCTCAATGCTCCTCCTTCTTTGTCAAAAACTAAAGAAAGATTCTTAAAACAGAAAACATTAAATTTTTGCATTTTAGATGGAGTATTATTCTGGAATATTTTTGTTGGTTTGCTGCTTAAATGTTTGCTTGAAGATGATGCAGAGAAAATCATGCATGAACTACATGAAGGAGAATGTGGGGGTCACCTCTATTGGAAGACCACAGCCAACAAGATCCTTATAGATGGCTACTATTGGCCCACCTTATTTTCCAATACTCACAAACTGGTCATAACTTGCCATAAATTCCAAATAGTTAATGGAAAAAGAAAGCTCCTACCTTTACCCTTGCACTCCATCAGTGTTGAAGCCCCTTTTCAGTAGTGGGGTTTGGACTTTATAGGAGAGATCCATCCTACTTCATCTGCCCAACATAAGTGGATCCTCACTGCCACTGATTATTTCACCAAGTGGATAGAAGCCATCCCTTCTAGAAATTCCACTGACTTAGTTATCATCAAATTCCTTGAAACCAACATCCTATCCAGGTTTGTTTGTCCTAAGAAGATCATCACCGATAATGCTGCTGCCTTTACATCTAAGAAAATGGTGGAATTTTGCTATAAATATCGCATCACCCTCGGTCACTCCACTGCTTATTACACACAAGGGAATGGAATAGCTGAGTCCTCTAACAAGAGATTGGTAAACATCATTAAGAAGCTCTTAGAACAAAATAAAAAAGCATGGCATAACAAACTAGTGCATGCACTATGGGCTAATAGACTAACCACCAAGAAATCTATTGGTATGTCTCCCTATAAAATTGTGTGTGGCATGGATGTAGTTTTTCCCACCTCTTTAGGAGTCCCAGTCATGAAGCTTCTTCAATAAGTTCAATCAGAAGAAAATGACATGCAGAGGAGGCTGAATCAAACCATTCATTTGCAGCAGTCAAGGGAATAAGTTTTAAAAAGGACACAAGCTATGCATGACAATATCAAGAAAATCTTTGATATAAGAACCAAAGAAAATTATTACCATATTGGAGAGAAGGTTCTAAAATGGGATTCAACAAGGGAGGATAAAGGAAAACATGGTAAGTTTGAAAATCTGTGGAAAGGCCCCTATATCATTGATTTAGTGAGAGGCAACAATGATTTCTTTTTGAAGGAACTTGATGGAATTGAAATGTTTGGAGGTCCTGTAAATGGGAGGATGCTTAAACATTACTTTTGTCAAGAACCTTATTTTAAAATTTCTCATTCCTTGTACATACCATTGTTTGATGAAAGGATATAAAGACAAAAAACCCTAAAAAAAAGAAAAAAATGGAAAAGAGGGAAGGAATTGAAAGATAGGTACAACCCCATACCAAAAAATGATGTTGTTGAAAGTGTGCAAGTATAAATGTCACTACTTGTCTTTGAAAAACAAGTCTTATTCATTCATCTAGCCTAATCATGGCTGAACATGTTTTCATTTTATTTGCTGATAAGTTAGTGAAAGAGAGCTTGTTAAATCATTCAAAATTAACTTGTAAAAAAGGGATATATTAGGGAATGAAAGGATACTGGTTCCATATACTCAAAACAAAACGAAAGAGGAAGATGAGGATGCAAAAAAAATGATAGATCACAGCCCTTATCTTTCTATTTTTACTTTTATGCAGAATAATGTTTGTATGCAATTTGTTCTTATGCCACAACTCATGGTAAGTCAGATTTCCTAATCCTGATTTAAACCATGCTTTCAATTTCATGTTTGTAGCTTATAGAATGAAGTTTTTAAACAATTTAATCTATACAAATGATTAGAATAGGTAGAGAATAAGAGAGTTCATTAGCCTAATCTGAACTCTTGGAAGAAATAAGGGTACAATTAGATAGTTTGATTCGTATTTTCAAAAAATAAAAATGTCAAAGGTTTTCCAGTTCAAATGCACCCAAGGAAGAAAAAAATGTTAGGCAAGTAGGTTGGGTAGGTAGAGATGATGTTGATGTTAATTATTTTTTTTAGATTAGTAAATATCACAGCTTCAAGCAAGCATCAGCAAGTGAAAGAGGTAAAAATATTCCCAATGGATGAGGCACTAGTCTTCATAAACCAAGAGATCTGAAAGCTCTAGACACCTCCTAAAAAGGAGCTGCCCTCCCCAAGTGGAACCACTGTTAGTCATCCATAATTTTCATATCTAAAGATGACTAAGTATCGGTTCTAGATTTCTACAAACAAAGTTCATGAACATTGTGAGTTCTAGAAATCTCACGGCCTTCATTATCCTTAGGATAATTTTTTTTTTTTTCCTATTTTCATCTTCCTATCTAGTCATCACTAGCCCACCACTCTTAGAAGACCCATCCTGGGTTGAAGCCATTTATTTTAACCCCAATTGTCACCCATTTTTCACCATGTCTTTCCTTTTGGCCTAAATCCTCTGTTTTTCTTATCTACAAGATTCCCTACTACTGTTTGAACCTACCAATCAAATAATCTTGCTGACTCTTCCGCAATATTTTCAGACACTGATTGTCTCTATAAACCCTCTATATAATCAAGTATGCTAGATCCTAGGTCTTCAAAACACACTAAGCTTATCACAGGTCCTATCTTATACTTGGTGATCCCTAAGTCTAAAATTCCTATCCAAAATCCAAGTCCAAAGGTCTCGATTAGGTCACCAAAGGTTTCACTGAGTCATAGGATGGATTTGGTGCCCAAGAAGTTATGCCTTCTTGCATAAAGAGGTTGCACTCAAAGGGGCCTCCTTAGCTTAGAGCACAAACATTGCAAGGGACAACTACCCTTGTTCACATTTTTTTAAAGAGTAGCCAAGGTGACCACCAGCAACAAGATGAGGCAAGGTAACAGGGTATAGTTATCACCAAGAGGCAGACCCAAACAAGACAAAAATAACAGGCCTATAGGTAAAAGAGTATCAGATTTTGTTTTGGTGGATTAAAAAAACATTGATGACAAGCAAAGAACCATATCAGATATTTCAAGGATAGAAGCCTCCTCTTTAAGGTTTTTTTCTCAAATAGCACTGCTTCATCTGCACTAAGAGAAGAAAGACAAAGGGTATCAGGTTAAAGAAGACCATTTTTCCAAAGGGTAGAAAAACCGAGTTTTGAAGTAAACAGTTGGGTTAAGAGTTATTGTCAAGACAAGCCTAAAAAGGAAAAATGTGACCTCAATTTCTGCATCTCAATGATAGGCTCCCAACAAAGGGCCTCCATGCCAAAAATATTGTTCTGCAAAAATATTGGCAAAGGCAGAAATAAACATGTTTTCCGAAAAATTTAAAAGTTGTTCACAACAAACATGAATCAAAATGCACATTAAAATATAGGAGACACCAACTTTACAAAAATGGGTTTGGTCTTTTTAATTTAATTTTCAAATCAAGTATAAAAGAAAATTTGAACCTTCCCCATGCATAATTTTCCCATTTTCGAGGAGAAAAAGCCATTGAGAATAAATTAGTTTGGTTTTTCAGGAAAATTGTGGATTTTAGCAGGCGCTACGCGCTGAGCACGGCGCTACGCCCCTAGTCTCCGGTGCTACGCATAGAGGCAAGGCAGGCAGTGTAATATTAGACTGCGCTACGCGCTCGCAGGTTGGCGTTGCACACCTAGGTTGGCACTATGCGCAGGCTCAGAGACAACCACCGGGAGACTGCCATTCTACCCAGCGCTATGCCCCGACAGCCCGACTGGCCCGACGTTGCGCATAGGTGCTACGCGCTGGCACTGCGCCCCTGGCAACACTTTAAAAAATTTTCCAGAGATGTTCACAATCAATTTTTTTGGCCTCTACAAGGTTTATGCAAGTTGCTACAAGGCTGGTTAACCTTCTTTCCTTCTCCCAAGTATTATTTATCAAAGAGGTCATCCATGGTTAGAATTGACCAAAACCCTAGACTATGCAAAAATAAATTGTCATGTCTCTGAGCTAGGATTTATAAGAAGAATTGGTTTTTATACAAAGAGGGGACTGAGTGACTATAAGCCCAACCTCTGCCACCAAGTGCAAGCTTTGAAAGTTTTCTTCACCTTAGCTTTCCTCTTTGAAAAAGTTTTACCTACACCACTTATTTTGCTCCAAATACCCTAAAGAAAACTCAAGGTTCCTTCTAATGTTTGGACCAGCCATCATGTCAGAGAGAGATAGTCACACCAGTGGTTATGAGAGTCATACTCCCACCAAGCCAAAAAATCATGGAGGAAAAGCTAAAAGGTTTGAGCCCCTAGAAACCACTTCAATTACTTCCTCTCTTATGATCCTTTCATACTTCCAGGATGTAGGGTGCTACCATTTTTGTGAGAAGGTCAAGCAAGTTGAATACCATCTAGACCTAACCAGGTTGTTTTCTTGTAGCCTACAAAACCACCAAGTTAATCTAGCAGGGGTCCAATCTGAGCTTTCATCTGAAATGATTTCCGAGGAAACCAGTATACCAGATGTTGGTGAGCTTTTGTTCAAACAAAAGAAATTGGATTTGGGTTATTATGGGCCTTATTTGAAACCCACCTATCAGCAAAACAACAAGGCTATTTTTCCTTTTTCTTATTTTCTAGAGAGGTATGCAGCATTAATGAGACATATTATCAGTTTTTTCACATGTGAGGGAAGGTACTCCCCGCTCTATTCATATCATATCAGATTGCTGATGCATTTTACCAAAGTTAAGATGATGAACCTACCTTATGACCTTTTCTGTAGTATTGATAAAATGGACTCTTCTGTTAGGAGGAAAAGCTATAACCACCAAATGCCTAGCCTCTTTCATCACTCCCTGATCAAGATGATTGTCCTATACCAGCTAGAGAAGCAAGGTATATCTTGGGAGACCTTCATCTCACATGATGTGTTTGTAGACCCTCGGCCAATCATCTAGCAAAGCTTTCCTTCCACGTCACAACCATATACCTCCACACAACCATCATCTCCCCATATGCCTTCTCCACAAATAATTTCACCTATTACCTCCTCCCCTAATTTACCAAGTGAAGGGGCTGACAGTAACCCTAATGAAGGGAAAATAGGAGGCAATAGTGAGGAAGAGGATGAGACATATAATGATGAACAAGGAGAGGACAATGAAGAAGAAGTTGATGAAGAAGAAGAAGAGGATGAAAATTAAGAAAATGATGAAGTAAGCAACCATGATCATGAGGAAAGCGTTGAAAAGGAAGATGATGTAGAGGAAGAAGAAAATGAGGAAGATGAAAGTGGCCAAGAAGAAAGTAGCAATGGCCAAGGGTAGTGAGATGATGAAGAAGAAAACAAAGATGAAACCAGTGATGGCAGCCACAAAGATGAAAACAATGAACATGATGATGAAGAGGAAGATAATAATGATGAGGAAGAGGAAAATAGTGAAGAAGGAGAATAGCCAAATGAGGAATGCATCTATCTAAGTGCCCAAGACAGTCCAAGAAAGATTCATGACAGAAATGATAGCTGTCATGACTGTCTTGACAAAAATTAGTCCATAGAAGACATAGAAAAATCAGAGCAGAGTGAAGGAAAAATTGATGTCAACATTTCCTTTGAGACTCCCATGATTTCCCCTCTCTCATGCACTTATCATAGAGGGAAAAGGAGTGTGTTTGTTGCCTCTAAAAGGAAAAGGGTCACCTCCTCAAAAAATACCAAAGCATCGAACAAAGGCAAAGAAAAAATGAAGAGTGTTGAGCCAAAGGCACCAGTCAAGAGGAGAAAAAGGATTAAAATGGCCACTAGAAAATTTGGCCCAATTTCTGACGACTAGTTTGTCGCTATTCCGACACATAGTCATCACAAGAGCGATAGTTTGAGGCCGAAAAAAACGTGGTTAGCCATTACGTTGCAATTCCGACGCTTTTCCAAAGTGTCAGAATACCGACACATTTTTTGACGTTTCAAAATGTTGTGCCAGAGTGTCGCAATATCGACGCATTGCAAAAGCGTCGCAAGACCGACGCTAGGAAGAAGTGTCACAATACCGACAAACAATTGAACATCGCAAGACCGACGCATATAAGGCATCGTAAGACTGACGCTTATTAAAGTGTCGCAAGACCGACGCTCTACTGGAGTGTCGCAATATCGATGGATTGCAAAAGCGTCGCAAGACCGACACCAGGAAGAAGTTTCGCAATACCGACGAACAATTGAACGTTGCAAGACCGACGCATATAAGGCGTCGCAAGACCGACACTTATTAAAGCGTCGCAAGACCGACACTCTATCGGAGTGTCGCAATATCGACGCATTGCAAAAGCGTCGCAAGACCGATGCCAGGAACATGTTTCGCAATACCGATGTACAATTGAAAGTCGCAAGACTGATGCGTATAAAGCGTTGGAAGACCGACGCTTATAAAGTGTCAGTATACCAATGGAAAGTTAATTTAAAAAAAAAAAAAAAAAATTACCAAGTTGGTGATGTCTATGAATATGGAATCTTTGTGATGCCCGGGTTAACCTCTCAAAGCTCAATATCACACTTTCATGCAGGTACCCACATTCTACTTTCTGTTCATAGAACAATAACTCACTTCAATGTTTTTACCAAATGATTTTAAATCTGGCAGTTTCCACTAACCTCTTTTTTCAGCCTATTAATCTTCAAGAAGATTACCTTGTTTCTCTCTCGGTGTCAACAATTTCACTCAATACAGGCTTCTAATCAAACCAAGGAAGTCTACTTTATTTTCTTCTTTCTAATTCATTTATCAATTTCTTGGAAATTGATTAATGAATGTATTTGACCGTCCTTATGTAAACCCCGAACAATAGAGCCTTTTGTAATTTTTTTTTTCATGCTCCAGACTATAATATACATACTTTCTATCATAACCTTGGTCCCTAGTTTATAAAGCCCTTAATATATATTTGGTGCCTTCCCTTTGTATATTTTATCGAATGTATTAGCCCGACTCACAACTTAACCCACTCTCCAAGGTTTGGACGTAATATAACAAAATTATTTCATATTCCAACCTTATCAATTAACGTCAAACCAATGGTTCGATGGCTTTAAACATATGCACAATGCCTATAACATTCAACCATGGGTTATACTATTAACACAACATTCATATTGTATGGTGGTTCATGAGACCCACACACCCATCATAATTAAACAGTGTTAAATCAACACAAACCATGGGCCATACCTTGGATTATTCTCCATTCAACTTGTTGCGTGATATTTGTCCGATCTATCGCTACCCAGATCGAACGCTCCTTGGCAATATCACATTTTTTTAATGGGCGAAGTTTAACACCTGAGAGTTGCGCGATATGGGTGATATTGCCACGATGACATGGCACAAATATATTGGATCGCATTATTATTTCTAAAACCACTTCGACCCCCAAACGCCACATGATACCAGTGGTATCCTCCTTCAAAACCACTTCTGGTATTTGAACAATAAATAACTTAGAATTTTGCTCAAAGCGCCTTTCTCTGTGTTGTCACTATATTTTGGTGTTTAACCATGCCACTCCAACTGAAATCACACCATACATTCACTGTGACAGACAGAGGCTAACTTCCCAGCATAAACACAACTTAATTCTAGTCTCGCTCTCCCAATAGGGTGCATTAATCGACCTCCCTCAGGGATTCAATACAGACTAAACATATTCAATTTCTCCGCAGTTATAAACAGAGAATAGGGTTCCAATGGTCCCAATTCAACATAAACCGATATAAAATTATCAACGAATCCAAATTGATTCAGTCGTCTCCAATCAAAGAGATTGGATGGATGCCTCTGGGCCTTTATGCAGAGTAAATATGGTTATACAAACAGAAATTCTATGGCTTCACTCTTTCAATAGAGTCCGACCCTTCGACTTCTCTCAAGGATTCTACACAGAGTTAATACATTCCATTCCTACACCGAGAGCATGGATTCAAATACATTCAGAAGTAAGGAAACTTTAACAGAGAAACTAATTCTCCCAATTTATACATTCTACATAGGCCATTTCCATCAGAATGAAGTACAACGCTTCTTTTTTATATATGATCAATAAAAGACAATTCAGTTCTATCGATTTTTACAAGGGAACCACTCAATTCTTACAGACATGTAAACAGGGTTCAAACATTCTAACTAAACGGAGACTATGCATCAAATTGTAGGATAAGCGCTTCAGAAGCGGTTTCCATCAAACAAAAAATAGAGACTCCGTATCAATTTTTAACACTCCCCTGTTCTTATCAACTCAGTTGATAACCAAAGTATATTTTTTTCCAATGACACACGGGCTTATTTACACAGAGTTAAATCAACAATACCTACATAGTTGATAAATTTGATGAATGAAATTCAAAGAAAAGAAATTAGAACATCGTGAGCTTGCTAGATTGTGGATATGGTTGGGCAATGGAATTGGAGGGCATTTTATACACAGCATTGAGAATAAAAGATGTGAGAACAGGGACTGTGGGTTTTTACCTTGCACCAAAGTCTCTAAGTTGGGTTTGTGAAAGTCCTAATATTGTTGAGGAAACCCAAGAATAATCTTCAAAGGCATTTATATTTCTTGAAAAAATGTACTACTCTAAAAACAACGACTTTACTTGAAAATTTTGAAGTTATGAAAGATTATTTATTTTTGTTTTTTATTCAAAGACTAAAATTGAATTTAAAAAATATTCTTCTTTTGTTTATTCCAAATCATCCGAAAGAAGGAGATATTAAAGATATAAAAAATCCATTGGACGTAATAGGCCCAATAGTAAATAAAAAACCAATTATTCCACATAATATAATGGCCATTCAAAATTCAAATGATCTAGTTGTTGCATGATATGCACCCCTAAGATTTATTGCAAATCCACATGAAATTCCCTCAGGATACCTTAAAAAATTTCCAAGATACAATGGATAAGATAATAAAAAAAAACAATAGAAGGGCTTTCATATGGTTGCACGAAACCCTTATATTTATGGAGCGATCCAAGTGTAGTTCAATAGCCAGCTCATAACAATTTTATTTATCCATCACATACAAAATATAGCTAAAATGAAACTTCCAACAACTCTTTGTTTTGCATAGATAATTGAAGCTTTTTGGGAAACCTTGTTATTGGTGCCCCGTCTTGTGCATATATTACTCGAATTGATGCAAAATATTTGTTAAGCTCCAATTCTAATGGTTGAAGATGTACATTTCGGTCGCATACCACTTTTAAATTCTACCATAGTGCATACATGAGGCAATGCTAAGCTATTAGTAAATCTCATTTGTTGGGGTTAATTAGTATATAAGACTTTTATAAATGAATATCAGTTGGCCCCTTACTTGAATAAACCTAAACAAAATGAGAACTCTATCCAGTGTATTCTCCAACTCCTCCTCTGAAGTACCTTTGTTACCAGATCGAAGTTTCTCATCAAGAAATTTGGCAATAAGTTTTGCTGGTCAGTTCTGCAAACAAAGGCCATAATTAAGATAAATGCAAAAACAATATATCTAATATTATGAATGCAATTGTCTTCCTAAAAGCATTCTTTCATTACTTACCTTTAGCTATTTTGTCATTAATCCTTTCAAACTTTCTGTCTCACTTAATTTGATAATCAAGAGCACAAATTCAATGAACAATCTGTATAAAAAGAAAGAAAATGAGCATAAACATATAGTAACTAACATGTATAATTAAATCTCTATAAACAGAAAGAAAATGAGCATAAACATATAGTAAATAACCTGCCTTAGATTTATCAGATGCTCAAAGGCATCCCTCATAGTCTTAGAAAAGGACTCATTCTTCAAACAAAATCCTTCCCATATTGTATCAAGTCGTGCTTTCAAGTCTAGAAGTGATGACACCATTTCCTTGTCTTTCATTTCATCCAATACAATGCCTTGCCCAGTAGCTTTAATGTATGCACTGAGAGCTAGCCGAAGCAGCTCAAGTGCACTCACCCTTTTAAAAAGAAAGTACATGCGTTGAAGGTTTGGAGTGTGATTGGCATCCATGAGCAAAGTAAATCCTTGGGGAAATCATGATTTGGCTACCCTGTTAAATACATATGAACCAAAATATTTATGAATTTTGTTCATGGTCCGGAATCAGATGATGAGGAGAATGTAATCGGAGAAGAGAATCATTTCTTTACACCTGATGATATGCCAATTTTTATCACTGAAGATGAGGAGTATTCTGAGAACTCAAATGTACAAAAGGACGAGAATTTCATCTTGGCAAATGAGACAACTCTTGAAGAAGAGTCTGATGAATATCAGAGGGGGTACATGAATGCCTTGACCGCCCAACAGCGACAATATTCACTCAGAAGTAGAGATGTGCCCATTAATCCAATTCAAAAGAGAAAGGAAGCTACAACACCAAAGAATGATCCACTTGTTCTGCAAAAAAGGGAAAAGAGACAGCTGATCCCACTACTAGCAAATCACCATCAGCAAATGAAAGATCCAATCAGCCAAATATATCAAGGGAGAAGACTGAAAAGAAGGATTTCCCCGCTAAAGAGGTAGAGAAAACTTCAGTCTTTAACTTAGAAAATGAAATTGCTAAGTTAAAAGTGTCCATTCCTTTGACTGAATTGATGAAGAATAGCAGCTATAAGGGTCAGGTGTCTAAGATTTTGAGTTTAGATCCATTGTTTGATATGGTAAACGTGGAAGATGATCAACCTGAGTTGATTTTTTGTCCAACATTGGATGGTGAGTCTCCAGATAGTGATGTACCTCCTTTTTACATCAGCATTAGATTGCATGACTACGTGTTACACAATGCTATGTTTGATTCCGGAGCCTCTCATAATCTCATGCCTAGGGCAATCATGGAGAAATTGGGATTGGATATCACTAGAAAGTATCATGACCTTTATTCTTTCAATTCTAGTAAAGTAAGATGCATTGGGCTTATCAAAGATTTGGTGGTCAGTTTGGATCAGATTCCGACTAAAAATGTTTTGATGGACGTGGTTGTGGCGGATATTCCTCCAAGATTTGGCATGCTTCTTTCCAGATCTTGGGGAGCGAAACTTAAAGGGACATTGCAGCTTGATTTCTCCTATGCTACTATTCCCATGTTCGGTCAGATGAGGAAATTATACCGGGAGAAAAAGATGAAGTATATGATTACTAGTAAGGAGAAATCGGTAAATCATCCAATCAACTATGTACATACTGATTTAGAATCCTTTGTTTTATACTCAGATAGCTTTAATGATGTAAATAGCCAATTAGTTGAAGTAGACGACATTCCAGAAATCACTGAAAATTTCAAAGAAGTCTTAAAGAAAGAGAGACAAAGACTTGATAGTACTGATGAGAAATCAACCTCTTGATAGCAGAAAAATGTTGATGGACAGCAAGCAGAAGTAACAGAGCAAACAAAATTTCAGCATTTGGAAGAGGATGAAGATGGTTTGTGGACCATGGATTTTTATGGTGCGGTAGGAAATGACGGTGCTGAAATTGGCATTTGGGTACGCAGCCCTTTTTCCTCCCCAAACAAAGTGCCAAGTAATGTAAGGGTCTGTTCTTATAAATTGGCGTTTGATTGTTCAAATAATGAGGCTGAATATGAAGCTTTAATTGTTGGTCTGAAAATTCTTAGAAAGTTAAATGCCAAAAGGATTGCAGTGTATGGCGACTCCGAGTTAGTTATCAAGCAAGTGAAAGGTGAATACCAAGCTAAGCATCCTCGAATGCGGGCCTACCACAATGTGGTACTAGATATCTTGAGATTGTTTTCAAATTATACTTTGACATGTGTCCCTTGTATTCAGAATGGCATTGCAGATGCACTTGCAAAAGCAACAAGTAATTTCAAAATTCCGATGAACTCGGGCAAAAAATTTGAAATTCATGTAAAGCATCATCCGACTGCCCCTGACAATCAAAGGTATTGGCAAGTGTTTCAAGATGACAAAGAAATTAATAAATTTCTGAAAAATGAAGATAAATTCAAAGACATTTCTATTGATGGGGAGCATGATGATGGTGAGGCAGATGTGCAAGTCAATCAGATGGAAGTTTTACAGCTGAAGGATAATTTCATTCCTAAAGGTTAAATACCTTTAGAGGAGCTTTTAAACCAATATGATGTAGCTCTAAAACCAACCTTGCGACCAACCGAGAAAGGAGTTGAGGATGTGAACATTGGATCAGCAGAAAATCCTAAAATGGTGACATTGTCCAAAGCATTGCCCCCACAGGTAAAAGCAAAGTATGTCAATTTTTTATCTTCCTTTGCTGATGTATTTGCTTGGGACTATTCAGATTTGAAGACATATGACACAAACATAATTCAGCATACCATTCCGATCAAGCCAAATCAAAAGCCCTTTCAAAAAAAATTGAGAAGAATAAATCCAAAGTTGATGCCCTCAATAGAGAATGAAGTGAATCAGTTGTACAAAGCTGGTATCATCGTTCCCATAAGATTTTCAAATTGGATTTCAAATTTGGTGCCCGCGTGCAAGAAAACAGGTGAGATTCGCTTATGCATTGATTTTCGAAATTTGAATAAAGTATATTTGAAAGATAACTATCCATTTCCCAAAATGGATTACATACTTCAGCGAGTAGTTGAAGCATCCCTCATGTCGCTACTCGATGGTTATTTTGGTTATAACCAAATTTTGGTCCATGAGGATGATAGAGACAAAACAGTGTTCACCACTCCATGGGGAACTTTCCACTATGCTAAAATGCCTTTCAGTTTGAAGAATGTTGGTGTGACCTTTCAGCGAGCAATGGATATGGAATTTTAAAATGAGAAAGATGTCTTTCTGGTTGTGTATCTTGATGATTTGACATTTTTTTCTAATTCAGATGAAGAGCACCTTTATCATTTGAAGATCGTATTTCAGCGGTGTAGAAAATATGGTGTATCTCTCAATCTAAAGAAGAGTTTATTTGCCATGGATGAAGGCAAGCTTCTTGGTCATATTATATCAAAAGATGGCATCCGCATTGATCCAGCTTGAGTAGAAGATATTCAGCAAATTGATCTTCCCCGAAACAAAAAGGAGATCCAATCATTCAACGATAAGATTAATTTCTTACATCGCTTTGTGCCCAATATTGTAGAACATTTAAGGGAAATCACAAACATGCTCAAGAAAGATAGTGTAGTAAAATGGACTGAGGAAGCAGTAAAGTCTTTCAATTTAGTAAAATTGGCCCTTTCTTCAGCTCCGATTTTTATCAGCCCAGACTATACTCAGGATTTTATTTTGTTTTCATTTGCCTCGGATCATACTATGGCAGCAGTCTTGATGCAGAAAAAAGATCATTTTGAGAAACCAATTGCTTTTTTTAGCCGAACCATAAGAGATGCAGCCTTAAAGTAAAATATTATTGAAAAGAAAACTCTTGCCTTAGTAAAAGCGTTGAAAGATTTTTGAGTATATATTCTTCATTCTCACATTCTTGCTTATGTTCCTAATGCTACTGTTAAAGATGTCTTAGTGCAAACAGATCCAGAAGGGAGACGAGGCAAATGGATTGCAGCCTTGTTGGAGTAGTGGAGATAAAACCTACAAAGCTTATTAAGGGACAGGGGTTGGCTAAGCTAATGGCTGAGTCAAATTTGCATGCCTTGGACATTAATCTCATTGTTGCTATGTCTGAGGAAAATGAAGAAAATTCGCTTGTTCAGGTATCATAAATCTTTGTTCTTTCTCCTTGGTACTCAGACATTGTTTATGTGCTCCAAAATCTGTCACCACTGCTAGGAATGGCTAAAAACAAAAGTAGGACACTGAAATTAAAGGCTGCCAAGTTTTGTATCATGAATAATGCGCTTTATTGGAAAGATCCCGACGGTGTCTTGCTAAATTGTTTGGTTGAAGAAGACGCAAAACAGGTTATGGAAGATTTTCATAAGGGAGATTGCGGAGGTCACCTTTTCTGGAAAACAACGGCCAACAAAATTTTGAGAGTAGGATATTATTGGCCAACACTCTTTGCTGATGTGTACAAAACTGTTAAAAGCTACCATGAATGTCAAATTTTTAAAGGGAGGAAAAAATTGCAGCCTTTGCCGCTCAAGCCCATTTAAGTAAGTGCTCCTTTTCAGCAGTGGGGTTTGGATTTCATTGGAAAAATCCATCCTCCTTCGTCACCATAGCATAGATGGATCCTTACAGCAATAGACTATTTTACCAAATGGATTGAGGTGGTTCACACCAGGCAGGCCACATATTTGGTAATCATTTCATTTCTTGAAAACAATATTTTGTCTCATTTTGGTTGTCCAAACAAGCTGATTACTGATAATACAACAGCCTTTAAATCTAAGAGAATGATTGACTTTTGTGATAAGTATCAAATTACTTTGGGGCACTCAACCACATATCATCCACAAGGCAATAGATTGGCCGAATCCTCAAATAAATACTTGGTCAATATTACCAAAAAGCTGCTGGAAATAAACAAGAAAATTTAGCATAAGAAATTGTTTAATGCACTTTGGGCAGACAGAGTGAGTCAAAAGAAATCTATAGGCATGTCTCCTTTTGAGCTCGTGTATGGTGTTGAAACGATATTCCCAACCTCTCTTGCAGTTATAGTGGTTAAACTTATGCAGGAAGGTGGCAGCAAAGATGACCATATGCAACGAAGAATAAATCAAAT
This sequence comes from Pinus albicaulis, assembly GCA_034641835.2. Lineage (NCBI taxonomy): Eukaryota > Viridiplantae > Streptophyta > Pinopsida > Pinales > Pinaceae > Pinus > Pinus albicaulis. Next base: position 166,935,505 of record CM076583.1, on the reverse strand, counting down.
GATCCATTTACAACAGACTAGAGACGAGGTTTTTCAGAACACTTTCAAGCTGCAAGAGAGAATCAAGAAGATATATGATAGAAAGGCAAAGGCTGACAAGTTTCAAATAGAAGAAGTGGTGCTAAAATGGAATGCAAGAAATGAAGATAAAGGTAAGCATGGCAAGTTTGAGAATCTTTGGAAAGGACCTTTCCGAATTGCTACATATCAAGGCCAAAATGCTTTCCTTTTGAAATAAATGAATGGAGAAGATTGTCCAGGAGGGCCGGTCAATGGTCAGCTACTCAAACGATACTATTTTTGAAATATTTTCTACTGTCATACATATCACTGTACATACCGGTTTGTTTAAGTTTCATTGCAAGCGTGTGTTGTCATCATTCTTTTAGTTTGGGGCCCAAAGTGAAGGCTATAAAACTGAGGGTTGATTTCAGTTTCGGTTTAGTTTGTCTGGGTCAGGTCTTTCAGTCATTTTTAGTTTCGAAAATTGAGTCAGTTTTGAGTCAGTTTTCAATTTTGAAAATGAGTCAAGAGTCTTGTTTTGGTTTGTTGAAGTTATTGACTCCATAGCCCAATGGAAAAAGGCACTGCCTATTTTCGCAGAGATCTGTAGTTCTTGGCACCTCCAAGGAGCTACCATCCCCATTGGAGCCAATGTTAGTGTCAGTATCTTCATCCCTCCATCAGTGATCAAATTTCTCTTGTTGCATTGCATATTAGGTGTCTCACTTAGTCAGCTGCATTCCATTAGGAGCATGGATCATCTGACGGTAGTGGCTTTTTGCTCATGTCCCTCATGTCCTTTACCTGCTAGCCTATTTCTGTCCATTAAGAACATTTGCAGTCACAAAGAGTCATTTTTAGTTCGCAAAGAGTCATTTTTAGGGTTTTAGTGTCATTAGGTCTAGGGTTTCATTAATAAGGTTTTCAAAATCCCCAATAATGGTCAGCAGGCACATGAGGAGTTTGATATAAGGTTTTAGTACTAAAAATTTCATCATCATAGGCTTAATAATGTATTTTTCTTCGAAACTCTGTTTTGAAGAAAAATAGAGTATTTCATCTTTATGTATAAATGCAATGTAATAACGAGTTTTCTTAGTTGTAGTAATATTTTCACTGGCAACCCTGGTCACCTTTGTCAAGCTCCAACCATCCATTCCCTGCAAGACAAACAGAAAGCATATCATTAAGTCAAAAAGCCAAAATGAAGCAAAACAGAGTTTTTTAAAAAGTGTCAAAATATGAAACATTACAAAGTGGGTTTTTTGAAAGGAAGAGTTAAAGATCCTTGGTATATAAATCATTTTCATGTTTCATAAGCTCATTTGTATGCCAAGAGGAAAAATTGAGCCAAGGAGAAATCGTGAGGAGAGAAGGAAGCAATTTGAAGGCGAAATTGTGCAAGATCAGTTGTGCGACACATTGGCTGGGTGACGTGACGCATTGGGTGGGCACGACGCATTGGGTCAGCCCCCACTGTGTTGAAATTACTCCTGCACAGCACATTGGAGGTACGCAACGCGTTGGGTTTGTTGCACAACACATAGGGCCGCAAAGTGTTTTGAAGCCCAATTGCATTCAAACTTAAAATTTGCTCGGTCCCTTTCCGTCCAAGTAAGTCAAGTAACCCCTCCACTACCAATGAACATGTGCCTTGTGTTTTTTATGAGGATTTAATACAAGAAAATTCAAACCCTATTTGCTTGTTCAAGGATTGTTTCTTTAGGGTTTAGAATTTGGTTTTGTGCCTATCACTTCCATTTCCCCACCTTGTTATTCCCTCATCACTGTTATTCTTGTTCCATCAGCCCATTTCCCTATTCCCTCATATCCCTAAATCACTCATTCCCTATCCCAATTTCCATTGTCCCATCCTAATTACAAATTTTCCAAATCCCAAATGCTATCCCAAAAAACCTAGTGACTGCCCCTAAACCCTTCAATTGAAAAATTTCAATTGGAAATATCCCATCATTCCTCCTACCCTCTCCCTCCATAGTCTCCCACATCTTATCACACATTTGGCAAAAAAAACCAAACACACCAAACTCCTCATATTCACCTAAGGCAACATAGACTTTGGCAAAAATGGAGACAGATTCTTCTTATGACCGAGATAGTGACTCCACAACTGAATTGCATGCACCTAGGAGACCTCATAAGAGTGTCAGACATGTGAGGGAGGAGCCTACTTCACTTATTGAGCTGCAGGCCTGTCCTCTTGCTGTTTCATGTTTTCAACAATAGTCTTGTTATCAATTTTGTGAAATGGTTGCTAGAGTTCACCACCATCATGAGCTGGCCCGATTGTTTGTGTTGCATTTACATAATGGCCAAGTCACTCTTGCAAGTGTGACATTCACTTTAACACCTGAAACTATCTCTCAAGCAACCAGAATTCCAAATGTTGGAGAGCAATGGAACAAAAGGCAGCAAGTTGACAGGGAACACTATGAGCCATATATCAAGCCTAGTTTTTTTAGACAACTCAGTAGAGTTTTTCCCTTTCGGTTTCTAAAAGATTCATATGCTCCTTTGATGAAACTCATTATCAAATATTTCAGTTGTGAGGGCCGGTTTTCACGTCTCTATGCCTATCATATCAGGTTGCTGATGCATTTTACCAGGGTGAGAATGATGAACCTCCCTTACTTCATATGCCGAAATATTGAGAAGATGACCACCCTCGTGCAAAGGAAAACTCCTGAGCAGCAGTATAGCAGTATCTATCACTTTGCACTCATCAAAATTGTGGTTATGCATCAGCTCGGCTTGCAGGATATTCCATGGGAGGATTTCATTTCTAATGATTTCTTCAGAGCTTCTCAGGTACCTTCAGAGGCTTTTCATGAGGTAGGTGAACCTTCATATCATCATGAAGGTCATGAGACACAGACCGCTAGTGTGCCGGTGTTTGTCACTTATCAGAGGGGCACTAGAGGTTTGTTTGCAGCAGACAGGCGAGTATTATCTTCACCCGGGGTGGAAGGGGTATCGTTTCCTTCATCAGCAGTACAGGTACAGAAAAAGGGTAAGAGGCCAATACATGATGAGGGGCCTTCAGGAGGTTGGGATACAGATTTCATACTCATTGATTATGATTTGGGCTCACCAAGCTCAAAGATGAGAGAGATTGTTCAGGAGCAGAAGGCGGAAATAAACACTTTGCCCGTCAAGTTGCAAAGAGCCCAATGGATAATAAACTACCTTGAGCAAAGAAACAAACAGTTAGAAGATCAGCAAACTATCATGGAGTTGCAAAATATATGTGAGAACCGACAAGTTGCCAAAAGGAGCCAAACTGAGATGACATCCATTGAGCAAGAGATTGAGGCTGATTGTGAAACTTGGATTGAAAGGGTAAATATTCATTTGAAAAAGCTGTTGGAGAAGGCCAACAAGGAAAAGAACCTGTTGAGGCACATGGCGAATCATTATTGGGCAAGAAATCATGTTTGCAAGGCACGAATCAAGATCCTAAAGGCTAAGTTGAGGAGGGCCTCAAAGTGACGGAAAAGGCAAGATAGACTTCAAATATTGGTCGAGGATTTCTTGGCCTAGCATAGTACATGATGGAGGACGTTCAGCCCAAATTTCAAGAAATTTGGGACACATTTTGCAAATTTTGTTTTTTTGCCCTAAACACAAATTTTTCAGCTCTACACATCGCGCCACTTGGCATGCGCTTATGATTGGGAGCTCCTCTTGGGGAAAAATTTACATTTTTGGATTTTTCATGAAAATTTGTGCATGCTTACCTATGGCCAAGATATTTTGACAGGTTTTGGGCTTCCATAAGGGTCAAAAACACCCTAAAAATGACCTTTCTGCCCCTTTTTGGACACATAGGAAGCAGTGTTGGGAAAACTCAATTTTGGAGGGGAAAATGAAGACCACATTCAGAAATTCCACTTTTTCTGGAAAGTAGACAGGAATACCTTTACAAAAAGCCCACTTGGAGCCAATTTGGACACCAGGAAGGCCTTCAAAATCAGCTACAAACTTGCATGATGCATAGAGAAATCAAGTGCGGCACATTGGGGATTTTTGCTCATTTTGGACTCAGTAACTCTGTTTTTCACCTAGTTTTTGAAATTTTGACTTTCTTACTTCCAAATATTAAACTCATGATGTAATTTGATGTACTTTGATGGATCTTGATGTAATTTTGTTAAATTTTTACTCATGGAGGTAGATTCATCCATCAAAAGGTGAATAGCAACTGAATGAATCAGTTTCCTATCTTATAGAGGCAAGTTGTTCCACTGCCTATTTTCCAGTTCTCAATTTAGATCTTGTTGAAACAGCTCCTAAACTTGTGAGCTTGACCCTTCGAGGCTAGGGATGAGTTATGTTTTTCTATATCTTGTATTTTTCAGTCATTTTCCTGGTTGGACACTTAGGATTGCTTTGAGCATCATTGTACAGTCATCTCTGCAGTTTGGCAAAGGAATAGACCAGGGTTTGCAGCACTCTTTGGGATTCATGTGGCTCTTTGTTTTGATGATGTGTTTCTCTCTGTTGATGTAAGTTTACTCGTGTTTCATGTGTATCATTTTCCCTCTTATTTCTTCTTAAGTTAAACAAATAAGGATAAAGGTAGAATTCATTAAAATTTGCGGTGCTCTACCTAGGATTTGTTTAATTTTCCATGTTTTCAAATATTTGGAGAGGATCCTTGAAATTTTCTTGCCCTCTTCAACTCCTCACCGGTCTAAGCTATCCATTTCATTCAAAATTGAAGTGTCAAGACAATTTCTTACCTTTCTCCATTCAGATCTCTACAAAAACTAGGCCTCATTCCCCAGACCCAAAATTTGCCCTTCCCTTTGATCCAACAAACACCCTCAAAATCAAATCAAAATATTTTACATATATACCTAGCCTAAAATCAGTCTTTATTCAAGTCATCTCAAGCCTCACTGATTATTTTTCCTGAGATTGACCAGGAGAGAGCCCTCTCCCGATTTGGTAGGGCTAACTACCAGATTAAGTGTGGTTTGATGTTACCCTAGACTCTTCCTTCCTCAGCCTAAGGTAGATTTAGGCCATAACATGAGCTGTGATGTATTATCAAAGTTGGATGGATCTATCAAAGTCGGATGATGGCTGCATGTGCTTAATTGTTTGAAGGAAAATGGTAGGAAATGGTGATCAAATTTTCTTCTTGTAAAGACCAAATTGTGATGATGGAAATAAAATGCCAAATTTTATGGAAAGCATGATGGATACTAAGGTTTGGGGAATTCGTTATGTCTTACATTGAATTTTGTTAAAAAAAAAACAAAATCTACGGGCATGCCCTATTCAAGGAAAACGAGCAGCCCAATTTATTGCTCTATTTCAAATCCTGGGCATTCTAAATGGTAAAATCACTTTTCAAAATCTGGCAAAATTCTGTTTGGCCATACCATTTTTCCTACTGATGGAGGAATGGCCTGCTTTCTGGAGTTTCTTGCGCGACAGGCGGTTCTTTGTAGCAAGGGCCTGCTTTCTGGAGTTTCTTGCGCAACAGGAGGTTCTTTATAGTAGGAGGCGTATATCCAATAGGGTTTGATTCGATTAGAAAAGGCAAGGAGCTATAGTACTGATCTACAAAGGTGTATATTCAGTAGGGTTTGAGTCGATTAGAAAAGGAAAGGAGCTGTAGTACTGATTACATGCAAGGTAGCTATAGTGATTAATGTAAAATTTTGAAAGGCCCACCATGATTAATCCGAAACCTTTGTAATTTTTTTGAAATTCCTATTAAAACCATAGTTTATGGCGGTAATGCTCCACCATATAAATAGGTATTAAAACCTTTCAAATGCCAACTTAGGTTTGTTTTAAAAATGGCATATAATTTTAGTTTAGCTTGTACAATAGTAAGGCCATTATTTATTGGTTTGAAATAATAAACAACATGAAACAAACCCACATAATTAGTAAATTATTTAAAGACAATAATTCCTACATATTAAAATATAAAGTTATAACATACCAGCTCATACTCGAACATAACATCTGTATCAATATTCTTCTTCTATATCTTCTTGATCTTCATCCAACTAATCAACATATATACCAACATCTGATTCAGAAACGGTGTTGAAATGATCGACCATGTCATCATCATCATCAATTATGTCATTTTCAATAATATCCTCATCGACATCATCATCAACAATTGTTTCCTCATCTCCTATGCCTAGTTCATCTTCTAATATATCTTCTTCGTCTGTCAATGCATCTTCCTGCTCATCTGCCACTGCATCATCTTCTTATTGATCAATATCATATTCTTCCTCTATAGTATACTCTACTGGCCTTCCTCTTGGATCATATCTAATAGCAAATGACCATTCGTTCTCACTTGGAACCTCTGAGTAAAATACTTGTTTGCATTGACTTGGAAAAACATAGCGATCTTTTCCTGCTTCAAACTACGATGTTTTAACCATTGGAAATCCATTTTCATGTTGAATAAGTGTTCTATCATCATCACGTACATTCATTCGTAGCCTATACCATTTTATTTCGAACAAAACTATTTTGAAGGAATTAAAGTCACACTCAACTATATCATCTAAAAACCCATAATATCTATTTTCAGATTCTCGAGGATGTCTGTCACTCCTGGAGGAAACATTAGTGACCTGGAATACTGCAGTTATCCCACTATCAGAATTTTTCCTGTTATCATCCAACTGTTTAACGCGAAATTTACGACCATTGCACCACATAGCCTTGTGGTGTTTCAACTGCAATATGCCAAACATGAAAAATATGCATTCTCAATTAATAATTAATCATATAATTTACACAGCATGAAAATTAACTGAAAAATCAAACTTGTTGTCACATTATAAATATAGTATAAAATAATTAATGAATAAAATAGGTGAATTAATTGCTTACCTTTCTATCTTTCAAACCATATGCTAAATCGATTTCCCTGTCCGTAACATTCCCATCTCCAATACGATACGCTTCTCTAATCAATTCAGACAGTAGTTGCCATGATAACCTACCATCGTTACATGATTTACATGTTTCAATCCATTCACTCATCCACTCAAGATTGTTTGCAATGTATAAAAGTAGTGCCTCATAATCTTGAGCACCTGAATAAAAAAACAATAATTCACCAATATTAATAAATATTACTCATAACCATGGTAAATTATATTAAATAATAAAATATGAAAGAATAAGACCTAAGTGAATATAATTATCATATACATGATGTAAAAAAATGAAACATTATATGTATTATACATAATATATCTTTTACCTCTCACTTTCTTCATTCTACCTTTTCCCAACAGGTGCTCCGCTTCAAATTTTTTGATGGAGTTCACATCCCAAATGCAATCCACCGCCTTCATAGTTGGCGCAACTAATATAGGAATATAATGACTAATATACACCATGGATTGATATACCACATATCCCTCCACCATAGAACCCTCAGGTCGTGCTCTTTGTCTAACCAAAGCCTTCAAGCATTTCAGGTGCCTCTCGACCATCCACATTGAACTTGTGTGTACTGGTCCACACATTTCAATCTCTTCAACTTGGTGTATCAAGTAGTGTTCTTATGCATTGAAAAATGTTGGAGGTAGATACTTTTTCATTTCACACATTAGCCGAGGAATTTCTCTCTTCCAATACTTTATTTCATCTTGATGGATTTATTTCAATGACAACCATCTGCAAATCATTAAGAAATGTTATTTCAATGAAACATAATATATATTTCATTACAAGTAAATTAATACATCATTTCATTAAGTACGAAAAGAAATTGTAGCAATTAGATTTTGCGTATAAATCAAAACTACTTACCTCATGTATTTACTAAGACCATATATAACTTGTTTGACATTGTTGTCGAAGTCGTTTGGGAGAGATACAGGTAGAACATACTATAACAATAAAAAATGAATCATTATTGGTTTCCAAATTAAATAGAAAAAAGGAAAATTTAAAATATGTATTCAAGCAATAACAAACAAAAACGTATACCAAAAAAATTACCTTAACAAAGGTATTCCAATCATGTGTTTTCACCCCACTGAAGTCACCTTTCTTCGTTAAGATATTATTTATGTTTGAAGCAAAACCTGTTGGAAATTTAATTCTTCTAACGACCTCTTTTACATCATTTCTTTGTTGTTCTGTTAATAACCATGGAATATTATTATAATTTTGACCTCCATTGTTATTTGATCCGTCGATCACACTTTTCATTGCATGATTTGATTTCTCAATGTCAGCACAAATTTTGTCAATTTTATCTCTATCATGTGCACCATCTATGGTTCGCCATAACATTTCTGTCACATTCTTCCCGACATGCATTGTATCAAACAAATGAGCTATTTTTAAGTCCTCATAGTAGGGCAACCTCGCGAATTGAGAAGGATAACATTTCATTCCAGGTGGAAGTACAATATTAGTACCTTCACGGCGACGATGACCTTGATATCAAATAATAAAATAAATCAGAACAATATTAATTATAAAATACAATAAAATAAATTCATTAGTTAAAACAAAAATTCCAAACATTACATAAACAAATAATATATATATATATATATATATATATTTGTAACGATTATTTTTTTCACACAGGAAAAATTCGTAATTTTATTTATGAGAAAACAAAATTACATGTTACATTGTGCTGGTATTAGTCCCAAGGACATGCAAAGTAGCCGCAAATAAAAAACAAAGGAAAGACAATTAGGATTTCCTTCCTTTCTTCTTTTCGACCTTACGCCAAGCACCTTGTGTTGGCTCGGTCTCGATAATGACAAGCTGATTTTCTTTCGTTTGTGCTCCAATATCCTTATCAGAGTCTGATGTGTCTGGAGTATGTGTTCTTTTATATCCCCCACTGTCTTGTGCTCCAGGTCCCATATCTTGCTGAGTCTTTGTGGTGGTGTCAAGAGGATCTTGCATTTCCTGTTCATGTGTGCCTATGGAGGTATCTGTTTGATGATGCTCATGAGGTGAGGGTTCCTCCTCTTCTTCCTGTAGTTCTGGTTCCTCAGAAGGAAATTGCCAACCTTTGGCTGATTTTCCTGATTTCTTCTTTTTTCTGTTATCCCTTTTGGCTGCCGGGCAAGAGTTTTGTAGGTGTCCTGTGCACCTGCAAATCCGGCATCTAAAGGCTGTGTTCTCATAATCTAAATGCTGTGTCCATCTTTGTTGCTTATTATTCAACATGATACACTCTGGGAGGCCTTTGCTCAAGTCGACCTCCACACAGATACGTGCAAAGGTGAAGATGCGCTCCTCCAGGCATTGAGTATCTGTTTTAATGTATCTACCAAGGGTGTTTCCAATGCTGCCAAGTACATTTTCATTCCAAAAATGTAGCGGGAGGTTGTAGAGTCTGACCCATACCGACATTCTAGTAACCTCCATAATGTTGGCGTCAAAATTTGGGAACCATGGTGTGATGAAGAGTCCCGTGGAACCCCAGAACCATGGTCCCTGACTAAGGATGGTGTCTCTGTCTTCCGTTGTTGAGAATTTGACAATGAAGAACCCCTTTGAACATAGGTGGATCTCACATTCCATGGTCCAGTTTGTAAAAATCCAATGGAACAGCTCCATTGGTTTGGGCCAGAAACAGTTAAATCTGCCTATTATTGCTTGGGATTCATAGGCATTTTTATGCACATCAATCTCTGGGCTGTCTATGCTTATCTCAGGCACACTGTCCTGCAGTTCCACAATGTATGGCTTGGGGGAGCTTTCAGCAGGGACATCCGGTGCTGAAGATTTGTTTTTCTCCCCCTGTAATACATTTCTGTATGAACCTTTGGTGGGCACCGTTTTTGATGCACTTGCTCCCATGGAGGGGCCATGTGCTCTGTTTTGGCCCATCATACCACCCCGTAGTTGAAGGTTGAGACAAAGAGTAGACCCAGAAACAATGGCGTATTCATTTAGAGTACAGTGGTCAGCTAAGGCTTTCCCTTCAAAGATCAATAACTGAACCTGTAATGGATACCCCGCTGTGGACTGTATACCTTCCTTCAGAGCTAGAATCGAATCTGTGCCTTGCATCCATAATATGATACTACTGCCTACGGGAGGCTTAATAAAAATTTGAAAAGGATCCGAGCCTACCTGAGATTCAATCTCACAGATGAGCTGGCTGCTCCTTTTGCCCTTTCGAACATCAATCATGGCAGGCGCGCGATCCAGAGTCTGGTAACCCCAATCCGCCCACAAGGCGAGCGAGTGGTCAATATGGGATCGGAACCCATAACAGGTGCACGCACAGAGGGATACATACGGTCTGTTATTTAGCCGCCCCCAGCAACAAGTCGACAGCAGAAGAGAAAGACCAGAAAAAACAGTAAAACCAGAGCCTCCATAGCTCGAAATGCGAATACCGTTCATTTCTACCCACGTATGACCAGACTGCAGGTCCGACTCCCATGCAAGTCCGCCCACCCAGGTATGTCCGGAGCCGAGGCCAGAGGGTCTGAAACTCGATCCAATAACAGGCACAGTGCAAGGGATGTCGGTCCAAAGAGGTTCCAAACCCCAACCGAGCAGCTGGGAAGTGAGGATCAGCTTGTCAGGAGCCAGATCAGGATGTGCCGCCGCCGTGAGAGCCGAAGACCCAGAAACGAGTGCCCTAGGGTAACCGCCGACAGCCAGTGCTCTGCTTCCCTCCATTTTTCTCAAATCTCATTCTATATGAAACTATATTATAATAGATTTATCTATTGTGCTTGACGATTATTAATTCTGTTATATTCCAAATTCTTCAATTGAGGTGTCATTCTTCATGGTTTTAATTCAGTTTCTTCTTTATGATTGAAAAGATGTTTTTCAGTAGTACGATACTTATGGTTCCTAGAGAGGAAGTGCCTAAACTAATCAAACACCATCTTTCTTAAGTCTGGAAAATGACGATACTTCATCTTAGGGCCACAAACTGGACATGCAAATCTACCCTTTGTTTGAAGACCTGCAATAGATGGATCAATAACAATTATACTATGAGATCATTTTTAAAACATGCAATATGGTATATCTAATTTAGATAATTATGTATTATATTAAAGTGCAATGAAATATTACATACCACAAAAATGTGTTAGTCTTAGGGCATCATGAATTGTCCATACAAGCATTCCACGACTTTGAAATCTCTTCTGCTTGATTGGTTTAGTGACGTCATACATAGTGATGGCATGCCATAACTGTATTAGCTCATCGATAAGAGGCTCAATATATACATTCATATCTTTGACCTGGTACTTACCTAATTGTTCAAAATTACGGTACATAATAATTACTTCCATGATATATGTATATATAAGTAAGTAAATAAATAAAATATATATTTATGCAAACAACGAGAGAAATGAAAATGTTACATTCAAAAAAATAATGTATCAAATACCTGGAATAATCATATTCAACATTATGTGCTCCCTCTTTATTGACATCCAAGGAGGAATGTTATTGTTGATAACGAAAATAGGCCACACTGAGTAAGTAGATATAAGCTCCCCAAATGGATTAACACCATCAGCTGCCAATGAAAGCCTGACATTAGGAGGTTCATTTTTAAAATCTACATATTTTTCCTCGATTTCACTAAATCCAGAACCATCAGCAGGCATTCAAAGAACACCATCTCCACTTCTATTCTTTGAATGGTAATCCATAAATTGTGCTATGATGTTACACCTAAACATTCACTGCAAACGTGGAATTATGGGAATATGATGAAGAACCTTTTGAGGCACCTTTTTGGTTAGTTGATCTATTCGATATCGACTGGTACCACATTTCGAACATTCTGTTTTCAATGCATGTTCTCTGTAATATATAATATGATCTTTAGGACATGCATCTATAGTGTTATATTCCATTCAAAAGTGTTTCATAATAGCACGTAGATCTCGATATGTTCGAGGTAAAGTATTTGGCGATGGTAAAAAATATTCACCCAACAATCTACAGCATAAACAAAAACTAGTTAATGTAAATATTATATATATATATATATATATATATATATATATATAAGTATTGAATTATTATTTTACACATTTATTACAACTAAAAAAAGGGAAAATAATCAACATTTAGATATATGTGATCATATATACATATTGCATACCTTAGGAGTTGTGTCATACATCTATTCGAAAAATTATTCATAACCTTTAAGTTCACCAACAACAATGTAGCAGAGAGAAGAGTTGCATTTGAGTGTTCAAAAAGTCGTTCACTTGACCTTTTAATCAGAGGTACATCATAAATACTGTCACTATCTCCACCATCATCATCTGACTCACCATACAAGTCTTAGAGCATTTGATTTGTCCCATCATTAATGTGAACTGTCTCATTTCTGTCATCATGATCTACCTCCATGGGATCATTAAAATTAGCTTATTCATTTTCTTCATGTTCTTCACCTTGTACAACATCATCTAATCTACTACTATTTAGCTGTGGAAGCTGGTTGATCATCTGCAAAAAGTTGGGGGGCAACTGTGCCTTTATGAAAATTACAAACATTAATCATTAAACATTAGTGTGCATATAAAAATATTAAAATAATATAAAATTTTATGATATAATCAAAATGAAGATAGATAATTAATTACCATGAGACAATAGTCATTCGATCCACCATCAATGTGCCCATATTTCCTACAATGCATTGTTGTTGTTGCTATTAAAACTCTAACATTATTTCTCATACAACATTTTTTGCAAGGGAAATAAACTCTACCATCACCCCTTTCACCCTTTTGAATTTTTTTTCCACCTCTAATGCTTTCTTCCATTGATGCAAATTATCCTATAAAGAAAATAATAATTATATTTAGAAATTATCTCTCTCAATGGTGTAGAAAACCCAAGATGTGTTGAACCCAGTGGGAGCTCAATAAGAAAAAAGAAAATAAAAGTGGGCCTTTTACAAATTGTGGGCTTTTTACAAAATTGTGGGCTTTTTTACAAATTGTGGGCTTTTTACAAATTGTTTATATTTTTAATAAAATTGTGGGCTTTTTACTCCCAATAAAAAAGTTTATATCAATTTTATTTTTAATATAAAATTGTTTATATTTTTAATAAAATTTTGGGCTTTTTATTTCGTCGAGCGCCTGGCTCAGCACCTACACTAATCACCATAGGACCGAGGCGAAGAAACACAAGCTAAAACACAACCAAATCCAAGTCATGAGGGGTGGGGCTGAGCGCATGCACTGAGTCCCAATTGATTGTATGAGTGTGCATAGCCTTGGGCTCGTAATCAAAACATGTAAAACCTCAACTCGTATATAAACACCAATATCGCTTATACGCCCAGTGAATGTGGGATTATCCCACCAGACACCCTTGTGATAGCCCATTGTATAATAAATTGAATGAATATTCTAATTCCAGTTTAACATAAAGCTGACAATTTCAATACTCCCTTAGGAAGCCCTCTCTCTTTTTACTAGTTATAACACCAACCAACCCAGAATTTCAATTCTCGATGTGGAGCTTACATATATGGTTCAAACCATAACATAACTCATTTACACCTATAACTGCTCTTCTATTAAAGCCCAAATAGATCCTGTATCCAAGGTTTCTCTTTTAATTTACATTGGCATGAACTTACCACTGTACGTATATAAACAAACATTACATGGAACCTCCATGGCATTAATTTAAATGCCAGCACCAACATAAATTAATATTCGATCCACATTTCAATTATGGGACAATTCACGATCAAAAGTTCGAATCATAACTCAATGGTTGCCTTAGGTTTTCACACTCGCCACATTACTTAAGTTCAACCTTGACATTTGTTTAATCCAAATATAATCACGATCGTGGCTTTTAAAACCTCACATCTGACATAGCATATATATATATATATATATATATATTGCTCTTGGATTAAAACCCAAATTATAACTCTGCCTATGTGGACTTAACATACGTTCCGTAGAACCCACATTACATATGGCCCACCTCCATTAACAAGCCACTCGCATCCAACGGCAGGCAACTTATCGTGTAGGGTTGAGTGATCCGATGAATGTAAACTAATATCGCGTTAATTTATTGCACGAGGTTTAATTTCCCAACATTGGGTGATATAAATGGTTTTTGTAAACCACTTATGGCCACGTGTCCATCGTAGGCCCATATTGTTGAACCCTTAGTTAAACTGAGAGGAGGAGTCCCAGACTATATGTATAATATTATCTGCCAACATAGTATTAAGTCTTTCGCTCAGACTTAAACCCAACACTAATGTATATATATATTTATATAACCTCTCGGGCTCTGTAGTTCGTTTAATTTTTCTGCTCCCAGCATAGACTTAGCCATGTTATTTATTTGAACCTTAGTAATCTATCATCAATCAGCTTATAATTAAACCCAACGCGACATTTTAACACAAAACCATCCCATGGAGCCCACATGTGTTTGATAAACTCTGCACTTTAGTACGTCCCCAACTGACAGCACCCTTTGAACATAAATATATATAAGCCTAAGTCAATCTTCGATCATGGCTTTAACCCTCGACATATCATAATGTATTAACTTGCAACACATAAATAATCTGCACATAACCCATTTATATATGTGCACTCAACTTTAATATACATCCAACATTGCAATGAATATCAAACTTGATACATATTTTAACATACACACGTTCCTGGGGCCCACATTCAACCGCTTATCAACACTCCACAGGCTTAATACATCAAGTGTATTGACACATATCAACCCGACAATAGATTTTTGGCCTTCAGCTATGGACATAAACACATATATATATTTTCCCTTGGATTAAAACCCACTTTATAACACTGCATACACGAACTTAAACATTCGACCATTGGAATAATTAGATTATTGATTCAACATGCATTCGGGACCCACATGAATTTCTTGCATTCACTGTTGAATGGATCCAACGGTCCGCCATACGTCGCGCTCCAACCCATAATCCGACGGCAACCGACGAATATCACGTAGATTAGAAGCACTAAGGTTAATCTTTTGAATTCACGCAATGAAAACGGTTTGACAATACTACCCTCTGCCACGTGTCACACAGAGGCATGTATCGCGTCCAAAATGATGTTACTACTTACCACTCACAAGGGCGCAGGATACTGCTGGTTTTTCTTTCGAAACCGCTGTCCCTATTCCCTCTTGGTTCCAGTTCTAATAATTCCATTTGAACATTTTGTTATAAGGAATTTCCGCCTTTATTATTTGTCAACCTTTGTTAATATTGTGGCTTTATCACTTTTCTTCTGATTACTGGTTTCGCACTTTTAAATAACTGTCTTCCTCTGTGTTAACCCCGTGGCATGACTTCACCAATATCGACCACAGCGTTGAATGGCTTGACCATCGTATGATTCAACCATACAAATGAGATATTTAAACCTTCGAATTCACGGTTAACGTATGCTTCCAGTTTATATGCAAGTTAGGTGGTTCAAACCTACAGTCGAGCCCGAATGAGATTCAACCTTATCATATACAAAACCTCTACACAGAAATTAATTCAGAGCATTGTCCATACAATTATTACTGTGACTGTAATTTCCTTAGCATATATATAACCTTACACACTATAATCCACACTAAATCCATGTACAGAGTTAAACATAATTGCACATAGGAGCCATTTATAATCCCAACTACAGAGTCTCATCATACCCATGCAGTGCTGAACAGTTCCTCCCATAGATACAAATAAATCCACCTGCAAACTGTATAAAACCCCTTTAGGCCCTTTCAACTTCACTGCTCTGTCTCTAACTCCTCTACTGCTCCTTAATTCTCTTTTTGCTACCTCTGCTACCTCTCTGCTGCCTTTGTCCCCTATCTTCTACTTTTCCTTATTGATGGTTCAGGTGCTACTCCTTTTTGCTCCTTTGCCATCAATGACAACATTTCCAATAGTCTCCCCCTTTGGCATTGATGGCAACACACTTCCTCTGCTTACCTTTTAGAAGATCCTTTCTTTTGTTGCTTTCTTTTCCTCCCCCTTTGACATCAATGACAAAGGTTGCACATTTCTTAGTGTGCTTTCTACATTTCCTCTCTCTGAGTTGTATTTAGGCCCTCTCCTTGTGACTTTGTACCATGCTTCTCTAGACTGGTGTACAAGACTTGTTGAGAGAACACTTTGAGGATTATTGGACTTGAATATACACTGTAAATTGATACAATCCAAGGCACAATATCCTTTCACTAGTATAAGGCTGAAAGTTAGGATAATGACACTTCATAGAACATATTGTATCTGTGTTATCTAATCATAAATGCATCATTGGATCAAACCTTAAAGATTGTGAATGCTCCATGTGGAATATTAAGCTTGCTTCATCTATACTTTAGTATATATTATAATCTTCATCTATGATGCATATCTATTAAGGAAGGTTGTAGATGGAGTTTGTCTTCTTCTGCAATACTCATCTGTAGTACAACATCTGTTTAATTATGATGATGCCAATATGTCTTTTATAGCTGCGGTTCACTTTTCTTGCCTGTTGGCGATGATTTGAGCTAGGATGTTGATAATGACATTACACTTAATAGCTGCAGGTCCTCGTTACTGATATGATCAATGAATCGACTAGAATTTTATCTAAGAGATCAAATGCTTTTACTGCTTGCATAATGTACTTTCAAAACAAACCCTTGAGACTAGATACATACAGTGTATTAGTTAGTCTCACTTATCAATCATGCACTTTCCTTTATGACATAAGGAGGTATGTATGTCTATGATCAATCTCTCTTTTAAAGGTGAATTCTTAGCAAAATCCTTTATGCTGAAGTAAGATTTGGATGAATTAATAAAAGACTTTTGAGCTTCAAATGGTAATCACAACTAGTCCTTTATGCTTTAGATACTTTGACTCTTCTATCAGGATGATCTTCCATAGAAGCATATTCAAGATGTTTGATTGAAAACTCAGCAAACAGTCTTCACACAGTATTATGACTGATCTTAAGGAAGAGGCCTTGAAGTTATATATGTACTGACTTCAGGAAGGCATTCAATTATATATAGAGAAAGATATTGCTTCAAATTTCAATATAATGCTTCAAGAGTAAACAAAATACTGATCCTTTAGCTTTGCTACTAACCTTTTCATGCTGAATGCAAAATCTAGATAACACTGGGAATACTACCTTGATGTACTTTTTCCATAATCCTTTGATCCTGAGGACCTGTACCATGCTTCTGCTCCACTGATAATACCTGGTATTCTGTTGATAGGCATGTTGCTTGTACCAAATACCCACATTGATACCACTTTCACTTCAACTCACACATGAACCCATAGATAAGACAACCTTCATAATTTCTGCTATTAAGCTCTCCACTGATTTCATTCCAAGGAGCTCTTCTTAAACTACTTTCATGGGGACTATTTATGAACTGCTCTCCCCCTGGGATGTTGCTTCATATTTATTACTAGATGGATTTTTGCTTTGCTTCCTAGAGTAGCTCCCGCTAAGACTATGATGGATTCATTATGTGATTGAGATAATAGGCTCCCCATTTCTCTTTTCCTTCCATACTTTATTGGGGTTCTTCATAATGTCTGCACTTATTTTTGATTCATAGTTTTGATTGATTTTTGTTTATTCCATCATCTGTTTAGAGTTCTTTAATGTATATGGCATATTACAATTTCTTTCTTTGTGACCAAGCTTGAGGCATACATAACATCTTACTTTGCCAAGGTATGTTTGAGCTAATGTATAATATTTCATTCCCCTTTTTGAACATAATTTACATTCAACAGATTTATGTCCAAATTCATTGCATGCATAACAGTAGCCATGGAAATGATTTGTGTACCTGGTGAAAGATTTTATTTTTCAATTGCTTTCTTGAGGGGTTCTTCTCAATTTCTGCATCCTTTGCTGGTTGAACTGGATTAGCTTTGTCTTATAATATGCTGCAGTATGTCCAAGTTTGTGGCAAGAAAAACAAGTGATACTTTCCATAGGAGGAAAGAACCTTCTTTGACATCTTCCAAATTTATTCAATTCATCCTTATGAGTGTATGAGCTTTTTCCAGCTGACTGTTTCACCCTCTCATTCTCTGTCCTTTCATGTTGCTGCTTGATTCTATTTGTTTCTTCACAAATTTTGTTCTTGCTGGCTTCTAATTTTGTAGGAATCTGCTGAGCTGCTTCACTATCCTTTATAGCTTTTACAAAAATGACATTCATGTTATCTTCAACCTTGGACTTGCTAGTTTCTCCTTCATATCCTATCCCAACCTTTATGAGAGGTGACCTTTGAGCCTTTAGAATCTGGTCCAACTGTCCAGAGCTTTTCATTTGAGGAGTATTCATTAATAAATCTCTTTGGGCCTTTTCTAATTTATTTCTCAGGCTCAATACTTCTTCTTCTAATTTTTCACATTCTAGTCTTTTCTCTCTCATTTGTTGCAGCAGAGTGTCTTCTACTTTCTTTACTTCTTCAAGTTGTGTCTTCAAGCCAATAATTTCTTTCTTATCTTCATATTCTTTCTCATCACATATCTGCACCAATGTCTTCAGATCTTTGTTTTCATTCTTAAATATTTCTATTTCATTCAAGGCAATGCCAAGTTTGGATTTTTCTTCAGCTTCAATTTCTTCATGGTTCTTACTTCCATTCACACTAGCAGGTACCTCATTTGATTGAACATTTTCCTGTTGACATGAATTTTTCTTCTTCTTAAGTCTCTTCTCCTTCTTGACAATGCAGTCCTTAGAGTCTACTCCATGCATGAAATGCAATCTATCCCAGATTTCTTTTGCAGAGGTTAAATCCATTTTTAACTCAAGATCCTTGTTATGAAGATTGCTATATATCACACATTTTGCCTTGGCATTCCTCTGTTTTTCTTTCATCGTGGGTGAGTCTGTGCAGTAACCATCACAGAAAAGCTTCCATACTTCAGGTTCATAAGCCAATAATCCTGTTTTAAATTTATCTCTCCATTCAAGAAAGTTTGTTGTATTTAACACAAATCATTTTGATGGTCCATGACTCAATTAGATCTCCTTCAAGCTATTAAGCTTACACCAAAGGAACCCGCTCTGATACCAATTGTTGAACCCTTAGTTAAACTGAGAGGGGGGCGGTCCCACACTATATGTATAATATTATCTTCCAACATAGTATTAAGTCTTTCGCTCATACTTAAACCCAGCACTAATGTATATATATATTTATATAACCTCTCAGGCTCCATAGTTCGTTTAATTTTTCCGCTCCCAGCATAGACTTAGCCATGTTCTTTATTCAAACCTTATTCATCCATCATCAATTAGCTTATAATTAAAACCAACGCGACATTTTAACACAAAACCATCCCATGGAGCCCACATGTGTTTGATAAACTTTGCACTTTAGTACGTCCCCAAATGACAGCACCCTTTGAACATAAATATATATAAGCCTAAGTCAATATTCGACCATGGATTTAACCCTCAGCATATCATAATGTATTAACTTGCAACACATAAATAATCCGCACATAACCCATTTCTATATGTGAACTCAACTTTAATATACATCCAACATTGCAATGAATATCAAACCTGATACATATTTTAACATACACACGTTCTTGGGGCACACTCCATATGCTTAATACATCAATT
Organism: Pinus albicaulis; assembly: GCA_034641835.2. Lineage (NCBI taxonomy): Eukaryota > Viridiplantae > Streptophyta > Pinopsida > Pinales > Pinaceae > Pinus > Pinus albicaulis. The sequence goes on along the minus strand of CM076583.1, from coordinate 166,915,807 downwards.
GTATTGACACATATCAACCTGACAATAGATTTTCGGCCTTCAGCTATGGACATACACATATATATATTTTCCCTTGGATTAAAACCCACTTTATAACACTGCATACGTGAACTTAAACATTCAACCATTGGAATAACTAGATTATTGATTCAACATGAATTCAGGACTCACATGCATTTCTTGCATTAACTGTTGAATGGATCCAATGGTCCGCCATAAGTCACGCTCCAACCCATAATCTGATGGAAACCGACGAATATCGTGTAGATTAGAAGCACTAAGGTTAATCTTTTGAATTCACATGATGAAAATGGTTTTACAATACTGCCCTCTGCCACGTGTCACACAGAGGCATGTATCACGTCCAAAAAGGTGTTACTGCTTACCACTCGCAAGGGCACGCGATAGTACTAGTTTTTCTTTCGAAACCGCTGCCACTATTCCCTCTTGGTTCCAATTCTAATAATTTCGTTTCAATGTTTTGTTATAAGGAATTTCCGCCTTTGTTATTTGTCAACCTTTGTTAATATTGTGGCTTTATCACTTTTCTTCTGATTTCTGGTTCTGCCCTTTTAAATAACTGTCTTCCTCTGTGTTAACCCAATGGCGTGACTTCACCAATATCAACCACAACGTTGAATGGCTTGACCATCGTATGATTCAACCATACAAATGAGATATTTAAACCTTCGAATTCACGGTTAATGTATGCTTCCAGTTTTATATGCAAGTTAGGTGGTTCAAACCTACAGTAGAGCCCAAATGAGATTCAACCTTATCATATACAAAACCTCTACGCAGAAATTCATTCGGAGCATTGTCCATACAATTATTACTGTGACTGTAATTTCCTTAGCATATATATAACCTCACACACTATACTCCACACTAAATCCATGTACAGAGTTAAACATAATTGCACATAGGAGCCATTTATACTCCCAATTACAGAGTCTCATCATACCCATGCAATGCTGAACAATTCCTCCCATAGATACAAATAAATCCACCTGCAAACTGTATCAAACCCCTTTAGGCCCTTTCAACTTCACTACTGTGTCTCTAATTCCTCTGTTGCTTCTTCTGCTCCTTGAATGATGCTGCTCCTTGATTCTCTTTTTGCTGCCTCTGCTACCTCTCTGTTGCCTCTGTTCCCTGTCTTCTACTTTCCCTTATTGCTGGTTCAGGTGTTGCTCCTTGTGCTCCTTTGCCATCAATGACAACATTTCCAACACATATCGCATTTTTATTTTGAAATCTGCTTACAGCCTACTTACGCACGCAATACTGCTAGTTTTTTATTTCGAAACCACTTCCACTATTTTCTAATCAAGGTTCTGCCTCTTTTGTTCACAGTTCTACGCCTTTTTTTGTTAACAACTAGGGTTAACCTCCACCACAACATTTCTTCACTTTTTCTTTTTCGTGTGGGATTTAGTCACCACAACTATAGGAATGGATTTCGTCCAACCGTCGCAAGAGCAACACTCTACCACCAACCGTCGCAAGAGCGACACATTTCCACCGACCGTCACAGGAGCGAAACTTTTCTACCAACCATCGAAAGAGCGACATATCGCCTAACCATCGCAAGAGCGACACTTTGCCACCAACTGTCGCAAGAGCGACACTTTGCCACCAAACGTCGCAATAGAAACACCTTATCTCTGTAACGTCACAATAACGACATACTTCAGAGATCTGTCGCAATTGCAGTGCTATTTTGCAAACTTCGCAAGACCAAAATTTTCCTCTAAGTGTTAGTATTGCGACACTTGTCTCTAAACGTCTGTATAACGACGGTTGTGGGCAAGATTTGAAAAAGTTGAAAAAATTGGGGGAAATTTCTGACATTTGGTCAAAAGCGTCGGAACCAAGTGTCAGAATTTCTACCAAATTTACTAGTGGGCTTCTCAAGGCCCTCTCTTTATTGATCTAGACAGTGATAATGAGGACCAAGGGATAAATACAAAATTGCTCCTCCTAGAAAAAGATGCCTAGCTTCAAGAATGGGAAAAGGATTCTGAAAGGGCACAAAGGGTCATCTACTATTATAAATAGGAGCACAAACATTTCAAATAGGTGAAGAGGGGCCTTTCCTTGTAGAAGAAAATGGTCAAACATTATGCAAGGAAGAGCATGATTGCCAATGCTAAATTGAGGCAAGCCCTCCTAGAGCTAGAAGAGCTAAGAAGGCCCAAAATTCATGGCAGCCTTAGGATCTTGGCTGATGCTTCTCAAAAGCTGTCTAAAACCCCTTGAGGGGTCTACCCACCAATTTTGAAGAAAATCCGGAAGCTTTTTTTTTTTTCCAAATTTTGGCACCTAGGAGCGCAGCACCCTAGGTGCTACACTGTTTTTTGGGGCATCCTCAGCTACTAAAGTTTACATTTTTTGGTTTTTCATGTCTTTAGTAGTCTGCCCAAAAAATTTCAGATCATTTGGAGCATTTTTTCCGCCTCAAAAGGTCAAAAAACACCTCAAAAATGACCTTTCTGCCTCCTTTTCAAGCCCGGCACTGCACGTTGAGCAGTCATGGGAGATTGGATTTTTTAGCAGGTAAATGGAATCCATTCAGCACAAATCAAGTATTTCTGGAAATTATACTCTTCAATCTTTCCAACGAGCCATCACGGGCCCGAATCTGATGTCGGGAAGGGGTCCAAAAATCAGCTGCAATATACCCCAATTTTTGCTGATATGGAGCTAAGCAGAGAGACAACTTTTTGCCAAAAAGTCAACAAAAGACACTAATTAATGGCAAATTGGTTTTTTAATATTTTCTTGGAAAAAACACTCTTAATTTGATTAGGGAGTTATGTTTTAGTGTGCTTCATTTATTTTCTTATCTCTTATGTGTCTTGGGCCTTGCATGGTCATTAAGCACATTTATGACATTTATGGCTGAATTAGGGTTTCTGGAAGCCTCTTAGGGTTTCCACCTCCTCATTTTCTCCATAAATATAGCACGAGGTTCTTGTATATTTTTTTGGATGTTGATGACTTATGCTGAAGTAATACATATTCCCTTGAAGCCTTTGATGAGAAATTGATGTCTTGGAGCTTATGCATGATCTGATTCACTTATTGATGGAGAAGGATTGTTTGCATGATCCATAGGCCTAGTTGATGGTGAATTTTTCTCTTGTTAATGTTTTCTAAGTTTCTCATATGTTTTCCATCCATATATGCTGCAGTAGGACAAAAAATTTAGACTAATATATGCTTGTTGATGGCACCTTAGATTTGTTTGTTTCCTTCACTACCTAAACATTTTCTTCTGCTTAAGATATGTTAGATAATTCATCTCTTGCTCTCTAATAATTTTTTGGCTTTTATATTTTCTTGAATGATTTAGATCAGTTAGTATCAATTGTGATTTATGGCTAACCCTGCATATTGTTACCTCTGAAGTACTCTGTTCTTGAAATCATCTTTTGAAGTAGCTTTGCCTATAGTTTGTCAAAGAAGTCCATCTTAATCATGCTCTTTGCCTTTACTTAGCTAAAATTGTCTCAAGGAAATTTCATAATTGTCTCTGTGGATGCTAGGGTTTTTCTCTTCTTCTATGGTTATAGTTACTTGTGAAACTTAAATTTTTTTCCTACTCCTGATGATAAAATCCATGAAAGATTAAACAAGTTTTTCCTTTCTATGTTTTATCTGAATGTTGTCTTGGTTGATTATCTGCTTTCAGTCTGAAATCAAATGGATTAGATTTTTCTTAAACCTTTGACTCTCTTTCTATGCTTATAAATATTCTAAATCCCTCAGTTTACAATTATATAAAGGATTTTGATTCTGCCCTTTATTAGCTTGTTGTTCTCAAGTTTAATGTCCATCTCATGATCCTTCACAACCTTAAATATCCACCAACTAAGTTAAATTTCCTTGCAAATGCTCTTGAAACCATTGATGAACTCATTCATGACCTTGTTTGACTCCATTTCTCAATTACTTAACAATCTTCCTTGTTTTCTATCTAAACCCATCTGAGCATCATACCCAACCAAAAACAATCAAAATACCTTGCACTTAACATCTAGCCTAAAATCAACCCTAATCAGCAAACAATTTCACATCTTTACACCTACTAGAGAGATCCCTCTCCGAATCTATGAAGGCTAGGTCCTAGGATTCCAAAGCTTGGTTTGATGTTACCCTGTTCATTTGTATCTCAATCAATCTAGAAAATTACGGGGAGATAACAAGGTCTAATAGTACTATCACCCACGTACCTTCATTTTCAAACACCATGCTTCTTTTCTTTAGATTGATGATACCTCCCATATATATGGCCCAATCCAATCCTAGGAGCGCAGGATAGGGGTCCGCATCTTCTACCATTAGAACTACCTCAAAGTCGGCCCTGACCTTAACTCCTGCAATATCTACCACGATCTTTGAAAATCTCCCCAATGGTATGATCTTCTGCTGGTTGGCCATGCGTAGTTGGATAGCGGACCATTCCAACTTAGGTTCTCCCATTCGTTGCCAAGTTTTCTTAGGAAATATGTTCGCATCTGATCCTAGGTCCAAAATAACCTGATCCATTTCATAATCACCAATCTGCACTGTTAGCTGCATTTCCATACCCATGTGTTTCTTATTCTTGTACAGTTTGTGCACATCCTTACCTTCCACGGGTGGATTAGTTCTTTCTACATAGCTGTCTATTAATGCTTGAAGATTTTCTATGGCCCTTTGGTTGCGCAACAGCTTTATACATGCCTGCAAAAATGGTTTGACCTCATCATCTACTTTGAGGTTTGCAGGGACCTAAGAATTAGATGCCTCAGCCTTGGCAAAGTCTTTGCGAGATGTGACAAAGGTTTCCTTTTCCTTCTGTAGGTCCAAACCTTCTTATTTGATAGCTACTTTTCGGATAAGAGGCTCATGCGCAGCTTTCTCCTCAGCTCCCCTAGTGGTCGTGCCACTACGTGTTATGACATTAATGCTTGGACCTTCGTATCGAGGTTCTGCCATAACCCTCTGCAGATTCTACGTAGGTGTCTGCTGCTTTTCCTGCATTTTCGTTATCAGAATTGGACAGTATTCAATCACATGGTCCAGCTGTCTACAGTATCTACAAGATTTCCTTGCAGGGTTCGAGCAATCCCTCACAAAGTGCCCTACTTCTCCACAGTTATAATAGATCAGTTGTCCTCTTCCCCAACTTGCGCCTCCACCTCTAGCCCCTCCCCTGCCCCTAGCTGGGGAGCCACCTATTCCCAAGGGGGATCTTGGTGAAGAAGGGTTCGCTTGTACCCTATACATGTTTCCTCGGTCTATCATTAAATCATAAGTACGACAGTTCTGTTCATCATGTCCTACTGATTGGAAAAATCGGCACCACTATTGATTCAGTTCTGGAACATATGCACCCAGACGGGGGCAGTGGTTAGTATCATGCAGGCTATTGGTGCTGAAAGAGGTGACTTTTTATTGACAACTCTAGTGCTTTATCGTTTAATTATTAACCCGGGGTAAGTCTTTTTATTCCAAGATTTTTGGCACAATATATGCAATTCAGGTCATCTAACATATGTTCCTTGTCACTTATGAGGAAGAATTTGCTAACTTCCTAAGCTTGCTTATCCTACGAGGGTTGGCTTTGATAGGTTTTTAGCCTAAGATTGAGCAACAAGATTTTGCATCTATCTAATGGAATTAAACAACAGTGTAACCAAACAACAATCTAGAGAAATCAAGTAGAAATGGAATTGAATTCGAAAATAAAATGAAAAAAAATGGAATTGAATGGAATAGTATTCTAACTAAGCTAAACAGTAATGGAATCGAATAGAATTAGCAATCTAGCTAACTAAGCAACAGTATAACTAGCTGAGCAGTAATGGAACAACAAGATAAATAAGTTGAACAGTAATGGAACAGCAGGATAGCTAAGCTGAATAGTAATGGAATAGCAGTATAATTGAAGTGAATTAAATAAATCATATAGTAATTAAGTAATTTTGCATTGGAATTCTCTTTATGAATTAATTAATCAACATTGATCAATGGTTGAACGCTTCGTTATGCTAGAAGAAGAATGAAATTCATAAAGACAGATAATATTGAAATCAGCTTATTCTATGATCTGTAACTCGAATGCAGTGGTATTAAAAGAATTGGAACTATCTACTGATAATAAAATATTGACATAAGTCGGAAAATATGATTGTGATTATTCTACTTCAAGAATGCAATTTCTAACAATCCTGAAGAAAGAGAACTGTATTTGTATTGAATGGAAATATACTTTACAATTGCATCAGATTCTTAAGCATTTGTTCTGCAACTACATAGAGTATGAAAACTTGCATGGAACTTCCAGAGGTTGGGCCCAGACCACCAAAAGCCCTAGCACAGTAAAAACGTCAAAAGAATATTGTTCAAAGCTCTATATTACATCTAGTGATGTTACAAAAACATAATTAGACAGACTTTTTTTGATGTATCTATTACAGAATTAATTTCATGTCCTGTCTTTGACTCCCCTTCTCATCTGTCCTTCACCCTTTTAAAGCGATTTCAAAAATGAAAAATTATTTCCCAAATGATAGCCTACTGCGCGTGGCTATCGTTTGCATTCTTGGACTCGAATTTGTCTGAATGCCTTCTTCCAGCCACTGGGAGTTACCAGGATTTTGTATGTTTGCGTCCATTGGTTGGCTTATGTTTCCTATTGGTCTAGCCATTCTGCCTTCCTGCATGCGGAGATAAGAGAAGTCAATTTTCTATTACAAAAATATCCTTTTCATCATTAGTTAATTGTTCTAATTTTCATAATCTTTTATTCTCTTTATTGTTAATATGAAGAGGAATTCCCCCAAAATTATAACATAATTTGAAGTACTTACAGGGTGAGAATCATACCTTAATTTGGGCCCAACATAATCCCCTACTTACCTAGTTGCATTTCCTCATGCAAACAGATGATTGAGATGTAACTGCATTAAGGAGTAGGCAGGGTAGGCCTTTTCATTGTATGCTCTGAAGCCTTGTTTTCATTTCATGAGTGCAAAGGTAGCACCTGGGGCTCCTTCTGGTAATTTGTAATTGTGATATAATCCTCGGGAGGATGTTAGAGGAGAGGGTTTCTGTATCTACATCCCAACCAGGCAGGCCCCATGTTGTAGACCAGGCTGCTATATGAAAGGAATCTGGAGGTAGCAGCCTTCAAATTCCTGTAACTGAATGGCTCCCTATTCTTCACATTGTTCATGGAGGCCATCCATCTTTGCTTGGATGATGCTAAGGCTACTTCACGAATGTCTCAAAGTATTCTCATGCATTTTATATGATATATTTATGGATGGGTCCTAGCCCAGTCCTCACACCTTGCCTTCTCATGAAGTTTTTGTGCTAGATGATCAATTGCAGGGGTTTCGTAGGCTCCCCCCTAACCCATAAATCTAGACTATGCTCTCTTTTTTGGAAGATGTCGTAGGCTTTGGCCCACCTGATTTGGTTTTTAGAAAATGAAAGGAAGGCTTGAAGCTACACATCCCCTATGAAGGGGCTAAGGTTGCTGTCTGTGTCTTCTTCTAAGAAGAAGTTATGCATGTAAAGCTCACACAAGAGGCGTTGGACCTGCTCATCCTGATCGTTACAACAATGGACAAATTCTTCTACGGTCCTGAAAGTAGTGGGTTGTCCTACCCTGACAACTTTAACTTTCAAGAGTAAATACCATTCTATTAGGAGCAAGGCATAGTTAGTTTCCAGAGCTCTGCATGATAGCACATCATTATATAGAGAGAAAATTGTAGACATTTGCTTCTTAGCTTGCTCCACCTACTCTTGTACCACTTTAACCTTTGCTTGCTCTCCTCTAAGCTAGGTGAATGTCTCATATTCTATGGCGGAGAGGTCAGTGAAATTTTTTAGAAGTGCCTGATATTCTTGTAATGGAACCACCTCCTTCCTACACTATGTTATTTCATGCCACACTTGCACTAGTTCATTGCGTAATTTCTGGTTGGCAGCTTTCTCCACTAGATGGGCATAGGCAGGGGCTTCCTCTGTTTGGGCCCCCTTTTCCTTTATAACCTTCTGCTCAGTTTGGGTGGAGGCTTTGATGGTGTTTTTCAGTTTTATCTGCACTTCATCCTCAGTGGTGTCTACTGGGTTGGTCTGTATTTCAGTTTCAGTAGTAGTTATCAAATTGGTTTGTATTCTAGTTTCCATGGTGTCAGCTAGGTCAGTTTGCATTTCGCTATCGACAATATTTACTGGTTTTGTTTGAGTTCCTGCAATAGAGGTTTATGTCTTTGGCTTCCGGGCCCTTCTTTCTTTTTTTATTTGTTTTCTTATATATTTTACCAATTTCTTCAATCTCTTGCAGGTCCTTCTTAGTTTCTCACTTCTCCTTTCATCTGAATCTTCACCTGTCCTTATTTCAGCAAGTGGTAGGGGAGCGGAATTCCCCTTTTCAGGGATAGGGTCTAAAATGGTGTTTCTGATTATGTCTTCAGAATTTACCTCAATGTGAGGGTCTTGACTAGGAGGAGCGATGCTACCTCCTGGTGACAAAGGGGTTGTCTCTGTGTGTGTGCTCTACTCCACAAGGACAGTGTCACTTGAATGATCCTATGATTCCAATCTCTCCTCTACCTGTCCATCACTATACACTTCGTAATTATTGATTGGAGACAAAGCCTCATCATCTCGCGGTTCCTCTTGGTCAGATAGGACGTTAATGTGACCAGAGCTACTGGGGGTGGCAGATTTATCAGAAATTTCCTCTTGCTCCCCTGCTTCCAATGGGTTTCTTAATTCATAGTTTGTCCTTATTTGTCCTAGGACTCAGGCCATTTCCTCCTCGAATTCTTGAAAGGGTGCATGGGATGGTTCTGCTTTCTCCATGAGGTTCGAGGTTCCTTGGGGTGTCTTGGACCATTTTTTCTTGCTTGGCTCTGAAGTTGAGGTTCGGGTCCTTTTTCTTCTCGGTGTATTTACCCCGGGGGGGCTCAACTTCGGTTCCGTCAGGGTTTACTTCTTGTGCCTCAGGGTTAACGAAATTATCCCATGCTATCTGCTGCCTATCTAGCTCATGAATGACGATTAGTTTTATTAACCCCGGGTGACTAACCACTGCTTGGGGATTCTTGGCTTTCCTCAATCAAATAGCAGTATCATGCAATACGGAATTCAAAAAGGCGGGTAGATTAATTGAATTTTTTTGTTTAAGTGCAGCTAAAAGTTTGAGTTGTCGAGGTTTTACCACATCCCAACGTCCTTTGCATGTAATAAACTTCTGGATGAATGCCACCAGCTCCTGCCATGGCTGGTGTAAAGAGGCAGGGTTAATCCCTCTATTTTTTCGTTCCAATGGTTCATCCGGGTCCTGGTATGTTGTTACTGCTTCTCTCAGGAGGAGATGCTTCTCTACCCATCTTTCTCCTTGCGGTGGTATTCCAGAAACTTCCGCGATAATTCCCTCTGTAACTGGTATAGTTTAGCCTTTAACTCTAGTTTTCCCTTCCTATAGATTTTTCAGAAATTTGATCGCAATTCTCGTGTTGAATCCTTGAATTTTGTGTACATATGTCAGCCATCCAGCTCACTGCTAGCTCGCTGGAGGATGGCACTCACTAAATTGGAAAGTTTGTAGGCTTGCTTCGAAGGGTATTTCCTCCCATAGCTGATATGCACTTTTCCTCTAATTATTTTCCTTCTTGGCTTTGTTGTTTCGACTGGATGTTGTCTACAAGCGGAAAAGAGATTGTGTTTCTGCGTAGATAATCTTCATGCCTTAATTGCAGTATTCCTCTAGTCTTATCTATGTGTCTAATGAGATTTGTGCAGGGATTTCAAATTCTTGCCGAATTAAGGCCAATTACACTCCCTCCCTCGAAGAAATGGCGTCCATGCCCTCAAGTATAAGAGAGATTTGGTCGCTTATGAATGCAGACAGGGGAATGTCAAAATTTGGTAATGATAATCTGCATGTGAAGGAACAGGTGATTGAGTAATTACTAACATATGTGGTAAAAAGGTCATACTTAGAAGTTTTCATAATTGTCTCTTGTGTGAAAGTGAGCGGAAAGCAAGAGGAAATAGCATAGCCATTATTGCGATATGATGTCCTTGCACGACTGAAAATTTATGACGGAAGAAAGACTGAGTCAAGTAATGATTGGCATTGTCATTCTGAAGTTCAAAATATGTAAACATATCTTTGTTAGTTATTATTATGGTAGGTCATAATTATTACTCATTCAAATAATAGCTTGTGGTTGAAAAATGGAAGAAAAGGTATATATAAAAGAAATTGGCTATTGAAGGAGCATACTTTCATACCACAATGTAATATCCCAAAATAGGGAATTTCTACAACAATAAGAACATCTTAAGATGTTCCAAAGTTGGAGATGTAGCAATGTAAGAACACATATTGGAGTAGCAGTGTTATATAGAACATGAGAAGATCCAAATAGCCATCATATTGATCTCATAGTAGAAAAAGAGTACAAATCCTTGAGGAAACAATCACTCAAGCTAGGCAATGCAAGCCTCAATAGAACATGTACAAGGAAATGAACAACACTTCTACATATAGAAAGCCCAAGGCTATGACTGCGCAGTCTATAGGAGGCACTACTACAGAAAAAATTTCAATACATATATATGGAAACGTATGGCTCAAATAAAGTGGGGTAGCAAAGCTCTAAACCCTTGTAAACAATTTGAAGACAATCCTAGAAGGATTTCCTGAAATATACAAAATGGAAAAAATGCCGGAGTAGCAGGGCTGAGTAGCAGTTGCAACTCAAGAACTGTGGATGGAGATGGCTGTAGATGATGCACAAGATGAATATACCTCCTCCAATGGATCTTCCAAGTGAAAGGCTGATCCTAACACTGAAGATCTGACCCTCCAAACAAATACTGCAACCCTCACTACAGATGCTCAATGAAAATAATGCAGTCAATGAGAGGGACTGCACTATAGGTGATGAAAAATGGTTGGTCTAATGCCAAAGATGATGGTAATCAACTCAAATTCTCCCTCACTCATCCTCCAAAGGAAAGGAGGCTCCCTCCTCTGAAAAATAACTCTGGAAGTGGTATTGTAGAACCTCCACTGCAACACCCTGCAACACAACGTTTCTTGCTACAGGAATAATGTTGTAGCTAAAGGAGGATGCTTGGCCTCAAGCCTGAATGTCGAGAAATGAAGAAAAAATCCCTCAAGAGGCCTCTCTTGAAAGGATAAGGAATTCCTAAACAGGAATGCCTTGTGCTAAGCAGCACTGCAACTCTGCTAAAGAACAAGAGAATGCACAAAGTCTAAACAGACCAAGAAATCAATAATATTCAACATGCCTCACAATGGCTGCCTTGCCCTCCTTTTAAAAAAGTGAAATCCATCTCATGTTGGGTCCCACTCATTAGGGTTTCCTTCACCAAAGAACCCTCTTCCCATTCATACTATGATGTTTCTCTAAGTGTTGTCCACCTCCTATCCCTGCGCTGTTGACTTGGTCAAACTTGACCTTGTCCACATGCAAATGATCCTGTTCACACATGAGGGTGTGAAATCCATCTCCTATGATGATCCTCTTTAATACTATGAGGGATTTTATTTATTTTTTTATTATGCATGGGCCTCCTTACCCAATTATTCATCTCCTAAGTGAAATCAGCAAAATTTAATATTCTGATTTGCTGCATGCAAATTTTGGAATATTACAGTCCTCCCCTCCCAAATGTTGCTTGTCCTCAACCAACTGCAAGGATAGAACTAAGAAGTTTCCTCCCAAGGCATGGAGACTAAAAATTGTTGGGAAAACATCTTTCCCCAAGTGGATCCTCCATCCCCAAGCAATCATCCATACAAAATGAGTCACCTCCCAACATGGCAACTCCAGAAAATGCTTCTCCACCTTGAGCTCATGCAATGCAGGTGGGTTGAAAATATGAACATGGTAGACATAGGAGCCCACCCGATGTTGTCCTCCTCTCCACTTATGATAAGTGTAGAGAAGATGTTAATCCTGGGCTACAAAATAATTTCCCTCAAGTGGCAAGATGAAGACTAGATCTCCAAAGATCTCCTCTCTAACGCTATGGATCAAGCTGGCCCAAATCATCCCATATGTGATGGATAGGAAACCATCACCATATGGCATCCCATCAATCACATGGACCACCTCAACAAAATGAGACAATTTTTTTGCAGTGGTGGCCATATCTCCTCTCACGCTCCCATTAGAACATGCAATGCAAAAAGTGTGGGAATCCTCTCCCCCAAAGGACACACCCAACTCATGTCTCTCTCCCAATCATGCTTCCAATAAAAATAAGATCAATATCAGCAAATTAAATCATGATAAAAAAAAAATTAGGAAAATTTTGAAGGTTTCATGTGGTGCAAGAAGGTACCAATAGTTTTCCCAATAGTGACAACACAGTTTTTCAAACTGCTGCTGCTTCAGAAAATTACATGGCAAGTTGTTTTTTGTTACATGGATAATTATGTATGTCATGACATATACTAATAAATAGAAAATGGCTAGCTACATCAACTGAACATACATGAAATAAAACACTTTTCCAAGGCCATATAAGAGATGGCTTTCTCCATCATACAATTTGGCCCAATGTTGACCATGGAGCTCAATGAAAAGCTTGCCCTCTTGTGGAGCAATGCACTGAATATGAATGGTAAGAGTATCCAAATATTGTGTTAGATAATCCATGGGTGCAAAAATAATATTCTTACCATGTGTTGAGAGTAATATGATGCATATTTATCTGAATGATTCCTCCATAGTGGTATGACACACTCCCAGGAAGAGAAATGAACTATATGCTGCATAAAGATCACCCTCCTTATACTTGGAAATCCAAGTCAAGAAGATCATACCAATGTAATAGATGTTTCCATCCACTAATCCATCATTCTCGCCTCATTCTTGTCCACCAACTGCATCAAATGTGAAGTGATCCTGGGGATACTCCATCAATAAACCCCTGCTCTCAAGTGACAACATTGTTGGCCCATGCAAATAAGCTCCTTCCAACTCAGAGCTCCATTCTTTGACATGCTCCTTGTCAAATACATCTCCCATAATGCTGCTACACATAGAAGTTCCTCCAAAAGTAGAAGTACTTCTTGATCATCTAAGGCCAAGGAGTAGCCCCTTTGCACCATGATAGTGCCATCTCCTACTCCTGCAACATCATGCAAAGTGTGAGAGAAAATCTGCCCTTGCTCTCCCAAGAAAAACCAAAGCAACACAAGTTTTTTTTGCCTCCTCATACTTTCATCATAAAAATAATGTGATGAAAACATAATGAATGATATGAAGATCACATCAACACCATGCATCCATACTCTCTGCTGCTCAAAGATGCAAGTATCCTATCACATCTTCTCCATCCCCATACCCTTAGGAAGAGTGTATGCCAAGTGATGGCCAAACTCCTTCAAGAGTAACCAACGCAGCCAAGCCTCCTACTGCCCGGTGTCATAGATCTTCAATTGGCTTACTAGCCTCTTTATCTTCATCCACATCCACTCAATAATTTTTGTATGTCTCCTTCCATCCTCCATCTTGGTACTCCTCCCATGAGGGCTACCACCGTCCCAAATCAGATTTCTGTCTTTTCACTTCATGGGATTTTGAAATGAAATCTTATTAAAGATCAATTTGATCCCATAAGGACCCAAATAGGTGGTAGGAAAAACTTCCCATCATGATGTGTATGGATCAAGAAGTGTCCAACACCAACATGAGAGATGTTATCCATCCTAAGATGTCCTCCATCATTTATCTGCTCCTCCTTGAATCCATGAAGATCCAAGTGTGAGAAGGGAAGAAAAACCTTGCACTTCATGATGTGTTGAAGTGCACCTCTAATGAAATATCTCCATGAGATATCCCTCTCATCAATATCCCTCCAAAACCAATGAGGTCTTGGATTTTCTAAAAGTAGAAGTTTCTCTTTGAGTTGAGAGGTGCTCATTGAGAAAGGGTCATCTAGAAAGGAGAAAAGGTTTCTCACTTCAAGATGTCTACTACCTTTCATCCTTCCCTTTAATTCTTCAAACCCCTACCTCAAGTGTGATATGCAATCTAAAAATGGCTCTTGAGGATGATGGTTTATTTCTTCCTTGAATGTTTCGATGTTGCACATCGCAGTGCAATCTTGCTACTCTAGGTTAGTAATGTATGTTGATCCTTGGTCATTTAAATATGAGTTTCCACAATCCTCAAAAGAATTTTCTAAAATAGAAAGTGGAACTTCATTCATACCTTGATGGAACTTAGGATCTCCTTGTATGGCTGCAATAGTTCTTTCATCCAATGAAATGGCTGCCCCAATTGCAGATGTAGAAGACTAATCTTCCAAGGCTGTGACTGCGCTGGTACAAGTCTCCTCCCATGGTGGTGTGGGATTTTTCTATTCTGATATTTCTCTATCAAAGGTTATAATCAACCTTTGAGTGAAATCTGCAAAATTATTCACCTTTTCATGGCTCAAGTGGTTGAACCACCAAACATTGGCTTCACCCTCCAAGTGCAGCGCTGCAACTTCTACTGCCTCCCTCTCTACCACTGGATGTAGTAGGAAGAATGCCTCAAGCTTCTTTGCCCAAGCTCTTGCTATATAACACATATTGGAGTAGCAGTGTTACATAAAACATGAGAAGATCCAAATAGCCATCATATTTATCTCATAGCAGCAAAAGAGTACAAATCCTTGAGGAAACAATCACTCAAGCTAGGCAATGCAAGCCTCAATAGAAAATGTACAAGGAAATGAAGAACACTGCTACATATAGAAAGCCCAAGGCTATGACTGCGCAGTCTATAGGAGGAACTGCTACAGAAATAATGTCAATACATAGATATGGAAATTTATGGATCAAATAAAGTGGGGGAGCAAAGCTCTAAACCCCTGGAAACAATCTCAAGACAATCCTAGAAGGATTTCCTAAAATATACAAAATGGAAAAATTTCCAGAGTAGCAGGGTTGAGTAGCAGCTATAACTCAAGAAATGGATGGAGATGGTTGTAGATGATGCACAAGATGAATAGACCTCCTCTAATGTATCTTCCAAGTGAAAGGCTAATCGTAACGCTGAAGATCTGACCATCCAAACACATACTGCAACCCTCACTGCAGATGCTCAATGAAAATAACACAGTCACTGAGAGGGACTGCGTTGTAGGTGATGAAAAATGGTTGGCCTGATTCCAAATATTATGGGAATCAACTCAAATTCTCCCTCACTGATCCTCCAAAGGAAAGGAGGCTCCCTCCTCTGAAAAAATAGCTTCGGAAGTGGTGTTGTAGAACCTCCACTGCAACACCCTGCAACACAACGTTTCCTGCTACAGGAATAATGCTGTAGCTAAAGGAGGATGCTTGGCCTCAAGCATGAATGTGGAGAAATTAATAGAAACTCCCTCAATAGGCTCATACCACACCACCAAAGAAACCTCTTTCCATTCATACTGTGTTGTTTCTCTAAGTGTTCTCCACCTCCTATCACAGTGCTGTTGACTTGGATAAAATTGACCTTGTCCACATGCAAATGATTCTATTCATACATGAGGGTGTGAAATCAAACTCCTATGATGATCCTCTTTCATACTATGAGGGATTTTATTTATGTTTTTATTATGCATGGGCCTCCTTACCCAATTATTCATCTCCTAAGTGAAATCAGAAAAAAATAGTATTCCTATTTGTTGCATGCAAATTTTGGAATATTACACACAAGCAGAGTCACTGCTGCCAACAAGAATTCATAGTGTCGACAGGGTTGCTATTTTAACACGAAAAATGAGCCAAGTTTCTTATGTAAGAATATTTGTTTTTCCAATTTTATGGAGAGATCACCATGCTGGTATGGTGGCCAGATAACCATGGTGCCACTCACTAGAGTTGTAGCAAAGTGATCAGTCGCACTCGTGATGAGACCTACTATCCTTCATATCATTAAGAAGGTCATTACCCTGGTGTGGTGGCCATAATGGGCATGTCACTTGCTACACCCTTATGAACATGGTAGGCTGGCTCATGATGAGACCTCCTATCCTCTCTTAAGATTTGCATGTAAATGTAGTACTTCATTTGGAATTGTAACATCTTGATCTATAAGGAGGTCACTGTGTTGGTGTGGTAGCTAGATAGTCACAATGCCATTCACTAGAATTGTAACAGAGTGAGCAGGTCGGCTCATGATGATATCTCCTGTCCTTCTAGTAGATGAGAAGTTCATTACCCTGGTGTGGTGCCCATAATGCGTATGTCACTTATTAAATCCCTATGATCATGGTAGGCTGGCTCTTAATGAGACCCCCTATCCTCTTAAAGATTTTCATGAACACATAATGTTTGTTTTTTTTTTTTGAATTCATAGAGGGAGGCTCATTGACTCCTTAAGAGTGAGGGATGGTGAAAGAAGCAGAAAAAAAAAAAAAAAAAAAAAAAACTAATACCATTAATACCCCTTGTTCCATTTCTTCATATTGTAGGGACATATTACTGGAATAGTGCAAAGATATATATCATCATAAGGTCCTGTATTGTATGATATCATATTTGAACTGTGGGTGACTTAGCCTTTCAATTCATGTGTGCATAATGTCAACTTCCTGTTTAATAATTATAGTGTCAAAGGGCCATCATATTTGTAATTTTACCATTTTCCCTCTCTCTTCCAACTGCCATTCCCTACTCAAGGTTTCTCAATTATAAAAATAATGGCTATTTAAGTTGGTCAAATAGTAGCTGTTCAGAGATTGAGCAGCAGTTGTTCAAAGATTGCTTAGCATTAAAAAACACTAAAAAACAGTTGTTCAATTTGAATGAACAACAGTCATTCAAAGATCAAACAACAGTTGTTGCCGAATTGAACAGCAAAAATAAAAGCACAAAAGTGAACAGCTGTTCAGTTCGACCGAACAGTAGCCGTCCAAGAAGTGAACAATAGTTGTTCAAGAATTGAACAACAAAATTAAAAACATGAAACGGATGTTCAATTATGGTTGAATGGACAGTCGTTCAAAGACTGAACAACAGTTGTCCACGAATTGAACAACAAAAATAAAAACGTCGAAAATGGATGTTCAATTCGACTGAGTAGTATCCGTTCAGATATTGAACAACAGTTGTCCAAGAATTGAACAACAAAATTAAAAACATAGCAAAAAGATGTCCAATTTTTTGAACCGCAGTCATTCAAAGATTGAACAACAACTATTCTCGAATTGAACAGCAAAAATAAAAACACCAAAAATGGTTGTTCAATTCGACTAAGCAGTATCCATTCAGAGATTGAACAATAGCTATCCAAGAATTGAACAGCAAAATTAAAAACACAGAAAAAAGTTGTTCAATTTGGTTGAACCGCAACCGTTCAAAGATTGAATAGCAGTTGTTCTCGAATTGAACACTAAAAATAAAAACACCGACGAACAACTGTTCAGTTCGACTAAAAAAAAATCGTTCAAAGATTGAACTACAGTTGTTCACAAATTGAACAACAAAGTAAAAAAACATAAAAACGACTGTTCAATTTTGGTTGAATCAGAGGCCGTTCAAAGACTAAACAACAGTTGTTCCCCAATTGCATAGTAAAAATAAAAACACTGCAGATGGATATTCAATTGAGTGGCAGCCATTTAGAGATTGAACGACAGTTGTCTGTGAATTGAACAGAAAAAATAAAAACACAGCCAATGTTTGTTCAATTTGACTGAACAGTAGCCGTTCAAATATTGAACAACAACCATCTGTGAATTGAACAACAAAAAAAAGAAAAACACAACCAATGGATGTTCAATTCGACTGAATGGAAACCATTTAAATATTGAACAATAGTTTTATGTGAATTGAACACCAAAAAAAGAAAAACACAGCCAATGGCTGTTCAATTCGACTGAACAACAGTTGTTCAAATATCGAACAACAGTTGTCCGCAAATCGAACAACAAAAATAAAAAACACAGAAAATGGACGGATGTTCAATTGAATAGCAGTCATTCAAAGATAGAACAACAAATATTTTCAAATTGAACATCAATAAAAACACAATATTACAAGGAAAATAAATTGCAAATGGAAAGAATGTACAAGACAAAACAATTAAATACATTATTTACAAGTGATGTTCTCAAACCTCTCATGTACTTGAGTTTGTGGGGTTATCACCCCCTTGCACCACAACCTGGATGGTGAGATCGTTTTGTGCATGTTGACGGAAAGATTATTTCATGAGAGGCTTGCAATAGAGGCATACTCTATGCCCGTTAACTCAAAATGTTGAACCAGACCCATCTATGGTGGTTAAGGTGAGGGTACCATTGCTATGTACTTCCTAAATCTAAAATGGACCAAGCCTCCTTGTTTGCAGTTTTCCTAGAAAGTCTTGGAATCTTGATTCATAGAGGAGTGCCCAATCTCATTTTTGAAATACCTTCCTCTTTATTAGGTTGTCGTGCCACTTGGCTTGCTGTTTTTGAATGATCGTTGTGCATTTCATGGCAAGTAGTCGAATTTCATCCAGTTCATTTATTTGTTGGAGTCTCTTAGCTTGAGCTTCTGTTAAGTCCAATCCCACTTCCTGGGCTATTCTCAAAGTTTTAATTTCAAACTCAATAGGGAAGATAGGTTCTATCCCAAATACTAGCTAATATGGTGAATATCTAGTGGTATTTCGCTAGGTTTTTCGATAAGCCCATAAGGCTTCTAGTAGTCTAGTGGTCCAGTCACGACAATGTGCTACTACCGTCTTGGTAAGGATTGCCTCTAGGACTTTGTTGGTGCTTTCAACTTGCCCATTGGCCTGCAGGTGGTAAGGAGACGTAGCTTTGTGAATGATATGGTGATTTCTTAAGGTAGATGTGATATTATTGCCTGTGAATTGTGCCCCCCCCATCGGTTATCACTTCCCTTGGCAAGCCATATCGCATGAATAGTTCAAAGAGAAACTTAATTACTAATTCTTCGGTGGCTCTTGACAAGGCCACTGCTTCTACCCATTTGGTGACATAATCCATGGAAAATAATATGTGGGCTTTCTGGTTTGATGATGGGTTGAATGGCCCAAAAAAGTCCAACGCTCATCGTTCAAATGGTTCCACCACCAATTATTGGCTGTAGTGGCATTTCATCGGCTTTTCCTGGGTGGCCTATTCTTTGGTAGCTATCGCAGGCTTGGACATGCTTCTTTGCGTCTTTGAAAATCGTAAGCCAATAATAGCCTAATTGCAACACTTTATGCCATGTCTGTCATTCTGTGAAATGGCCACCACAGGGTTCATCGTGATAGGCTCGTAAGATGTCATAGATTTCGTCCTCCCTTATGCATATCTATATGTGCATATCGGCTCCTGTATGGAATAGGTATCCTCCAATCCAAGAGAATATTTCGCTGCGCTGTACAATCAATTTTCGTTCTCTCATCGTTAAATTTCTGGGTAGCTTCCCCACTGCCAGATAATTTTCCACATATTCATACCACGGTGTTTTTACTGCTACAACAAACAGGTGTTCCTCAGGGAATTGATTGTCAACTGTTAGCGTGTTGTCTGTCTTGGGGACTCTGGATTGGAATTTTGCGACCATGTTTTCCTTCCCTGGATGGTCTTTGATCATTATATTGAATTCTTGTAACAACAGTAGCCAACGAGTTATTCTCCCATTCGTGATTGGTTTATTAGCTAAATATGTAATAACAGAGTGGTTAGTATACATGAACACTTGATTTCCAGTTATATAGTGCCTAAATTTATTGATAGCATAAATGACAACCAGGAATTCTTTTTTGGTCACTTTATAATTTAATTCGGTAGGAGTAAGGTTTTTTTTGATATAACAAATAGCATAAGGCTTTTAGTCTTCTTCCTGGCCAAGGACTGCTCCTATTGTTGTATCAGATGCATCGGAAGAGATGTGAAAGGGCAGTTTCCAGTTAGGATCTCGCAGGATTGGTGCTATTGAGACCAGCCTCTTCAAGTATGTAAAAGTGGTGTCACATTTTTCAGTCCAATGGAATTCAACATTCCCAGTCAATGCATATAGAGGTGTAGCTATCTACGAGATTTTTTTTATAAATTTGCGATAATATCCTGCATATCCCAGAAAAATGCGTACCTCTGTTTTTGTACAAGGTGTGGCCAATAGAAGGATTACCTCTATTTTAGCCGGATCTACCTGTATCCCAACTGCAGAAATGTAGTGACCTAGGATTACCCCCTCAGTCATCATCATGTGGTATCTTTCGTTGCTTAGACATAGTCTAGTAGCAATACATTGTTCTAACACTTTTTCTAGCGTTTCTAGAGCTTGATCAAAGTCTTCCCCATAGGATGTAAAATCATCCATATAGATTTCAAGTCCTTCATTTATTAAGTCAGAAAAAATGCTAATTATGGCTCTCTTAAATGTTTCTGGGGCATTACATAATCCAAATGGTAAAACTATGTAAGCAAAAGTGCCCCATGGGTAGGTAAAGGTTGTCTTTTCTTCATCTTCAGGAGCTATTTGGATTTGATTGTATCTGTTGAATCCGTCAAGAAAGGAGAAGAACTGTTTCCCAGCCAATGTCTCAAGGACTTGACCAATGAAGGGAAGGGGGAAATGGTATTTTTGTGTTGCCTTCTTTAATTCTCTGTAATCTACGCATATTTTCCATTTCCCATTATTTTTAGGGATGACCACCAAAGGGGAGACCCATTTGTTGTCTAAAATAGGATAAATGAAATTTACATCTAACAGTCTTTGCAGCTCCTCTTTTACAATCTCTTTAAAGTGTGGGTTTAATCTTCGTTGGGGTTGTCTAATGGGGTGTGTTTCCCTATAAGTATAGATGTGGTGCATGCTCAGTTTTGGGTCCAAGCCCTTCATGTCTTGATAGTCCCACACAAATGCACCTTGGTGCTTCTAGAGGACTTTTATGAGTTTCTGCTTTTGGTTGTTATCCAAGCTGCCATTAATATTCGAAATCCTTCCTGCCTCAATCTCAATAGGTATGTTGTAACGAATAGTGGCCGTGGAGATATGTTGAGTCTCGAAGTCCATCACATGATCTTCTTGATCTTCATGTTCGAGGACTATTTTCAACATTTGGCATTTCAGATTTTTAGGCTTGGGTGACTAATTCATAAAGTTATAAATCACATCATCTTCAGTTTGATCCTTAAATTCAAGAGCTTCTACTAGTGTCAGACGTAGACGGATGTTTTTCTCCCAATATGTATCTGGGTGTTTGTGAATTTTTACTGTGGGCAAGCTTGGCTTGGCAAGTGGTAAAATAATGATATTTTTTATATAGTCTCCTCTAGTGATAGTCATGCTACCTGCTCGATAGCCTATGTAAGCATCTGTTGTGGCTTTCCAAGGCCACCCAAGAATCATTGGGTGGCCTTCTATCCTGTTTTTTCGATTAATGACTAAAAAATTAGCTGGGTATTCCCATGAGTCCACAGAGACCATGATGTCTTGTACTATACCTTCTGGTTTGATAATAGATTTGTCAGCTAGTTCCAGAAGTGTGGTCGTAGGTTCTAAAGATGATATGCCCAATTTTTCACAAGCTCTTCTAGTTAGGATGTTAATGGCTACCCCCAGGTCAACCAATGTGTTTGGAAATAAGTGTCCAGAAATTTTCACGGTTACAATGGGGTTTCCTGGGTCTTCATATTTTACAAGTGATTCCCTACCTAACAAAAAGTCATATAGCGTTCCTACCACATGAACGGTGGGTGCAGTCATTGTTTTCTTAATTTTTTTTTTCCACATAATTCTTTGATTTTCTTTGCATAGATGGGAATGTCTTGGATGGCCTGAAGAAGAGGAATTTTGATACAAAGGTTTCTTAATTCCCCTAGGATGTCAGAATCTAAAGTGATTATAGGCCTGGGTAGGTTTAATCTCTCAGGAAATGGAGGCGGAGTCACCCTAAGTTCTTCAGGTCTTTGTTGATGAATTGTTTCCTTATCTTTACTTATTTCTATTATATTGATTAGGCTAGGCTCTATGGAGGTTTCAACTTGGGACTGAGGTGGAGTTGTGGCCACTATAGGTAATATGGTATGTCCAGATATTAACCTCAATTCATTGCACTGTTTCTGTTCAGCATTGGGTTTTGGATATTATATGATCTGAATTAGTTGAACCGGTCTGTTATTGGGACTAGGATTAGGTTGGGCTAGAAATTGAGGGCATATGGCAGGCTGTTGGTTATGCTGAATTGGGTAGGGAGCTGTCAAATGTTGAGTTCTTGCTCCTATCAGCAGATTGGCCATTCCTGTGGGTCGCTGCCAGTTCCAATTTGTGTTTTGAGTAGGAGGGTTTTGCCATTGGTTTTGATATGGGACATTCTGCCAATAAGGGGGAGAGCAAGGGAAGTTCTACCAATTAATCCCTGATGGAGGTTGCGTAGGCCAAGGTGGCATAGGAAACTCTTGGTTTGGCCAAGTTGGGAAGGGGTTTTGAGTCTGCCAAGTTGTTGTAGGGTTTTTCTAGCTAAATTGTGGCAATGGAAAGTATTGAGGCAGGTCTTGTGGTATGCCAGGTCGTGCTTGCCATTTCGGATGCTTATTCATTAAATAGACTGACTCTGTTTCTTCTTTTGCTTCCTTGTAGATAGCTTTCAGCCCAGGAAGTGAAGGAAACTAGTCCGTGGTATGATCCTTAGTGCAGATAGCACAAATCTGAACCATGTCTAAAGGACATTCCCTCTGGTTGTGCTTCTTCTGACATTTTGGGCAAAATATGGCCAGGTTTTGTTCTGCTATAGCTTGTTTCTGCTTGGCTTGTAAAACATCAAGTTGCATTGCCAAAGTACCCAGGATGTCATTTTTGAAATTTTCTAATAGATTTCCAAATTATGCTCTAGTTACATTGTCATTGGTCTGCTTAAAATCCTTCTTCATAGAATCACGCGTAACGGGTCTATTGCGTGAGCTACCCCGACAGCATATAAGACATAAGGAAATAATCTCGTCGTATTCTTCCTGGTAAATATCTCCCTTCCCCATTATTTTAATCATATCAACCCATTATTCCTTCATCCCTTTAAGCATCGTGGATTTTAAAATGTCCTTGGATAATGTGGTATATGGGGATCTTTGTAAATTGTATTGAAATATTTCTACATATTCCTCTAATGTTTCATTGTCTTTTGCAGACATGTTGAAGATTTCTTCTTTTAGGTCTCGGGTTCGACAATAGTCTTGGTATTTGATAAGAAAAATATTCTTCATTTGGTCCCAGTTGTTTATATTTCCCCCTTCGAATCCCATGAACCAACGGAGTGCAATTCCTTTTAAGGTAGAGGGAAATAGTTTTAGTTTCTAGGGATCAATGGTGTAGTCCTATCCTCTACATAAGACATCAAATTCAAATAGGAATGCATCAGGATCTTCTGTGGTTAACCCATGAAAGGTGGGGATGTTGTGCAAGGGAATGGCCTTCATAGGGGCATTGGCATCATGATCAACAATAGGGTATTCTAATTTTGATGTCTGCCTCTGATTCTGATTTTGATTATTTTCCCTCTGATCAAAGAGGTGCCGGAAATCTTCGGGACCTTCTTGATCTGGAGGAGAGATTCTAATAGGCTTGGGAGGTGAATGTGGTGGGGGTTTTACAGCACTTCCCTGATTTGGGATCCTAAGTACTTCTATTTTGATCACTTCTTTAGGGGACTTAGGTTCTGATATTTCTATGTGAATTCCTCCACTACTTTCTCCCCCTCCTTCTTGTAGGTTGCAAGAGCCTCCCTCTTTTGAAGGGTCAGTGCCTATATGAATGGTAGTCTGCAGGCTTTACTCAGACCCCTCTATCTCGCAGTGAATCTCAGCATAGGCTACATATGGTGAGGCTACTTCCTGAGGGAGTGCATTAGGACTTTGAATGGAAATAGTTCTGGGTCCTATAGATGCCTAAGATTCAACTTTCCTAATGATTTCGTCTATATATGTTGTTCTTCCAAGGATCACCAGTCCTTTGGATTTTGAGGATGGTTGTGAATGATTTCGGATTGTTTCTATCTTTTTATTCCTAGACATAAAATAAGAGCACCTATCCTACGGTTCTTTGTACGACTTGCTGGTGAGCGGACTAGAGGGCAAGCATGTTGCTTGCTGGTACGCAGGTTCTTACCTCTCGTTTTCAATACCCAATTCTTCACAACAATGGAGAAAGACGAATAAAGGAGGTGACTCTTAACACTCTCCCCGGAAATGGTGCCAAAATGTTGGTGCTAAAAGAGGTGAATTTTTATTGACAACTCTAGTGCTTTCTCATTTAATTATCAACCCGAGGTAAGTCTTTTTATTCCAAGAGTGTTGGCACAATATATGCGAGTCAGGTCGTCTAATAGATGTTCCTTTTCACTTATGAGGAAGAATTTGCTAACTTCATAAGCTTGCTTATCCTACAAGGGGTGGCTTGGATAGGTTTTTAACCTAAGATTGAGCAACAAGATTTTGCATCTATCTAATGGAATTAAACAACAGTTTAACCGAACAACAATCTAGATAAATGAAGCAGCAATTGAATTGAATTCAATAATAAACTGAACAACAATGGAATTGAATGGAACAACAGTCTAACTAAGCTAAACAATAATGGAATCAAATTGAATTAGCAGTCTAGCTAACTAAGCAGCAGTATAACTAGCTGAGCAGTAATGGAACAACAAGATAACTAAGCTGAACTGTAATGGAACTACAGGATAACTAAGCTGAATAGTAATGGAACAATAGTATAACTTAAGAGAATTAAATAAATCATATAGCAATTAAGTAATTTTGTAATGGAATTCTCTTTATGACTTAATTAATCAACATTGATCGATGGTTGAATGCTTCGTTATGATAGAAGAAGAATGCAATTCATAAAAACAGATAATATTGAAATCAACTTATTCTATGATCTGTAACTTGAATGCAATGGTATTAAAAGAATTGGAACTATCTAATGATAATAAAATATTGCCGTAAGTCAGAAAATACGATTGTGATTGTCCTACTTCAAGAACGCAATTTCTAACAATCCTGAAGAAAGAGAACTGTATCTGTATTGAATGGAAATATACTTTACAACTGCATCATATTCTTAAGCGTTGGTTCTGCAACTACACAGAGTATGAAAACTTGCGTGGAACTTCCAGAGGTTGGGCCCAGACCACCAGAAGCCCTAGCACAGTAAAAACTTCAAAAGATTATTGTTCAAAGCTCTATATTACATCCAGTGATGTTACAAAAACATAATTAGACAGACTATTTCTGATGTGTCTATTACAGAATGAATTTCCTGTCCTATCTTCGACTGCCCTTTTCTTCCGTCCTTCGCCCTTTTAAAGGCGATTTCAAAAATTTGAAAGTATTTCCCAAACGACAGCCCGCTACGTGTGGATGTCGTTTGAGTTCTTGGACTTGAATTCATCTGTCTGCCTTCTGCTGGCCACTGGGAGTTACCAGTATTTCATATGTTTGCGTCTGTTGATTGGCTTCCATTTCCTATTGGTCTAGCCATTCTGCCTTTCCGCATGCGGAGATAAGAGAAGTCAATTTTCTATTACAAAAACATACTTTTCACCATTATTCTAATTGTTCTCATTTTCATAATATTTTATTCTCTTTATTGTTAATATGAAGAGGAATTCCCCCGAAATTATAAATTAATTTGAAGTACTAAAGGGTGAGAATCATACTTTAATTTGGGCCCAACATAGGCCAGCTATGCGACAATCATCACACCACAACGTTGGTCCACTTGGTCCCATAGTCTCCCTAGGGCACAATGGACTGGGTCCCCCAACCTGTAGGTAGTCTGTCAGCAGTGGGCACTGATCCTTGGTACAGCCAGATACCCTGCATCGTATGCACCATACATCTAGGCTAGCTTCTTTCCCTCAGTCGTTTCGCAGGTTCTGTATTTCCATGTGTATTGCTTCCAGCTGCCCTTGGATTTGTTGTAGTCCCAACTGGGTATCATCTCTTGACGCGGCTTCTAACTTCATAGAAATCTCCAAAGATTTTTCCTGTGATTCAATGGCTTGCTGACCCATAGGTATGCGTAGGTGAGGCAGTAACATAGTGATGAACCATTCCTTGTGTTGCATGTCATCATATAGAAATTCCCTTTCTCTTATCACCTTCTTTAGTCGTTGGTCAGCCTCCCATATAGACTTAGAGGACCCTTGCTTGAAATCTTTTAGGTCATTCACTACCTAAGAGTAGGACTTAGTCTTCTAAAACTGTTGTTTTAGGGCATTTTTAACCCCTCGAATGGTTGCATTCGCATGTTGAGTTGCGTATCCCCTATACCAATCCAAGGCTCTTTCTTCGAAGGTGAGGGACAGTTGCACCCTCTTTACAACATCACTAGCCACATTCTGCACAGTCCACACTAAATCTGTGACAAACCATAATCGGTCCATATCTTCATCTCCTACACACTTGAAGGTGGGTAGCTTCATGGGCGAGGCCATATCTACTTTCGTGGGTGGCGGCGGAGAAGGGGGTGTGGGTGAGTTCTTAACCTTATGTGGATTCGAAGGTGGTGTCGTAGGAGGGCTATTTCCTTCGTGCGCATCTGGTTCTCTTAATGGGCTGTAAATGGATCTATCCCCTTCTTCATTGACTCTGTAGTACTTACCACTTCGGTTTGTACCCTCGCTTTGATCAGAGCTCATTCACTCTGTATGGCTGCACAGAATGGCCTTTTCGTACAATAATATTTTAATCAATAATGGCAACATTTTCAGAAACTTACCCTAGAAAGCCTTGAAGAAGCATCTCTCTGCCTCAGAATAGGACATGAACTGATCAACTACAAACTTTGTCACAAATCCTCCCAACACACTATCCACCAATGATCTATTGTACGAGTGATGGTGCTATCATTCCTTTTCAATTTTTGGATCAACTCTGGAGTCCACTGCGTGACCTGCTCGTCCTTCCAACACATCTGGAAATCGATGAGCCTTGCCAGCCACTCCTAAAGCTCATTCTCAAAGGTTACAAAGAAAATTTCATAGACTTCAGTGAAAATGTACTTATTCTTCCACTTCTCCGCCGTCAACTTCGTGATGCGATTCTCTTTTACTACAAATTTCTGAACCTGTTTTTCAAACCACTCTTCAATTTATTTCCTCTTAGGTCTCCAATGTTCCCTTAGCATTACCCAATATCCCTCTCAAAATGCTCCTAGTCTTGTCAATGGAACCATTTTTCGGCTCAAGGGGTCCTGACCCAGGTTCGGAGGCTAAGGTTTACCAACAAACCCCTATACTACTGGCCCTTTCAGTAGTGACCTACTTACGCAAGCCAAAGTCTCACCTGAAGCAGTATGGGAGGGTGCTGGAACCATGTTTCCGCACCTTAAGAGAGAGTAGGTAAATCAAGCAGATTCGAGTTCACAACCTACCAGGTACGCATAGGTCTATTCGAAAGCTTTTGCAGTACATTCAGTTATTAACCACAACATAGCTAATCAGATCTATTCAATATCTTCACATCCATGTGCATAATAGCAATTATCAATACATGATATCATAAACGCAACTTATAGCATAACAGATATATTCGTAGCTTAAACAGAAACCATCATAGAACCCTTATACTCGCAGCTGATACAGATCGTAGATGTACATATGCATAGAATAGATATACTTGCAACATAAACAAATAAAGAAAATGTATTCGCAGCTCCAAACAAATTCCAAAGGTTCACATAAACAATAACAAAAAAGATCCAGTTCACACAGAAATACTTCAACTATATCCGCATATATTAGCATTCACAACCCAATTACAATCTAACACCACTTGCGCACATAGCAGCAGGGTCCGCACACAGCAGGACCAAGGATCTCCATGCACACAGCTAGCAGGAGTCCTTACCTACATAACCCAAAATAGATCTAACAATTCGCACTTAGCATCAGACTTAATTCTTTTCTTCATTAGACTCAAAATGTTCATATAATTATAAAGACTTAGCCTACGATTTCCTATGGTCCGCAAACCATGGTTTGCGGAGTCTAGGTCTACCGTTGACCCATTACAATGCATTCGGGGCTTTGAACCTCCCCAAAACCCCTACGCTAAACTAATTAATACCAAAAATATACAAAATTGTAAAAAATTCGCAGCTTTAGGGGACCCTGTTCCAATACCATCCATGAGCTTTAGCTAATATGCCTCATCTTTCAAACTCCAATACATATCTTTGTAGGACCTCATCTACACCCATCTTGTACAACTGACTAATAATGAGAGTGAATTCAGCTACGTGAACAACCAGATCTTTCTTCTTTCCTGGGGCACACGTACAGTAGTTAAGAAATGAATTATATCAGAAAAATTATCAAAAACCACATTTATATAAAATAACTGCGCATCGGGTAACCCATATTCCAAGTTAATAGGCTATTCTCCAGTTTCAACGTGCGATAAATGGTCTAGCCCAACATTCAGTCTCTCCGGCTTCAAAATAACTTCAAAATCATACACTTGGAACAACATAAACCACCTGTAGATCTCCCCCCAAACATAGGCTTATTGACCAGGTACTTCAAAGAAGAGTGGTCAGTAAACATCTTAAAGTGGCCTCCTAATAGGTAGTGGTGAAATTTTTGCAACGCATAAACCATAGACAATCCTTCCCTCTTCATAGTTGAATAATTATGCTCTGCACTTGATATATTTCTACTTGCAAATGCAATAGGGTGATCGATCTCCCCAACTCCTGGTTGCGCTAAAATAGCTCCAAGAAAAATGCAGGAGGCATCAACATGCAATTGAAATACCTTTGACCAATCTAGAAAGACCAATATGGACGCAGTGACCATCTTCTCCTTTATCAATTAAAAACTCTTTTAACATTCTTCATCCCAACAGAATGACGCATCCTTCTTGATAAATATTTCTATGGGCACAATGATCTGTGCATAACCTTGAATGAACTTCACATAATAACTTGTGTGCCCCAAAATTTAGTGTAGTTTTTTTACATTAGCAGGAACTTCTAGATTAACAATCATTGTGATCTTCGTGAGATCCACCATCAGTCCTTTTTGGTAGACAATATGACCCATCAATATCCCAAATGGCACACAAAATATGCAATTCTTCAGATTAAGTGAGATCTGATACTTCCTACAAGTATCCAGCATTAGGGGCAGACTTGATACATGCTTCTTCAATAACCCAAATATGGTCCAATAATCAAGGTAGACTTCTGAGAACTTGTGGATGTATTCTCTAAAAGAAGCTACTACTATGCATGAGAAGATAGCAGGAGCATTATTCAACCCAAATGGCATGATTGTATACTGAAAACATCCCCATTATTTTGCAAAGGTTGTCTTACTTCGATCTCCTTATGCAATTCTGATCTAATGATATCCTGAGAAACCGTCTGTAAATGAATAAGCCTCCTGTCCTCCTACATTGTCGAGGATCTTATAAGAAAATGGTGTTGGAAACGGATCATGTATGCAGGCATCATTCAATTTACGCAGATCCATGCAAATCCTTATTTCTCCTTTAGTCTTCTTATCCTGCACTACCATGGGACTCACCCAATTAGACTCCTCCACTCATTCTATAATGCCTGCAACAACCATTTTATCTAGCTATTCCTTAAATTTATGCTTATAATTGGGATTCAATCTATACGGGCGCTGCTTCACAAGTCACGCATCAGGTTTCAAAGTGATATTCATGATTCGAAGATCTCCAATTATCCCTTTAAACTTAGAGAGCTTTGTAGGAAACGGGTCTTGATACTTAGTCAGTAGCTCAACAACTTTTCCTACTGTATCATCATCCCAGTAATTTATGATCTTCCCTAATTTCAGTTGTTCTTCAGTTCCAATGTTCACTTGGTGAACTTTAGAGGCTTCGTGAAATCAAACAACATAATTGAAGGTCCAAAAGCTGTGTGTTGTCCCCCATATTCAAGGATTGTGATATTCCTTGGATTTTCTTCATTTTCTTCAACTGCCAGATTTCTACAATTGACAATATTCCTCATCTGCGCATCCCATGTTGGCGAAGCATGCTCTACCTTTAAATTGCTCATATCAAATATGGCCTCTTGAATACCTTGTAGCACTTTACCCAAGCAATCAAACCCACTCTCAAAGCTGAATGTTAAAATAAATTTTTCTATCAGCACAAATGATTCGTTGGTTTCTCGACACAACTTTGTTTCGAGGTACCAATCAGTAGGCACCTTCCCCAAAGTATGGATGAACATTTTCACCCATTCTGGTCTCAGTTTTGCGCCCCATAATTTAGTCCATTTAGCCATATGTTTATGCCGGTCACCTTTTTTGGAATATGTCTCTTCCATTCTGGTAGTTAGACACTCAAATCGCAGTCTCATCATTCGAGTGCATTCTTCCTAGTTACTCGAGTTTCCTTTGTGAGTCTCCCACCATCATGCTAGAGTAGAGCGTAGCGCTATATCCAATGCATGGAATTTATTAGAAAATTATATATTACAGAGAAATGCAACACATAAAATATGCGGAAAATACAAGCACACAAAACATATAAAACCAGAGAGACACATATATACATGGTTCACCTAGTTTGGGCTACGTCCACCCCAAACAACCATTCCTTCCTTTCTATTATCTCGCAAAATGAAGAGACAAAACCTACAGCAGATCCACTATAATATCCTCTGTTCTCTCTCATAGTATCCCTATCTATTTCCTACTCAGAGAATACACATATAATACACAGCCGCAATACAATACCCTCATACAAAGAGAGGGGTTTCCTTCTAGGGAAAAAAAACCTAAACTAAACATAACTTCTACCGTCACATCATCCTCCTAATGAACGGCCCAGATTGACTAGAAATTACTATACTTTTACAAGGCAATTTTACATCTGTTTGACCCCCCACGACAGCGATTAATTTACGGGTGGCGTTGCCACCCCATTTAAGGTACAGGGGTCCAATGCTGTGATACAAAGTAAACAAGATAATCAGGCTCCACACCCAACAATCTCCCACTTGGAGACTGATTGTAGCAACTCCACCGCTGCTTCATTTGCTGGACAATGACTCCTCTTTGGACTTGGTTGTTTCTCATCTTCATCGTCATCCTTGAAGACTAATTGAAACTAAGCACATTCTCAGTTTCTCCCTGGTTACAACTTTTGTTAGCATATTTGCAGGATTCTGGCTAGTGTGTATCTTTTCTAGCTTCAACTCTCTATCTTCCAATACTGACCATATGAAATGGTACTTGAGATGTATGTGTTTAGTCCTAGAATGAAATGCTGAGTTCTTTGCAAGATGAATGGCACTTTGGCTATCACTGTATAGTGTGTCCATATCATGCTTCTTACCCAATTCATCTATCAACCTTTGTAACCAAATCATTTCTTTACTAGCCTCTGTAGCAGCTACATACTCAGCTTCTATTGTTGAAAGTGCAACAACACTTTGGATTTTTGAAACCCAACTGACAGTTGTTCCACCTACAATAAATACATATCATGTAGTGCTCCAACTGTTATCTCTGTCACCTACCATATCTGCATCAACATATCCCTGTAGAGCAATGTTTGAACCACCAAAGCATAATACTTGATTTGTGGTACCTCTCAAATATCTAAGAATCCATTTTACTGCCATCCAATGTTCTTTTCCTAGATTATTCATGTACCTGCTTACAACTCCCACTGCATATGCAATATCAGGCCTTGTGTAGACCATTGCATACATTAAGCTTCCAATTGCTAATGCATATGGAACTTTAGAAATATAATCCATGTCTTCTTGGGTCTTTGGGCACATCTCCTTACTAAGTTTGAAATGGATAGAAAAAGGTGTACTAACTGGTTTTGCATTGTGCATATTAAATCTTTTCAACACCTTTTGTATGTACTCATTCTGAGACAGTGTTAATTTTTGATTTTTCCTATCTCTGGTTATTCTCATACCAAGGATTTGTTTTGCAGCTCCCAAATGCTTCATTGCAAATGAATTTGCCAATTTTTGTTTGAGCACATTTATTTCCTGCATGTCAGACCCTGCAACAAGCATGTCATCTACATACAATAACAATATAATATAGCTGCCATCATTTTTCTTTTTCAAATAAACACAATGATCAGAGTGACATCTAGTATAACCTTGTTCAGACATAAACTTGTCAAATTTTAGATACCACTACCTTGGAGCCTATTTTAATCCATACAAGCTCTTCTTTAACCTGCACACCAATTTTTCTTTCCCTTTGACCTCATATCCTTCTGGTTGCTGCATGTATATCTCTTCCTCCAAATCTCCATGGAGAAATGTTGTCTTTACATCTAACTGTTCAAGATGTAAATCTTCCACTGCTACAAGACTTAATATAGTTCTGATTGAAGTCATCTTAACAACAGGAGAAAATATTTCATCAAAATCAATACCTTTCTTCTGTGCAAACCCCTTCAACACAAGTCTAGCTTTGTACCTCTGTTTTCCTCCATTGTATGATCTGAGACACTTCAACTTCTTTCCTATCTCAATCTCAACCAAAGCTTTCCATTTCTTGAAAGTATCAAATACATTAGATTTATTTAGAATACAATAAATCCAAGTTTTTCTAGTTGCATCATCAATAAACGTAACATAATAGCGAGAGCCACCGAGAGATGATACTTGAGCAGGTCCCCATACATCTGTATGCACAAGCTCAAATTTTTCGCTCTTCTTTTCATTCCCAACTCTGAGAAATATGACTCTCTTTTGTTTTCCATAAATGCAATTTTCACAGAAATACAGATCAACATTCTTCAAACTTGGCAACAAATTTCTTGAGTGAAGAATCTTCATCCCCTTATCACTCATGTGTCCGAGCCTATGATGCCATAATGCTACATCTGCTCCTTTGGAATTTAAAGCATTAACATAGTTAGAAATACCATTGCATAAATACAATGTACCAACCTTTTCTCCTTTTGCTATTACCAGGGCTCCTTTGGTGACCTTCCAAGCTTTATCTGTGAAAGTTGTCACACAACCTTGACCGCCTAACTGCCCTGTTGAAATCATATTTTTCTTTAGATTTGGAACATGCCTTACCTCCTTTAATAGCCATTGGTTTCCATTCTATTGCTTTATAAGAACCTTACCCATTCCAATAATTTTACAGGGTTTATCATCACCCAAACGGACTTGTCCAAAATCTTCTTGAACATAGTCATGAAAATATTTCTTATCAGGTGTGGCATGGAATGAGGCCATTGAACGTACTACCCAGGAATTAGTAACATTTTCGAAAGAAAGAATCAAAGCATCTTGTAACACATCACCTGTCACATTTTCTTCATGATTGTTTTCTTGTTGCACGTCTCCTTCTTTTCCCTTCCGAGATTTACAGTCTTTCTTTAGGTGTCCTTTCTTTCCACATTTCCAACACACTATCTCCGATCTGGACTTGGATCTGCCTTTTCTTGATTTACTATGATATCCTGAGCTCTTTCTTCTTTCCATTATCCTTCCCCTAGACTCTGCACTCAAAGCATTACCCGATGTCTCACCGGAGCTTTCTAGTCGCATTTCCTCGCTAAAGATAGCACCCACAACATCATCAAACTTTAAAGTACTAGATCCAGAGACAGAGTTACTAATGGCCATTACTAGACCATTCCAACTCTCTGGCAATGAGCACAAGAATAACAGAGCTCTAACTTCATCATAAAAGTTTACCCCTATAGAAATTAACTGACTGGTAACTATATTAAAATCATTTAAATGGTCTGCAATAGATCCACCTTCCGACATATTCATATTAAATAGTCATTTCATAAGAAATAC
Source organism: Pinus albicaulis (assembly GCA_034641835.2). Taxonomy (NCBI): domain Eukaryota; kingdom Viridiplantae; phylum Streptophyta; class Pinopsida; order Pinales; family Pinaceae; genus Pinus; species Pinus albicaulis. The sequence continues at coordinate 166,881,987 of CM076583.1, read as the reverse complement.
CTTGTTTGAGGCCGAGGGTTTTTCATATAGTTTCGCCAACGTCTGCATCAAACCCTCTGTTGTTGTTTCCTTCGAAATATTGAAGGAGACTGATGCCGTAAGACACAACCGTACTGTTCTGAGTGCCTTTCTATCGATAATGTTCCATTCTACGTCTGTTATGGCCACCAGCTTCTTTGTTTTTCCGCTCAATGGTAGGTACAAATATTTCTGATATAGATAATCTTCCATTTGCATCTTCCATAGCGGGAAGTTTTAGCTGTTAAATTTTTCGACCCTAAACTTACCATCTTCTGCCATTGCTCCCACTCGATCCAGGAACCATTCTTTCTTGCGAGTTTATCAGCCAAATATACCTTCGGCTCTGATACCAGTTTTTAGAAAATTATATATTACAGAGAAATGCAACACATAAAATATGCGGAAAATACAAGCACACAAAACACATAAAACCAGAGAGACACAGATAGACATGGTTCACCCAGTTTGGGCTATGTCCACCCTAAACAACCAGTCCTTCCTTTATATTATCCAGCAAAATGAAGAAACAAAACCTACATCAGATCCACTATAATATCCTCTGTTCTCTCTCACAGTCTCCCTATCTATTTCTCGCTCAGAGAATACACATATAATACACAACCGCAATACAATACCTTCATACAAAGAGAGGGGTTGCCTTCTAGGGCAAAAAACCCTAAACTAAACATAACTTCTACCGTCATATCATCCGCCTAATGAATGGCCTAGATTGACTAGAAATTACTATACTTTTACAAGGCAATTTTACATCTATTTGACTCCCCACGGTAGCGATTAATTTATGGGTAGCGTTGCCGCCCCATTTAAGGTACAGGGGTCCAATGCTATGATACAAAGTAAACAAGATAATCAGGCTCCGCACCCAACAGAATCTATGTGCCTCTGGAATAATCCTTTCAAGTTCTCCTAAAAATATGTTCACATTAGTTAAATCATCATAATATGGCAATTCTCGTACCTTTGATGATATGCAGCGAAGGGATCTGGTCACTTGGTTGCAGTGCAATGCTGATACTTCATGTAGCCAATTCTGCTAGTTCTCTAGTTCTTCATCTGAATCTGATAAACAGGAACTAACTTTTTCCCAATTAAGTATTCCATCAGTTGTCAAGTTGATCCAATCATCATCTTGCGCAGTCAGCTTATATATATGGTCAACATCATCGTCTGTGCACACCAGCTTTGTATATCTTGCACCTTCTATAATATCTAGAGGAACTACAAATCTTGTTCCATTATTCTCAAATACCATAATTCTCCTCTTAAGATTAATGATTCCATCCATATCAATAGCCCAAATCTAAAACAAAAATCGTAGGATAAGGCTCAGTGTCATCCATAATTTGTATGACTTCAAAATCTGTAAGCACCTTAACTCCTTCAATATATACTACAACCTGTGAGAGTCTTCTAAATGGAATGATTTTATGTTGAATCGCCATGCACAATTGAATAGTAGACCACTCCAACTTAGGCTCTCCCATGCACTTCCAAGTTTTCTTAGGTAATAAATTTGCATCAAATCCTATATCCAGAATGACCTGATCCATCTCATCGGCACAGATCTGAGCCATCAATTGCATGTCTCGTCCAATTCTTCTTTTGTTCTTATAGATCTTGTTGACAGCTTTATGTTCCATCCCAGGTTATTATGTTTCTACATAGTTATCTATCAATGCTTGAAGATTCTCCATTGGCTTCTTATTGTGCAATAGTTTGATACAAGCATGTAAAAATGGATTTATTTCTTCATCTACTCTAGCCACATCCATAGGTCTACCTAATGTTGATGCACTTACTTCTGCAAAACCCTTCTTTGCTTCTACAAAGATGTATTTTTTCGCGCTGTAAATTGAATTCATCATTTTTCTCAGGTGCTTTTCGGATCCAAATATAACTAACCAGCTTATTTCCTTTTTCCTCACCAGTAGCTTTACCACTCCTAGTGACAACAGTCACACTTGGCTCTTTGTCACGCAGATCCTCCCTAACCATCTAAATATTTTGTGTTGGAGTCTGCATCTTCTTTTCCTACTTCTTAGCAATTAAAATAGGACAATATTCAATTACATGATCGAATCGCATAAAGTACCTGCAGGATTGTCATGTCAGATTTGGACAGTTGGGAACATAATGGCCAACATCTCCACAATTGTATCAGATGAGTTGTCCCTTCCCTCGACCAGCTAATCCTCCCCTTCCTTGTCCTCTAGTCAGGAATCCACCACACCTAGATGAGGATGCTGGTGAGGTAGGTTCAGTCTGCATTCTGTACAACTCAGCTTTATCCATCATTAAATCACAGTGCTATGCATCATGTCCTAGTGATGAGTAGAACTTGCAAAAAACTGCTTTAGCTCAAGTATATATTTTCCAATTCTTAGATAGTTATTTATCTCATGTAGACCCATAGAATGAAAAATTGCGCACCATAATGCAGGTGTCCTACTTGGCCCAGCCGAGCTCTTCAGCAGGCTAGGTCCTCCAGCTTGCATATAATCATTGAATATGAGGCATTGATCCTTATGATGCTCTGCAACTTTGCATCATATGAACCATACATCTGTGCACACCTATTTTCCCTTATATTTGCACAGATTCTTAATTTCCAAATGCATTGCTTATAACTAAATTTGAATATGTTGGGATCCGATCATAGAAAGCATCGGTGCAGCTTCTAGTTTCATTGCAATTTCTACGTCCTCAGCCTGCATGGAAATCTTCTATTGACTTAAGGGTTGGCGCAAATTTGGGAGCAACATAGTAACAAATCATTCCTTGTGTTGGGTATCATCAATAGTGAATCCACTGCCTTTGATAGCGTGCTTTATTCTTTGGTCTGCATCCCATAAAGATTCATTCAAATCTTGACGAATCTCTTTTAACTCAGTGACACATTGTGAAATGACTTCAACCTCTTAAATTGTTATTTTAGCACAGACTTCAAATCATCAATAGTGGCATTAGGATTCGCTGATACATACCTTATATACCAGTCAAGCGTGTGATCTTGAAAAGTAGTGGCTAACTGCACTTTCTTAACATCATCATTATTCAACTGTTGTGCTCTCCATACAACATCAGTGACAAACCAGAATTGTTTTGTATCTTCACTCCAAATACCTCTGAAAGTATGAAACTTCATAAACGTGGTCATATCTGTGCCTGGTGGTGGAGGTGGAGGTCGAGGCAAAGTGGATGACTTATGAGATGATTTTGGAAGTGGAGTGGATGGGATCTGAATTATGGCCAAAACATTCTTCCATTGCCGGGACCGGGATCATTTTGAGGGAGAATTGATGTTATGGCATCCTACGCAGAATGAATTACAAGATTGGATGGATAGAAATATCCTTGAATTCGTGATCCAAGATAATATAAGTTCTAAATTATCTATTAAAGATTGGGTTCAAAATTACATTTATACAGAATTCCATGAGATATTATTTGCTTCCTTTGTGACCGAGTTGCATGAGTGGTTGTCTCGATTAAATAAATTTAATACCTGCACAAAGGATGATGCAGTCACTTAGTGGACTCTATAATTGGTACAACAGTTATAAAATACCAGAAATATGATCACTCCCACGATAGATCATTGGATTGATCGTGTTCTAGGATGATTTGTAATTGAGCTTGCTATTGATCAGTTTGTGTCTTATTTGGAAGCGAAAAGAAGAATTTTCAAGGGTCCCATAGGTAAGTTACTACACTCTTTGAAGTTGTGGATTAAGATGATATTGTGTGAACATGACTCTTTGTGTAATCATATCATGTGAATGTCTCGAAGAGGCCCAAATACACACAGTGGAAGAAATTACTGCGCAGATATAGAAGAACGGTTTATTTACAGTCCTCTCAAAGGTAGATTCGATAGTGACAAAGAATAAGAGACTAGTAGCTATGGTGAATCTATGCACTTTGAAGAAGAGGAAGTCTCGCAAGACCAGAATAGTCAAGGATAATTGGCCATAGTTCTGATCCCAACAATGAAACCATTTGTTGGCTTGAGGGGTCCTGACCCAGGATTATATTTATTGCACAACCAACAAACCCTCCAACTACTAGCCCTTTTGGCAATGACCTGCTTGCGTAGATCAAAGTCTTACTCGAAGCAGTATGGGGGGGCGTTGGAACCATGTTTCCGCACCATGAGGAATAATTTAATGTTGTGTCCCTAAATAGACTTATAACATAACTATCACAGATAATAAGTAGATGAACACAACAATAGACCAATAGAACATCAGATCAACTTTGTCACAACTTATCACAAAATGTTTCAATATGTATTCACGCACAGTAATCAAATTTACTTCAATCACACTTATTCATCAACTGATATTCACACATAATATACTTTATTCATTTGCGCAGATGCATGTAATCGTAAACAGAAGTAAATATGTTGTTATCACTCAGAAAAAAGAGAAACATCATTTCACATAGTTCTAGAGGCTCATGTGTCAAAGGTATGGTCATAGAATTCATTTTTCATTACTTGGTTAAGGAAAATTTCAAATCTTTCTTATTATCTTATCCTAAGGTCCAAACCCACTCCCATTCAGGTCTTTTCATGTCACATTAGTCATTATTTCCTAACATATTTCATTTCCCAAGCTTACAAATCCAAAAAGGTCATTTTAGCCAAGAATCCCTACTTTTGTAGTGAATTACACAGAGAAACACACTTTTCGCTAAGAAACTGCTAATACTTTCATAGCGAAACTGCTCAGAAATACACTAAGAATGCGACGAAAGGAGGGATTCCTATCTATTTTGTCAAAACAGGTGCTAGGCGTTAGTAAATGATTGAAAGGGATAGGGTAGATGCCATTTGAGTCAGTTAGGGTTAGTAAATGATTGAAAGGGATAGGGTAGATGCCATTTGAGTCAGTTAGGGTTAAATCAAGGTACAATGGTCATGGTTGAAGTCATTATTACCATTTTAAATATGTATGAGTCATGATTTTTCCATGAGTTTTCATCGAACTTTAAAATCTTTCCCAATTGAGTCATTTTTCATTCTCCGCTCCCTCTTTGCATGTTATTGAGCTCTAGAGAGCTATCTCATCGAGCCCAAGTTGTGGCTAGTATTTTCAAAAGTTTGCAAGTATCAATGATCAACTAAGGTAGAAAAGACATAAAAGTACCATGGCTGCAAAGAGGAAGACCAAAAAATGTGTCCACCGTCTTAGATATGATCCATCTAACATGAACCTGATAAATGAAGACCCAACAACTTCAAAAAATTTCAGAAGAATAGGGTGTTTACAGTTTTTCCAAAAATTGCAAGGATGCCATGTACATGTTTCTAAATAGTTTACCCTAAATTTCAATGGGACAGCTGCAAAAGTGGGAATGCTAAACCTCACTATAACTCTAGAGACTATTGCAGTAGCAAAAGGAATTCCAAGAGGAGAAGAGAAATGGTTCAAAGGTTCAAAATTCAACATGCAGGAATGTAAAGAATTTATCAAACCAAAACATAGTGAGGTTGACCTTACAAATGCCATTCCAAGGAGCTACATGAAAGATAATTTCTCAAAGCTACTACTTATCATTTAGAATTACTTCACTTGTGAAGGGAGGTATCATAAGGTCTATTCTTACCACTTCAAGCTTCCGCTACATTTTTATGGTCAGAAATATCTTGATCTACCTTATTATTTATACAGAAGCTTAGAAAAAATGGCAGATAAAGTTCAAGTTAAATCTAAAGTAAGTGAAACCTCACTTTTTCATCATGGTTTAATAAAGTTGATGGTTTTAGATGAGTTAAAAATACTAGGCAGAGACTGGTCTTCTTTTATGTTTGTCAGTGGTTTTGAAGTGGATGACATCACCCTTAAAAGAAATCCTAAAAATAGAGGTATAACATCACCTTAAGTGGTAGAAAAAAGTGAACCAGTAGGGGTAGAGAAAAGTGAACAAGTAATCATGGAAATAGAGCACTTGCAGAAACTTGATACTGAGAAAACCTACAAAACAAGAGCCAACTATGAGTAAACATTGCAGCAAATGGGTTACAAGAATCCAAACAGTGGCCAAGGGAAATTTATAAGACATTTTTCATGCTATTGATATCGAAGAGACTCCCATAGTCCAAGCTGAGGATATAGATGAGTGAGGAAAGAAGCTCAAGAAAGCTAAATCAGCAAAGAAGTTAGAGTTTGAAGGTGAGGATGCAGGTTTTATGTTTCAGGCTAGGAAACCCATGACAAGACATGCTAGAAAACTCTTGGAAAGCAGTAAAGAGGTTCATAAGGTCACTAAAACTACCCAGCCATTACCAAGAATTATTGACCTTTCATCACCCATAAAAGAAGAATCAGTCATCAAGCAAAAGAAATGAAAGGAGAAAATTATTGAAGAAACAAAGTTTCAGGTTCTTGAGGAGTAGTTGAAGTTAGCAAATCATGAAATAGCAGTCTTGAAGAAAGAGGTAAGGAAACACAATGTCCAAAAAGTGTAGTTTGAGAAAATGAAAGAGATTTGGGAAGAGAAGGTTTATAGTGTGTCAAAGACCTTAGATGATACACATCAATTAATCAAATGGACTATGCCATTGAGGAAAGAGGTGAAGCATGTTAGAATAATGAACCTGCACTTGAAATATAGCAACAGAAATTTGAAGGACCAAGTCAAAGACCTCCAAGAGTAGTTAGAATTGATCCATGAGGAGTTGAAGAAGAAGGGTTTAAAGATGACTGTAGTTAAGGAACCCATAGCTCAACTCATCATTAATGAAGAGGAAACACCTCAAGGCTCTTAAATTGATTTTGATTATGTTTTAAGAGGTTAATGGCATGTTGAAAACCAAGTTTATACATCTGGAAGGTAACTTTTTGAAACAAGGTCAAAATTTGGAAATTACACAGTTTTCCATAGTTTCGTATTGTTTCCTCGGCTTGAAGCGAGGAAAACGCTACGAAAATTTCTGTAGCTTTATTTTTGCCTTTAAAATCACTTTTTGTAGCTTTCAAGAGGGGATAATGGTATTGATGATGTGTCAGGTCATGATGGACACCATGCAAGAACAAAGAAGCGGAAATTTTGATTGAAAAAGTTATTTTTTGGACGCTACGAAAGCACGGTACAAAATTTTCTTGTTTTCGTAGCGAGTTGTCTTTGAAGGTTTCTGAATAGTTTAAGAGTATTTTTTGATATGTGGACACATCAAACAGGTCAAGGGACCTTGCCAGAAATCATCCATGACTTGAAGACCACGAAATGGAGACAACTCATCAGTTGAAGCATTCGTTGAAGATAGGGTCTCGTTTTCCTGAAAAATAGGGTTTCTTTCCATATGTTGAGGAGGACATTTAAGATGTCAAGTAGAGATGAGCTATGACATAGCCCATTCGAACATGTGAAGCATTAGTTGTCAGATATGTAATTTTTTTAAGAGATAAGGTAGTTTGATGTAATAAATAGGAGTTTGAGTCCTATTAGGAAAAGGACTCTTTTAGAGTGTAGCTGCCATTTTCTGATTAAAGCACATGTTTTCCTATTATGCAAGGTGTCATAGGAATATTTTGATGAATCTAACCAAGAGAAAGATCATCTCTCATGTAAGAAGGTCTATTTAAGGGAAGATTATTGAAATTCTAAAGGGTTGGATATTTTTTGCACTACTGCAACTTTATGTAATTTGACTGATATTAGTAATACAGAGAAATTTTTCTTGACAAACCTGAGATTCTCATGGAGTTTTTAATTCCTTTCTGATCTATATTATTATGTGTACTACTTGCAGTATTTCATCTTTATTACTCATAATTCATATGTTTATGCTCTGACTTCCTTTATTGTTGAAATGACTGTGTTGCATTATGTTCTATGAGTGATTTACCTTTGTTAAAAACTCTTACCAGCATTAGCTTCCATGTCAAGAGACCTTACCACTGAACCTACTAATTTTTTGACTCCATAAGCCCAATGGTTGCAAACCTGTACTCTTTTCAACCTACATACATCAAATTCAAGTTATTTTTCAAATAGAGTTAGCCATCTAGTTTCATCATTATCTAATATCATAAACCCCTTTAAGAGAGCCCTCTCAGAATGAAGAGGCTAAGCTTCAGTCACAAGGTGGTTTGAAACAGTTACATAGCGTTGTCTAATTAGCACCCAATCAAGTGAAATTTTGTGATAACATTTTGGTGCGTCTTCCGGGAGCCTAAAGATATAATTTTCCCAAAATTTTGAATCTGAACTTCTAAAGGTAGCAGGAGCTCAAAAATTTATTCGAGGCTACATCTACCTTGGTAACTCCATTCAAAATTCATATGATGAAAGGTGGCTTCAAGAAGGAGATACACGAGGAATAATCCTGACCCAGATCCACGTACCATTTTGGACAATCCAAACACAATCTCCATAGGCATTCAAGGCATTTTTTCAATATCAGGTACTCCATTACATAAAAAATCCTTGTCCTCTAATGTTTTAAGAAGTCTCAAAGATAAAAATTTTGATGATAAAATTCAATAATTCTTGTTTAGGTCTGAAAGTGAAAAAGAATTGAATGAAATTGTCTTAGACCTACATAGAAGAGGTATTGATATCTCAGCCTTAGTAACTCAAAAAGATAAAGAAGATTTTTGGGAAGCAGTCACTTCACAGTTACTGTTAGAGAAATAATATTTGGATAGGTTGAAGGAACTAGACCCATTTGAAATTTTGTTAAGAAGTAAATCTGGTGTCCCTCTTCCTAATTGGAGTTCAATTGTGACTGGAAAAAAAATACCAAAAAACCCTCCTCCTAACAAATTCCTCTTCTTTTACTGTTGGTGTCCTTAAAATTACCACAGTCTCAGTCATCATGGCAGGAAATGCTCCATCTCCACCTACTGCTGCCCCTACTAGGTATGCCCCTCTTGTTCTTCCAACTATCCTAAATGCCCTTCCTAGAAACTATTCTTATAAAATTGAAACTTGGGGAAGTGATGAAGAGATTACAGCTAAAGAGAATTTAGACCAGTTTAATGACTTCATAGACAGAGAGGAGGTTTACCATCAGGATGTTAAGATGAGATTGTTTTCTTAGAGCTTTACTGGTGAAGTTAGGAATTGGTTCAAAGCCCTTGCTACAGGAAGCCTGCGTAATTGGAATGCATTTGAATATTGCTTTTTGAGGAAGTGGGGAAATAGAACCAACCCTATACAAGCCCTCACTAAGTATAAAAATTTGAAAAGAGCTGTTGATGAAATGTTCAAAACTTTTCAAAGAGATTTAACAAAGTTTATGACTCCATCCCTGCCCATCTAAAGCCTCCACCAGGAGCAACTCAATTGAGATATGTTGAAACCTTTGATTATGAATTTTATATCATGTTAAGAGAAAGAGAATCCCCTTCACTTGTTGAAATGAAAAATGATGCAATGAAGGTGGAGGTCAATATGATAGCAGCCAAAAAGTCCAAGATGGGAAAGAATAAATTGAAAGAAGAAGATAAGCCTTCCACCCCAAATGAAAAAAATGATTCCATGATGAAGACAATGGAAAAACTGATGGATAGGCTTGCCCTTGGGAATGCCTCTGCTCCTCCTTCACAACATGAACCTCATTTCAGAAATCCTCAGCTCAGAAGACCTCAAAACTAGCAGAGACCAAGGGAAAATAGAAATCAACCACCTGACCCTCAAGTAAGGCCTCCTTTTCAGAAAAACTTAGTTGATGAAGAAGATTAGCCTGAAATACAAGAAGAATCAATTAATTTCTTATATGAAAACATGTCAGGAATGTTTTTGACTAGGAAGAACATGATGAGCCAGATGATGATGTAAACAAGGGTGAGGAACCATCTGATTATCTTAAAGGATATCAACATGCAATCTTTGAGATGAAAAAACAATATAACCTCATAAACAAAAATGTGCCAATTACTGCAAACAAAACACAACCCAGGAAGGATGCCCTTGAGGTTGTTGAGGTTAGAAAATGTACACCACCTCCTCCTCGTGTCAAAGAGACTGAAAAATATGCTTATGTTTTCAGTTTGGAGAGTGAGATTTATAAGATCAAAATCCCAGTACCTTTTGGAGAAATTATTAAGGTGAATGAATACAGAAGTAAGATTGTGAAAATGATAAATTCCCAACCAAGAGCTGCTAATATCCTAAATGTTCAAGAAGATCATCCAACCATATACTTGAGACAAATATTAGAGGATGAGAAGAATGAAGAGGTACCTCCTTTTTATGTTAGCCTTAGAATTCATGACATGGAATTGCATAATGCCATGTTGGATTTAGGGGCCTCTCATAATATTATGCCCAAAGTGATCATGGAAAGGATGGGATTGGAAATTACTAGACCATATAAGGACTTGTTTTCTTTTGATTCTAAAAGATTTCAATGCATTGGTTAAATAAAATATGTTGTTGTTGGTCTCACACAAGTCCCTGCCAAGACAATGGTAATGGAAATTGTGGTAGCAAAAATTCCACCTAAGTTTGGCATGCTGTTATCAAGGTCATGGGCAACAAATATCAAAGGTATAATGCAGATGGACCTAACCTATGCCACCATTCATGTTTTTGGTGAGAAAAGGAGACTATACAGAGAAACAAGGATGGCTTATATGCTAAGTAGTAAAAATAAACCTCAGAACTTTCCAATATATGCTATTGATACTGAATTAGGATCTGCTATTCTCTTCAATGAATTGATTGATGAAGCAAAAGATGAAAAGAAAGAAAAAAAACAGCAAACTGAAATTCAGGAAACAAAAAATCAGCAGACATAAAATCAGCAAATCAGTGAGGAGAAGGAAAAAGTTTGGTGGTTGTTACACTTTGATGGAACAACAGGAAGAGAGGGTGTAGGAGTAGGAATTTGGATAACAAATCCAGAAGATGAAAGTAATTTCATTTCTTACAAACTGAATTTTGATTGCACAAATAACATGTCTGAGTATAAATCTTTATTTTTGGGCTTAGAAATTTTGAAAAGAATGGGTGCCCAAAATATTTCTGTTTGTGGATATTCTGAATTAGTTATTAAGCAAGTTGAGGGTGTATATCAAACTAAGGATTTGAGAATGAGGACATACATAAATTTTATCATGGAGATGTTAGAGAATTTCCAAGAATATTCATTTATTGTGAAGACTAGGGACCAAAACTTAGTAGCTGACTCCCTAGCTCTCTCCGCAAGTCTATTTATCATTCCTGTACATTCCATTGAAATATATGAGGTTGCAGTTTGCCATAGATTTGCTATCCTTGATAAAATTATCCATTGGCAAGTTTTTGAGGATGACCAGCAAGTCAAAAAAAATTTAGAACTGAAAGAGGAGTTTGAATGTACATAAGTAGATCAACAAAACATGCTTGCTGAAATAAAGGGAAATTATGAAGTGTTACAGCTGAAGAGTAATTCTACACCCAAAGGTATCATACCCCTTGAGAAGCTTTTTGATCAGAATGATGTGTTTAAGTCTCCTAGGATACAAGCTGATGATGAAGAGGTAGAGAGTTGTAACCTTGGTATAGTAACAATGCCAAAAATGATTAAGCTTTCAAAGTTTGTTTCAGTTGACATGAGACAGAAATATATTGAGATGATGAAAAGGTTCACAGATGTTTTTGCATGGAGTTATGCTGATTTGAAGAAGTATGATCCTACTATCATTCATCATACCATTCATATTAAAGAAAATGAAAAGCCTTTCAAGAAGAAGATGAGGAGGATTATTCCAATTCTCATGCCTTTTATTGAGAAATAAATCATGAAAATATTTGATGCCAAAATTATTTTTCCAATTAGATTCTAAAAGTGGCTTGAAAATTTAGTTCCAGTAAGAAAAAAGAGTGGAGAGATCACAATCTACATTGACTTCAGAAACTTGAACAAAGCCTCTCTAAAGGACAGTTACCCTCTCCCAAAGATGGAACAAATTCTGTAGAACATTGTTGGTTCCCAAATAATGTCAATGCTGGATGGTTTCTCAGGGTACAATCAGATACTTGTGCATCTAGAATATCAAGAGAAAACAACCTTTACCACACCATGAGGCACATTCATGTATGCCAAAATGGCCTTTGGTCTCATGAATTCAGGAGCTACTTTTCAAAGAGCAATGGGAATTTCCTTTTCTAAGGAGAAAGACAAGATGGTGGTTGTCTATCTGGATGACATAACAATTTTCTCAAGGAGAGACGAAGATCACTTAAAACACCTAGAAAATATTATGTTGAAGTGTAGAAGGTTTGGAATTTCTCTCAATCCCACTAAAAGCATTTTTTCTCTGACTTTAGGGAAGTTACTTGGGCATATTATTTCTAAATATGGGATTAATATTGATCCAAGTAGGTTCAATGCAATTCAAAAAGAAGATCTACCTAAAAGCAGAAAGGAAATTCAGTCTTTCCCTGGAAGGGTAAATTTTTTGAGGAGGTTTATTCCTAATTTTGCTGAGATTGTAAAAGACATAACAAAGATGCTGAAGAAGGGAGCTGACATCAAGTGGATAGTAGAATCAAAGAATTCATTTGAGGAGATCAAGAAGGCACTTACTCAAGCACCAGTTTTGAGCAACCCGGATTTTACAAAAGAATTTATGGTTTTACATTTACATCATAAAATATAATTGTTAGAGTTTTGTTGCAGAAAGGAAAGCAAGGTAGTGAGCAACCCATTTCATTTTTTAGTAGGACAATAGCTAATTCAGAGCTGAAGTACAACATCTTAGAAAGTCGGGCCTATGCCTTGGTTAAGGCCATCTAGTATTTCAAAATTTACATTATGCATTATCATGTCATAGCTTTTGTTCCTAATGTTGTTGTGAAGGACATCCTAACTCAAGATGTTCTTGATGGTAAGAGAGGGGAGTGGATAGCTAACTTGCTGGAATATGATATAGGGATCAGACCCACAAAATTGGTCAAAGGTCAAGGTCTAGCAAAGCTGATGGCACAGTCAAATTTTGACTGTCTTGATATGAATTTAATTGCATAAATTTTAGATTTATCAGATGAAGATGAAGAGTTGATTCCCACTGATGAGAAGCACATCTTTTCTAACTAGTATAAAGACATTTTTTTTGTATTACATCATCATAGAGCGCCTACTAATTTGAAAAAGTCCAGGCCAAGGTTTTTGAAGCTAAAGTCTTTAAGGTACTGCATCATTGATAAAAATATGTATTGGAAAGATACCGATGGTATTATTTTGAAATGTTTGCTGGAAGAGGAGGCTGAAAAAGTGATTGAGGAGTTTCACAAAGGAGATTGTCAAGGTCATCATTATTTGAAGGCTACCACAAATAAGATTCTCAGGGTGGGGTATTATGGGCCTACTATGTTTAAATATGTCTACAAAAAGATTGATGCCTGCCATGAATACTAGATTTTTGATGGTAAGAAGAAGCTTGTTCCTTTACCCTTGATGCTTATCTATGTTGAGGCACCATTTCAACAGTGGGGGCTAGATTTTATTGGTGAGATTCATCCATCATCTTCAGGTCAGCATCGCTGGATTCTGACAACAACTGATTATTTCACCAAGTGAATTGAAGCAATCCCGACTAGGCAAGAAAATGATTCAGTTATCATTTTATTTTTGGAAAATAATATATTATCTAGGTTTGGCTACCCTATGAATATCATCACTGATAATGCACAGGCATTCAAATATAATAATATGATCAGTTTTTGTCATTAATATCACATTACACTTGGGCATTCTACTGCATATTATCCACAATGTTGTGGTCTTGTCGAATCTTCTAACAAGAGCATTGTGAGGATTATTAAGAAGGTGTTGTAGGAAAATAAGAAGTCATAGAATTTGAAGCCGAAGTATGCTCTATGGGCTAATAGAGTGTCCCAAAAGAGATCAATTGGAACTTCACCTTGTGAGTTGGTATATGGGGCTGAAGCCATCTTTCCTACATCCTTGGGAGTGCATGTCATGAAGCTGCTGCAAGGATTGGAGGAGGAGCCAAATTCAATTCATAGGAGTATTAATTAGTTGATATATTTGCAAAAGAAAAGGGAGGAAGTCTATAACAGTAATCAACAATCTCAAAATAGAATCAAGAAGACATTTGACAGGAAGGTCAAGGAGGAAAATTTTCAAATCCAAGATGTGGTTTTGAAATGGGAGGCCAGGATTGAAGAAAAGGGGTAACATGGTAAGTTTGATAATATTTGGAAAGGTCCATTCAGAGTAGATGCATTCCATGGAAGCAACACTTACATTCTACAGGATATGGATCGACAAGCTTGTGCTGGAGGGCCTGTCAATGGCAGGTTTTTGAAGAACTATTCCTTTTAAGTTCTGCTGATCTTTCATTCCATTGTATATATTCCATTTTTATATGTTTTTCTGCTAATAAATACAAGATGATCATCAAGATTGAGCTCGAGGTGAAGGCCATTAGAGTTTGAAGGAAAGGTTGGCAAATTTCAGAGTTTTTGTTTTCAAGAAGATGGATAGCACTGGAAATACAGGTTCTTTGGTGTACCACAGGGGCACACCATCCCAAGTGGAGCCACTATTATCACTCAAGAAAAAGAGAAACATCATCTAACATAGTCCTAGAGGTTCATGTGTCGAATGTATGGTCATAGAATTCATTTTTCATTACTTGGTTAAGGAAAATTTCAATTTTTTCTTATTATCTTATCCTAAGGTCCAAACCCACCCCCATTCAAGTCTTTTCATGTCACATCAATCATTATTTCCTAACATATTTCATTTCCCAATCATAAAACTCTGAAAAAGTCATTTTAGCCAAGAATCCCTACTTTCATAATGAATTACACAGAAAAAACACACTTTTTGATACGAAACTACTAATACTTTCGTAGCAAAACTACCAAGAAATACACTAAGAATGCTACGAAAGGAGGTCTTGTCAAAACAGGTGCTAGGTGTTAGTAAATGATTGAAAGGAATAGGGTAGATGTCATTTGAGTTAGTTAGGGTTAAATCAAGGTACAATGGTCATGGCTGAAGTCATTATTACCATTTTATGTATGTATGAGTCATGATTTTGCCATGAGTTTTCATCAAACTTTAAAATCTTTCCCAATTGAGTCATTTTTCATTCTCCGCTCCCTCTTTGCATGTTATTGAGCTTTGGAGAGCTATTTCACTGAGCCCAAGCTGTGGCTGGTATTTTCAAAATTTTGCAGGTATCATTGATCATGCAAGGTAGAGAAGACATAAAATTACCATGGCTGCAGTGAGGAAGACCAAAAAAGACGACCATTGTCTTAGATATGAGCCATAAAACATGAACCTGATAAATGAAGACCTATCAACTTTAGAAGTTTTCAAAAGAACGAGGTGTTTGCAGTTTTTCAAAAAATTTCAAGGATGGCATGTAGTGGTTTCTAAAGAGTTTGCCCTAAACGTAAATGGGACAGCTGCAAAAGTGGGAATGTTGAACCTCACTATAACACCAGAGACTGTTGCAGCAGCAACAAGAATTCCAAGAGGAGAAGAACAATGGTTCAAAGGTTTCAAATTCAACATGTAGGAATGTAAAGAATTTATCAAACCAAAACATAGTGAGGTTGACCTTACAAATGCCATTCCAAGTGGCTACATGAAAGATAATTTCTCAAAGCTACTGCTTATCATTCAGAAATACTTCACTTGTGAAGGGAGGTATCATAAGGTATATTCTTACCACTTCAAGCTTCTGCTACATTTTGTTGGTAAGAAATCTCTTGATCTACCTTTTTACTTATACAGAAGCTTAGAAAAAATGGCAGATAAAGTTCAAGCTAAATCCGAAGGAAGTGAAACCTCAGTTTTTCATCATGGTTTAATAAATTTGCTGGTTTTAGCAATCTGAAATTATGCAGGAATGCAATAAAATATAGATATAGACATAAACACAGAGTCGTAGCGGAAACAATACTTCATTTTATTCAAATCAAATGACTAAAATATGCTTACAGACATAATGGAAATAAAAATATCTAAGGTGCTGGTAGCATATCTCTGAAAAGAGATGTGGCATCTACAGACCTCTAAACTGTGTTACAATGAGGCTTGAGGGCCTATTTATTATTCTAAAACAATGGAAAACTCCAAACGTCCAAAAACCTAACCCTAGGAGATGAAGCACCAAAACTATGGGCCCCGTTTGGGTAAATTGGTGTTTCAACTTCCCGGGGACGTAACTTTGGAATACAATCTCCATTTGATGTGCTCAATAGCTTGTTAGAAAGATCTATCCCAAAAAACGTTGTTTAGGGCCTCAAAATGGCTCTAGAAGTTCAAGACCCGAAAAACTACCAAAAATAGTAAGTTGTGCCGAAACTGAAAAACTGAAAGAGACAATGGTGGGGCCCCAAGTGGAAAAGGTCGGTGGCCACCAATATCTACCTAGATCATTAAGGCCCCAAAATGGCTTCGGGAGTGCTGGACTCAAAAACCTGCTAAAAATAGTACGTCGTGCTGAAAGTGAAAAGCTGCAAGAATTGATGGTGTGGGTCCAAATGGAATAGGTGGGTGGCCACCGATATTCACCTAGATAATTTAAATGAGTTAAAAATATTAGGCAGAGACTGGCCTTCTTTTATGTTTGTCAGTGGTTTGAAGTGGATGCCATCACCTCTAAAGGAACTCCTAAACCTATAGGTATAACATCACTTTTAGTGGCAGAGCAAAGTGAACCAGTAGGGGCAAAGCAAAGTGAACCAGTAATCATGGAAATAGAGCAATTGCATAAACTTGATATGCATGTTGTTTCACCTGCAAAAAAAAATTCAACTATGAGAAAACCTACAAAACAGGAGCCAACTGTGAGTAAACATGGAAGAAAAAGGGTTACAAGAAGCCAAACAGTGGCTAAGGGAAATTTAGAAGACCTTCTTCATGCTATTGATATTGAAGAGACTCCCATAGTCCAAGCTGAGGATATAGATGAGAGAAGAAAGAAACTCAAGAAAGCTAAATCAACAAAGAAGTTATATTTTGAAGGTGAGGATGCATGTTTTATGTTTGAGGCTAGGAAACCCATGACAAGAGATGCTAGAAAACTCTTAGAAAGCAGTAAAGAGGTTCAGAAGGTCACTAAAACTACCCAACCATTACCAACCATTATTGACCTTTCATCACCTGCAAAATAAGAATTAGTCATCAAGCAAAAGAAAGGAAAGGAGAAAATTATTGAAAAAACATAGTTTGAGGTTCTTGAGGAACATTTGAAGTTAGAAAATCATGAAATAGCAGTCTTGAAGAAAGAGGCAAGGAAACATAATGTCCAAAAAGTGCAGTTTGAGAAAATGAACGAGATTTGGGAAGAGAAGGTTGATAGTGTGTCAAAGACCTTAGATGATACACAACAATTAATCAAATGGACTATGAAATTGAGGAAAGAGGTGAATAATGTTAGAATAATGAACCTGCACTTGAAATCTAGCAACAGAAAATTGAAGGACCAAGTCAAAGACCTCCAAGAGTAGTTATAATTGATCCATGAGGAGCTGGAGAAGAAGGGTTTAAAGATGACTATAGTTGAGGAACCCATAGCTCAACTCATCAATAATGAAGAGGAAACACCGTAAGGCTCTTAAATTGAGTTTGATTATGTTTTAAGAGGTTAATGGCATGTTGAAAACCAATTTTATACAGCTGGAAGGTAGCTTTTTGAAACAAGGTAAAAATTTGGAAATTACACAGTTTTCCACAGTTTCGTAATGTTTCCTAAGCTTGAAGCCATGAAAACGCTATGAAAATTTCTGTAGCTTTCTTTTTTCCTTTAAAATATTTTTTTCTAACTTTCAAGAGGGGAGAACGGTAGTGATGATGTGTTAGGTCATGATGGACACCATGCAAGAACAAGAAGCAGAAATTTTGATTGAAAAAGTCGTTTTTTGGATGCTATGAAAGCACGCTATGAAACTGCCACGTTTTCGTAGCAAGCTGTCTTTGAAGGTTTCTGAATAGTTTAAGAGCATTTTTGGATAGTTGGACATATAAAATAGGTCAAGGGACCTTGCCAGCAATCATCCATGACTTGAAGACCATGAAATGGAGACAAATCATCAGCTGAAGCATTCGTTGAAGATAGGGTCTTGTTTTACTGAAAAATAGGGTTTGTTTCCATATGTTGAGGAGGATATTTAAGATGTCAAGTAGTGATGAGCTATGACATAGCCCATTCGAACATGTGAAGCATTAGTTGTCAGATATGTAACTCTTTTAAGAGATAAGATAATTTGATGTAATAAATAGAAGTTTGAGTCCTATTAGGAAAAGGACTGTTTTAGAGTGTAGCTGTCATTTTCTGATTAAAGCACATGTTTTCCACTAAGAAGGAAGATCATCTCTCATGTAAGAAGGTCTATTTAAGGAAGATTATTGAAATTGTAAAGGGTTGGATATTTTTTTCACTACTGCAGCTTTGTGTAATTTGACTGATATCAGTAATACAGAGAAATTTTTCTTGACAGACCTGAGATTCTCATGGAGTTTTTAATGCCTTTCTGATCTATATTCTTATGTGTACTACTTGCAGTAGATTTCATCTTTATTACTTAGAATTCATATGTTTATGCTCTGACTTCCTTTATTGATGAAATGACTGTGTTGCCTTATGTTCTATGAGTGATTTACCTTTGTTAAAAACTCTTATCTGCCTCAGCTTCCATGTCAAGAGACCTTACCACTGAACCTACTGATTTGTTGACTCCATAAGCCCAACGGTTGCAAACTTGTACTCTTTTCAACCTACATACATCAGAATCAAGTTATTTTTCAAATAGAGTTAGCCATCTAGTTACATCATTATCTAATATCATAAACCCCTTTGAGAGAGCCCTCTCAGACTAAAGGGGCTAAGCTTCAACCACAAGTTGGTTTGAAACAGTTACATAGAGGTGTCTCATTAGGAGCAAATCAAGTGCAATTTTGTGATAACAGATGCAATCACAGAAAATATTCCAATCTCAAAGAAAATAACATATATATAACACATCAATCGATACCAAATTCAAGTTTGCCAAAACAGTCTTCTGTATTAAGAGATTCGAGAGTTAAATCTAAAGTAAGTGAAACCTCACTTTTTCATCATGGTTTAATAAAGTTGCTGGTTTTATATGAGTTAAAAAGACTAGGCAGAGACTGGTCTTCTTTTTTTTTGTCAGTGGTTTTGAAGTGGATGCCATCACCCCTAAAAGAAATCCTAAAACTAGAGGTATAACATCAACTTCAGTGGTAGAAAAAAGTGAACCAGTAGGGGTAGAGCAAAGTGAACAAGTAATCATGGAAACAGAGCAATTGTAGAAACTTGATACTGAGAAAACCTACAAAACAAGAGCCAAATATGAGTAAACATGGCAGAAAAAGGGTTACAAGAAGCCAAACAGTGGCTAAGGGAAATTTATAAGACATTTTTCATGCTATTGATATCGAAGAGACTCCCATAGTCCAAGCTGAGGATATAGCAGTCTTGAAGAAAGAGGCAAGGAAACACAATGTCCAAAAAGTTTAGTTTGAGAAAATGAAAGAGATTTGGGAAGAGAAGGTTTATAGTGTGTCAAAGACCTTAGATGATACACATCAATTAATCAAATGCACTATGCCATTGAGGAAAGAGGTGAAGCATGTTAGAATAATGAACCTGCAATTGAAATATAGAAAAAAAAATTTGAAGGACCAAGTCAAAGACCTCCAAGAGCAGTTAGAATTGATCCATGAGGAGCTGGAGAAGAAGGGTTTAAAGATGACTGTAGTTGAGGAACCCATAGATCAACTCATCATTAATGAAGAGGAAACACCTCAAGGCTCTTAAATTGATTTTGATTATGTTTTAAGAGGTTAATGGTATGTTGAAAACTAATTTTATACAGCTGGAAGGTAACTTTTTGAAACAAGGTCAAAATTTGGAAATTACACATTGTTCCATAGTTTCATAGCGTTTCCTCAGCTTGAAGCGAGGAAAACGCTATGAAAATTTATGTAGCTTTATTTTTTCCTTTAAAATCACTTTTTGTAGATTTTAAGAGGGGATAACGGTATTGATGATGTGTCAGGTCATGATGGACACCATGCAAGAACAAAGAAGCGGAAATTTTGATTGAAAAAGTAATTTTTTGGATGCTACGAAAGCACGGTACAAAATTTTCCTGTTTTCGTAGCGAGTTGTCTTTGAAGGTTTCTGAATAGTTTAAGAGCAGTTTTGGACATGTGGACACATCAAACAGGTCACGGGACCTTGCCAGAAATCATCCATGACTTGAATACCATGAAATGGAGACAACTCATCAGTTGAAGCATTCGTTGAAGATAGGGTCTCGTTTTCCTGAAAAATAGGGTTTCTTTCCATATGTTGAGGAGGACATTTAAGATGTCAAGTATAGATGAGCTATGACATAGCCCATTTGAACATGTGAAGCATTAGTTGTCAGATATGTAATTGTTTTAAGAGATAAGGTAGTTTGATGTAATAAATAGGAGTTTGAGTCCTATTAGGAAAAGGATTGTTTTAGAGTGTAGCTACCATTTTCTGATTAAAGCACATGTTTTCCTGTTATGCAAGGTGTCATAGGAATATTTTGATGAATCTAACCAAGAGATAGATCATCTCTCATGTAATAAGGTCTATTTAAGGGAAAATTATTGAAATTCTAAAGGGTTGGATAATTTTTGCACTACTGCAACTTTATGTAATTTGACTGATATCAGTAATACAGAGAAATTTTTTTTGACAGACCTGAGATTCTCATGGAGTTTTTAATTCCTTTCTAATCTATATTCTTATGTGTACTACTTGCAGTATTTCATCTTTATTACTCATAATTCATATGTTTATGCTCTGACTTCCTTTAATGTTGAAATGAATGTGTTGCTTTATGTTCTATGAGTGATTTACCTTTGTTAAAAACTCTTACTAGCGTCATCTTCCATGTCAAGAGACCTTACCACTGAACCTACTGATTTTTTGACCCCATAAGCCCAATGGTTGCAAACCTGTACTCTTTTCAACCTACATACATCAAATTCAAGTTATTTTTCAAATAGAGTTAGCCATCTAGTTTCATCATTATCTAATATCAGAAACCCCTTTAAGAGAGCCCTCTCATAATGAAGAGGCTAAGCTTTAGTCACAAGGTGGTTTGAAACAGTTACATAGAGTTGTCTGATTAGCAGCCAATCAGGTGAAATTTTGTGATAAAATTTTGGTGCGTCTGCCGGGAGCTTGAAGATATCATTTTCCTGAAATTTTGAAGCTGAACTTATAAAGGTAGTAGGAGCACAAAAATTTGTTCGAGGCTGTATCTACCTTGGTGACTCCATTCAAAATTCATATGATGAAAGGTGGCTTCGAGAAGGAGATACACGAGGAGTAATCCTGACCCAGATCCACCTACCATTTTGGACAATCCAAATACAACCTCCAGAGGAATTCAAGGAATTTCTGCAATATCAGGTACTCCATTACATAAAAAATCCTTGTCCTCTAAAGTTTTAAGAAGTCCTGAAGATAAAAAGTTTGATGATAAAATTCAGGAATTCTTGTTTAGGTCTGAAAGTGAAAAATAATTGAATGAAATTGTCTTAGACCTACATAGAAGAGGTATTGCTACCTCAGCCTTAGTAACTCAAAAAGATAAAGAAGATTTTTGGGAAGCAGTCACTTCAGAGTTACTGTTAGAGAAAGAATTGTTGGATAGGTTGAAAGAACTAGACCCATTTGAAATTTTGTTAAGAAGTAAATCTGGTGTCCCTCTTCCTGATTGGAGTTCAATTGTGACTGGAAAAAAAATACCAAACAACCCTCCTCCTAACAATTCCTCTTCTTTTACTGTTTTTGTCCTTAAAACTACCATTGTCCCAGTCATCATGGCAGGAAATGTTCCACCTCCACCTGTTGCTGCCCCTACTAGGTATGCCCCTCTTGTTCTTCCAACTATCCTAAATGCCCTTCCTAGAAAATATTCTTCTAAAATTGAAACTTGGGGAAGTGATGAAGAGATTACAGCTAAAGAGAATTTAGACCAGTTTAATGACTTCATAGACAGAGAGGAGGTTGACCATCAGGATGTCAAGATGAGATTGTTTGCTCAGAGCTTTACTGGTGAAGTTAGGAATTGGTTCAAAGCCCTTGCTGCAGGAAGCCTGCATAATTGGAATGCAATTGAAGATAGATTTTTGAGGAAGTTGGGAAATAGAACCAACCCTATACAAGCCCTCACTAAGTATAAAATTTTGAAAAGAGCTGTTGATGAAATGTTCAAAACTTTTCAAAGAGATTTAACAAAGTTTATGACTCCATCCCTGCCCATCTAAAGCCTCCACCAGGAGAAACTCAATTGAGATATGTTGAAACCTTTGATTATGAATTTTATATCCTGATAAGAGAAAGAGAATCCCCTTCACTTGTTGAAATGAAAAATGATGCAATGAAGGTGGAGGTCAATATGATAGCAGCCAAAAAGTCCAAGATGGGAAAGAATAAATTGAAAGAAGAAGATAAGCCTTCCAACCCAAATGAAAAAAATGATTCCATGATGAAGACAATGGAAAAACTGATGGATAGGCTTGCCCTTGGGAATTCCTATGCTCCTCCTGCACAACATGAACCTCATTTTACAAATCCTCAGCTCAGAAGACCTCAAAACTAGCAGAGACCAAGGGAAAATAGAAATCAACCACCTAACCCTCAAGTAAGGCCTCCTTTTCAGAAAAACTTAGTTGAAGAAGATTAGCCTGAAATACATGAAGACTCAATTAATTTCTTAGATGAAAACATTTCAGGAATGTTTTTGACTAAGGTAGAACATGATGAGCCAGATGATGATGTAAACAAGGGCGAGGAGCCATCTGATTATCTTAAAGGATATCAACATGTAATCTTTGAGATGCAAAAAAAATATAACCTCAGAAACAGAAATGTGTCAATTACTGCAAACAAAACACAACCCAAGAAGGATTCCGTTGAGGCTGTTGAGGTTAGAAATGGTACACCACCTCCTCCTCCTATCAAAGAGACTGAAAAATATGCTTATGTTTTCAGTTTGGAGAGTGAGACTTATAAGATCAAAATCCCAGTACCTTTTGGAGAAATTCTTAAAGTGAATGAAAACAGAAGTAAGATTGTGAAAATGATAAATTCCCAACTAGGAGCTGCTATTATCCTAAATGTTCAAGAAGATCATCCAACCATATACTTGGGACAGAGATTAGAGGATGAGAAGAATGAAGAGGTACCTCCTTTTTATGTTAGCCTTAGCATTCATGACATGGAATTGCATAATGCCATGTTGGATTCAGGGGCCTCTCATAATCTTATGCCCAAAGTGATCATGGAAAGGATGGGATTGGAAATTACTAGACCATATAAGGACTTGTTTTCTTTTGATTCTAAAACAGTTCAGTGCATTGGTTAAATAAAATATGTTGTTGTTGGTCTCACACAAGTCCCTGCCAAGACAATGGTAATGGAAATTGTGGTAGCAAACATTCCACCTAAGTTTGGCATGCTATTATCAAGGTCATGGGCAACAAAGATCAAAGGTATAATGCAGATGGACCTAACCTATGCCACCATTCATGTTTTTGGTGAGAAAAGGAGACTATACAAAGAAACAAGGATGGCTTATATTCTAAGTAGTAAAAAAAAACCTCAGAACTTTCCAATATATGCTATTGATACTGAATTAGGATCTGCTATTCTCTTCAATGAATTGATTGTTGAAGCAGAAGATGAAAAGAAAGAAAAAAATCAACAAACTAAAATTCAGGAAACAAAAAATCAAGAGACAGAAAATCAACAAATCAGTGTGGAGAAGGAAAAAGTTTGGTGGTTGTAACACTTTGATGGAACAACAGGAAGACAGGGCGTAGGAGTAGGAATTTGGATCACAAATCCAGAAGATGAAAGTAATTTAATTTCTTACAAACTGAATTTTGATTGCACAAATAACATGTCTGAGTATGAATCTTTATTTTTGGGCTTAGAAATTTTGAAAAGAATGGGTGCCCAAAAGATTTATGTTTGTGGATATTCTGAATTAGTTATTAAGCAAGTTGAGGGTGTATATCAAACTAAGGATGTGAGAATGAGGACATACATAAATTTTATCATGGAGATGTTAGAGAATTTCCAAGAATATTCATTTATTGTGAAGACTAGGGACCAAAACTTAGTAGCTGACTCCCTAGCTCTCTCCGCAAGTCTATTTATCATTCCTGTACATTCCATTGAAATATATGAGGTTGCAGTTTGCCATAGATCTGCTATCCTTGATAAAATTATCCATTGGCAAGTTTTTGAGGATGACCAGCAAGTCAAAAAAAATTTAGAACTGAAAGAGGAGTTTGAATGTACATAAGTAGATCAGCAAAACATGCTTGCTGAAATAAAGGGAAATTATGAAGTGTTATAGCTGAAGAATAATTCTACACCCAAAGGTCTCATACCCCTTCAGAAGCTTTTTGATCAAAATGATGTGTTTAAGTCTCCTAGGATACAAGCTGATGATGAAGAGGTAGATAGTTGTAACCTTGGTATAGTAACAATGCCAAAAATGATTAAGCTTTCAAAGTTTCTTTCAGTTGACATGAGAAACAAATATATTGAGATGATGAAAAGGTTCACAGATGTTTTTGCATGGAGTTATGTTGATTTGAAGAAGTATGATCCTACTATCATTCAGCATACCATTCCTATTAAAGAAAATGAAAGGCCTTTCAAGCAGAAGATGAGGAGGATTAATCCAATTCTCATGCCTTTGATTGAGAAATAAATCATGAAAATATTTGATGCCAAAATTATTTTTCCAATCAGATTCTAAAAGTGGCTTGAAAATTTGGTTCCAGTAAGAAAAAAGAGTGGAGATATCACAATCTACATTGACTTCAGAAGCTTGAACAAAGCCTCTCTAAAGGACAATTACCCTCTCCCAAAGATGGAACAAATTCTGTAGAACATTGTTGGTTCCCAAATAATGTCAATGTTGGATGGTTTATCAGGGTACAATAAGATACTTGTGCATCTAGAAGATCAAGAGAAAACAACCTTTACCACACCATGAGGCACATTCATGTATGCCAAAATGGCCTTTGGTCTGATGAATTCAGGAGCGACTTTTAAAAGAGAAATGGGAATTTCCTTTGCTAAGGAGAAAGACAAGATGGTGGTTGTCTATCTGGATGACATAACAATTTTCTCAAGGAGAGAAGAAGATCACTTAAAACACCTAGAAAGTATTATGTTGAAGTGTAGAAGGTTTGGAATTTCTCTCAATCCCACTAAAAGCATTTTTTATCTGACTTTAGGGAAGTTACTTGGGCATATTATTTCTAAATATGGGATTAATATTGATCCAAGCAGGTTCAATGCAATTCAGAAAGTAGATCTACCTAAAAGCAGAAAGGAAATTCAGTCTTTCCTTGGAAGGGTAAATTTTTTGCGGAGGTTTATTCCTTATTTTGCTGAGATTGTAAAAGACATAACAAAGATGCTGAAGAAGGGAGATGACATCAAGTGGATAGTAGAAGAAAAGAATTCATTTGAGGAGATCAAGAAGGCACTTACTCAAGAACCAGTTTTGATTAGCCCGGATTTTACAAAATAATTTATGGTTTTTACATTTACATCAGAAAATACAATTGTTAAAGTTTTATTGCAGAAAGGATAGCAAGGTACTCAGTAACCCATTTTATTTTTTATTATGACAATAGCTAATTCAGAGCTGAAGTACAACATCTTAGAAAAGCGGGCCTAGGCCTTGGTTAAGGCCATCAAGTATTTCAAAATTTACATTATGCATTCTCATGTCATAGCTTTTGTTCCTAATGCTGTTGTGAAGGACATCCTAACTCAAGATGTTCTTGATGGTAAGAGAGGGGAGTGGATAGCTAACTTGCTGGAATATGATATAGGGATCAGACCCACAAAATTGGCCAAAGGTCAAGGTCTAGCAAAGCTGATGGCACAGTCAAATTTTGACTGTCTTGATATGAATTTAATTGCACAAATTTTAGAATTATCAGATGAAGATGAAGAGTTGATTCCTTTTGAAGCACATCTTTTCTGACTAGTATAAAGACATTCTTTTTGTATTACATCATCATAGAGCGCCTACTGATTTGACAAAGTTCAGGCCAAGGTTTTTGAAGCTAAATTCTTTAAGGTACTGCATCATTGATAAAAATCTATATTGGAAAGATACTGGTGGTATTGTTTTGAATTGTTTGCTGGAAGAGGAGGCTGAAAAAGTGATTGAGGAGTTTCACAAAGGAGATTGTCGAGGTCATCATTATTTGAAGGCTACAACAAATAAGATTCTCAGGGTGGGGTATTATCGGCCTACTATGTTTAAATATGTCTACAAAAATATTGATGCCTGCCATGAATACTAGATTTTTGATGGTAAGAAGAAGCTTGTTCCTTTACCCTTGATGCCTATCTATGTTGAGGCGCCATTTCAACATTGGGGGCTATATTTTATTGGTGAGATTCATCCATCATATTCAGGTCAGCATCACTGGATTCTGACAACAACTGATTATTTCACCAAGTGAATTGAAGCAATCCCGACTAGGCAAGAAAATGATTCAATTATCATTTTATTTTTGGAAAATAATATATTGTCTAGGTTTCGCTACCCTATGAATATCATCACTAATAATGCACAGGCATTCAAATATAAGAATATGATCATTTTTTGTCATCAATATCACATTACACTTGGGCATTCTACTGCAATATATTATCCACAAGGTTGTGGTCTTGTCGAATCTTCTAACAAGAGCATTGTGAGGATTATTAAGAAGGTGTTGTAGGAAAATAAGAAGTCATAGAATTTGAAGCCGAAGTATGCTCTATGGGCTAATAAAGTGTCCCAAAAGAGATCAATTGGAACTTCACCTTGTGAGTTGGTATATGGGGCTGAAGCCATCTTTCCTACATCCTTGGGAGTGCATGTCATGAAGCTGCTGCAAGGATTGGAGGAGGAGCCAAATTCAATTCATAGGAGTATTAATTAGTTGATATATTTGCAAAAGAAAAGGGAGGAAGTCTATAACAGTAATCAACAATCTCAAAACAGAATCAAGAAGACATTTGACAGGAAGGTCAAGGAGGAAAATTTTCAAATCCAAGATGTGGTTTTGAAATGGGAGGCCAGGATTGAAGAAAAGGGGAAACATGGTAAGTTTGAGAATATTTGGAAAGGTCCATTCAGAGTAGCTGCATTCCATGGAAGCAACACTTACATTCTACAGGATATGGATGGACAAGCTTGTGCTGGAGGGCCTGTCAATGGCAGGTTTTTGAAGAACTATTCCTTTTAAGTTCTGTTGATCTTTCATTCCATTGTATATATTCCATTTTATGTGTTTTTCTGCTAATATATACAAGATGATCATCAAGCTTAAGCTCGAAGTGAAGGCCATTAGAGTTTGAAGGAAAGGTTGGAAAATTTCAGAGTTTTTGTTTTCAAGAAGATGGATAGCACTGGAACTACAGGTTCTTTGGTGTACCACAGGGGCACACCATCCCAAGTGGAGCCACTATTATCACTCAAGAAAAAGAGACATATCATCTGACATAGTCCTAGAGGTTCATGTGTCAAAGGTATGGTCATAGAATTCATTTTTCATTACTTGGTTAAGGAAAATTTCAAATTTTTCTTATTATCTTATCCTAAGGTCCAAACCCACCCCCATTCAAGTCTTTTCATGTCACATCAATAATTATTTCCTAACATATTTCATTTCCCAATCATACAACTCTAAAAAATTCATTTTAGCCAAGAATCCCTACTTTCATAACGAATTACACAGAAAAAACACACTTTTCAATACGAAACTACTAGTACTTTCGTAACAAAACTACCAAGAAATAAACTAAGAATGCTACGAAATGAGGGATTCATGTCTGTCTTGTCAAAACAGGTGCTAGGTGTCAGTAAATGATTGAAAGGAATAGGGTAGATGTCATTCGAGTTAGTTAGGGTTAAATCAAGGTACAATGGTCATGGCTGAAGTCATTATTACCATTTTATGTATGTATGAGTCATGATTTTGCCATTAGTTTTCATTGAACTTTAAAATCTTTCCCAATTGATTCATTTTTCATTCTCCACTCCCTCTTTGCATGTTATTAAGCTTTGGAGAGCTATTTCACTGAGCCCAAGTTGTGGCTGGTATTTTCAAAATTTTGCAGGTATCACTGATCATGCGAGGTAGAGAAGACATAAAATTACCATGGCTGCAAAGAGGAAGACAAAAAAAGACGACCACTGTCTTAGATATGAGCCATCAGACATGAACCTGATAAATTAAGACCTAACAACTTTAGAAGTTTTCAAAAGAACAGGGTGTTTGCAGTTTTTCAAAAAATTACAAGGATGGCATGTAGAGGTTTCTAAAGAGTTTTCCCTAAATGTAAATGGGACAGCTGCAAAAGTGGGAATGTTGAACCTCACTATAACACCAGAGACTGTTGCAGCAGCAACAAGAATTCCAAGAGGAGAAGAACAATGGTTCAAAGGTTTCAAATTCAACATGCAGGAATGTAAAGAATTTATCAAACCAAAACATATTGAGGTTGACTTTACAAATGCCATTCCAAGTGGCTACATGAAAGATAATTTCTCAAAGCTACTGCTTATCATTCAGAAATACTTCACTTGTGAAGGGAGGTATCATAAGGTATATTCTTACCACTTCAAGCTTCTGCTACATTTTGTTGGTAAGAAATCTCTTGATCTACCTTTTAACTTATACAGAAGCTTAGAAAAAATGGTAGATAAAGTTCAAGCTAAATCGAAAGGAAATGAAACCTCAGTTTTTCATCATGGTTTAATAAAGTTGCTGGTTTTAGCAATTTGAATTTATGCAATAATGCAATAAAATATAGATATAGACATAAACACAGAGTTGTAGCGGAAACAATACTTCATTTTATTTAAATCAAATGACTAAAATATGCTTACAGACATAATGGAAATAAAAATAGCTAAGGTGCTGGTAGCATATCTATGAAAAGAGATGTGGCAGCTACATACCTCTGAACTGTGTTACAATGAGGCTTGAGGGCCTATTTATTATTAAGAAATAATGGAAAACTCCAAACGTCCAAAAACCTAACTCTAGCAGATGAAGCACCAAAACTATGGGCCCCGTTTGGGTAAATTGGTGTTTAAACTTCTCGGGGACATAACTTTGGAATACAATCTCCATTTGATGTGCTAAATATCTTTTTAGAAAGATATATCCCAAAAAACGTTGTTTAGAGCCTCAAAATGGCTCTAGAAGTTCAAGACTTGAAAAACTACCAAAAATAGTAAGTTGTGCCGAAACTGAAAAACCGAAAGAGACAATGGTGGGGCCCCAAGTGGAAAAGGTGGGTGGCCACCAATATCTACCTAGATCTTTAAGGCCCCAAAATGGCTTCGGGAGTGCTGGACTCAAAAACCTGCTAAAAATAGTATGTTGTGCTGAAAGTGAAAAGCTGCAAGAATTGATGGTGTGGGTCCAAATGGAATAGGTGGGTGGCCACCGATATTCACCTAGATAATTTAAATGAGTTGAAAATATTAGGCAGAGACTTTCCTTCTTTTATGTTTGTCAGTGGTTTGAAGTGGATGCCATCACCTCTAAAAGAACTCCTAAACCTATAGGTATAACATCACTTTCAGTGGCAGAGCAAAGTGAACCAGTAGGGGCAAAGCAAAGTGAACCAGTAATCATGGAAATAGAGCAATTGCATAAAATTGATATGCTTGTTGTTTCACCTGCAAAAAAAAATTCAACTATGAGAAAACCTACAAAACAAGAGCCAACTGTGAGTAAACATGGCAACAAAAGGGTTACAAGAAGCCAAACAGTGGCTAAGGGAAATTTAGAAGACCTTCTGCATGCTATTGATATTGAAGAGACTCCCATAGTCCAAGCTGAGGATATAGATGAGAGAAGAAAGAAACTCAAGAAAGCCAAATCAACAAAGAAGTTAGATTTTGAAGGTGAGGATGCATGTTTTATGTTTGAGGCTAGGAAACCCATGACAAGAGATGCTAGAAAACTATTAGAAAGCAGTAAAGAGGCTCAGAAGGTCACTAAAACTACCCATCCATTACCAAGCATTATTGACCTTTCATCACCTGCAAAAGAAGAATTAGTCATCAAGCAAAAGAAAGGAAAGGAGAAAATTATTGAAAAAACAAAGTTTGAGGTTCTTGAGGAACAGTTGAAGTTAGAAAATCATGAAATAGCAGTCTTGAAGAAAGAGGCAAGGAAACATAATGTCCAAAAAGTGCAGTTTGAGAAAATGAAAGAGATTTGGGAAGAGAAGGTTGATAGTGTGTCAAAGACCTTAGATGATACACAACAATTAATCAAATGGACTATGAAATTGAGGAAAGAGGTGAATAATGTTAGAATAACGAACCTGCACTTGAAATCTAGCAACAGAAAATTGAAGGACCAAGTCAAAGACCTCCAAGAGCAGTTATAATTGATCCATGAGGAGCTGGAGAAGAAGGGTTTAAAGATGACTATAGTTGAGGAACCCATAGCTCAACTCATCATTAATGAAGAGGAAACACCATAAGGCTCTTAAATTGAGTTTGATTATGTTTTAAGAGGTTAATGGCATGTTGAAAACCAATTTTATACAACTGAAAGGTACCTTTTTGAAACAAGGTCAAAATTTGGAAATTACATAGTTTTCCACAATTTCGTAGTGTTTCCTAGGCTTGAAGCCATGAAAATGCTACGAAAATTTATGTAGCTTTCTTTTTTCCTTTAAAATATTTTTTTCTAGCTTTCAAGAGGGGAGAACGGTAGTGATGATGTGTTCGGTCATGATGGACACCATGCAAGAACAAGAAGCATAAATTTTGATTGAAAAAGTCATTTTTGGACGCTACGAAAAAGCGCTATGAAACTACCATGTTTTCGTAGCGAGCTGTATTTGAAGGTTTCTGAACAGTTTAAGAGCAATTTTGGACAGGTGGACATATCAAACAGGTCAAGGGACCTTGCCAGCAATCATCCATGACTTGAAGACCATGAAATGGAGACAACTCATCAGTTGAAGCATTCGTTGAAGATAGGGTCTTGTTTTATTGAAAAATAGGGTTTGTTTCCATATGTTAAGGAGGATATTTAAGATGTCAAGTAGTGATGAGCTATGACATAGCCCATTCGAACATGTGAAGCATTAGTTGTCAGATATGTAACTATTTTAAGAGATAAGATAATTTGATGTAATAAATAGGAGTTTGGGTCCTATTAGGAAAAGGACTGTTTTAGAGTGTAACTGTCATTTTCTGATTAAAGAACATGTTTTCCTGTTATTTAAGATGTCATAGGAAGAGGTTGATGAATCTAACCAAGAGGAAGATCATCTCTCATGTAAGAAGGTCTATTTAAGGGCAAATTATCGAAATTGTAAAGGGTTGGATATTTTTTGCACTACTGCAGCTTTGTGTAATTTGACTGATATCAGTAATACAGAGAACTTTTTCTTGAAAGACCTGAGATTCTCATGGAGTTTTTAATGCCTTTCTGATCTATATTCTTATGTGTACTACTTGTAGTAGATTTCATCTTTATTACTTAGAATTCATATGTTTATGCTCTGACTTCCTTTATTGATGAAATGACTGTGTTGCCTTATGTTCTATGAGTGATTTACCTTTTTTAAAAAACTCTTATCTGCCTCAGCTTCCATGTCAAGAGACCTTACCACTGAACCTACTGATTTGTTGACTCCATAAGCCCAACGGTTGCAGACCTGTACTCTTTTCAACCTACATACATCAGAATCAAGTTATTTTTCAAACAAAGTTAGCCATCTAGTTTCATCATTATCTAATATCATAAACCCCTTTGAGAGAGCCCTCTCAGATTAAAGGGGCTAAGCTTCAACCACAAGCTGGTTTGAAACAATTACATAGAGGTGTCTCATTAGGAGCCAATCAAGTGCAATTTTGTGATAACAGATGCAATCACAGAAAATATTCCAATCTCAAAGAAAATAACAGATATATAACACATCAATCGATAACAAATTCAAGTTTGCCAAAACAGTCTTCCGTATTAAGAGATTCGAGAGTTCCAGTACATCGATTCTTTCAATACACCCTATCCTCCAAACACACAACCAACGGAGTCCGCACACAGCCAGGACTTAAGTCTCTGCGCACATAGCCAAAATACCCAGACTTAGACCGAAATCCTTAAGTAATAACTATAACAAGCCAATAAATAAAATATGTCCTTTCATAAACTTTCGATTCATTTAATGTGGCTATTGAAATGTGGGCTGGATCACTTCTTTTAATAATCACTAATTTTTTATATTTTTAGATTTATATTGTAATAATCATTGTTTTTTATTATTTTAAGTTTATAACAATTTTATTAATATTAGTTAGTTATAAACATTAAGTTTAATATTAATATTATTAAAAACTAATTTTATTATTAAACATTAATTTTAATATTAATATAAATATGAACATGAAATTATTTATATTATTAATAAAATTGATATTTTTAATATAAATATTATTAAAATTAATAAATATATTAAACTATATTATTTTTCTGACATTTAAATAATCAAAAATTATATTTCATCATATATTAATTACATTTATTAATGTAATGTGATTGTTGTATTACATACAATACCTAATCTCTTTATACCAATTTCAAAAAACAAAATTCATATTACATCAGGGAAGAAGAAAATACTCCGATATTATCTGTCAAGAAAATAAAACATTTAAATCAAATAAAAAAGCAGTGTGACGAAAAACATTGTGTAGTGCCCATCGTTTCTATGGTAGCAGATTGATTGAATCACACAAATGCTTTAGCATCAATCCTTACTGTAATAAATGGAAAATCCAAAACTAAAGCCTCCATTCACGTAATTATCTATCTCATCCTAAGACAACATGTGGAACGTCCAAGGAAACTGTTCCACATACAGAAAAAAAAAATTCTTAGACACATAGAAGTCCTTGTTGAGGAGTCTACTTTTTATCAATTAATCCAAACTGCTCCTTTCTTTTTTCCCTTGATTGTGGATTTTAGGCCTTCTCGCTGTAAAATGTCTTTGTGGTGCCTGTGTTTCAGACTTCAGCTCAGGGAGATAATTAGGCATTCTCCATGGATCGAAGATCTTGGGAAGAAAATTGTAGTTTCAATTTCTGTTAAATTGTTTTTATCTCAATGTTTTAGCTATTCCATCTTCATGAACAATGGTCAATGTAAGATTACTGTTTGATTTTTCTTTGAAATAATTGTGTATGATTCAGAAGTGCATATATTTTGGAGTCAGGTGAATCTAGTTTTAATTAAATTTCCAAATAATTATTATTATTAGTTATTATATATTAGATTTAAGACTTTAGTGATCCATAATATATGGATGAATAATAGATGAATGTCTTTCGAATTAAATTCATGTTTTTAGAATGAATGTCTTTCTAATTTAATTTATTGTCATTTGTTTTTGTAAATTTTGATTTGCTCAATTTTTTAATACACATTTATATTATTGTTATTTGTGTAATTTGTTTTTAATTAGTTTACAGTTTTAGTAGTGATAGAATTAGCATTTGCTTTATGTTTATTTCTTTAGTTTTTAAGTTTTCAAAATTAGTAAGTTTCATATTTAAAAATATTTAAGCCGAAGACATAACCTATATTGGAATTGGGCTTGAGGAATTATATCTTCAATAAAATAAATGATTGAGATTGCAAGCCAAGCTAGTATTCTTTGTCTAATACATGGTCCAACAATAAACAACATGAAAAGTATGCCAATAGTTTTTAGTTTCTTAAGTTTGTTACTCTTTTTAATTTATTCAAAACTCATTGTGAAACGTGGCTATCTTTGTAATTTATTAAAAAACTATTTATGGAATGTGATATTGGCATTTGGGACTTCCAGTTTATTTCGTGTGGCTATTAAAAAGTGGTTTGGATCACTACTTTTAATAATCACTATTTTTTATATTTTTAGGTTTATATGGTAATAATCATTGTTTTTTATTATTTTAGGTTTATAATAATTTTATTATTATTACTTAATAATAAACATTAGGTTTAATTTCATATTTTAGATTTTTTTTATTTATATTTTGTAGTGGTGTGTTTTTGGGATCTATATTTTGTAGTAGTGTGTTTTTGGGATTTATCGCTAATTAGATTTTTTTATCAACATTTCGAACTATCTACCAAAATTCATTATCAAAATTAAGTTTAATATTAATATTATTAAAAATTAATATTAATATTATTAAACATTGATTTTAATATTAATATAAATATGAATATGAAATTATTAATATTATTAATGAAATTAATATTTTTAATATTAATAATATTAATATTAATAAATATATTAAAGAAATATCTATAAAAAAAAATTGACATTTAAATGATAAAAAATAATATCTTCATCATATATTAATTACATTTATTAATGTGATGTGATTGTGGTAGTGCATACAATACCTAATATCTTTAGGAGTTGTTTAATGAGAAGGAGGAATTTCCAAAATTGGTTGGAATCCGGACCAAAAATATTTAAGAAACCTTACAATAACAGTGTTTGAATTATGATTTTGATAGTAGAAATAGATTCAGCACCATAAAAAAGTGGTTACCCAAAATATTAAAGTTTGATAGTTATAATGTGGATTTACAAAAATCACTGCCAGATTTTCTTAAAATCTTACCGAAATTTCCATGATTTTCAAGACAAGCAATCTAGTTAGACTTCCCCATATCTTTATACCAATTTCAAAAAACAAAATTCATATTACATCAGGGAAAAAGAAAATACTCCGATATTACATGTCAAGAAAATAAAACATCTAAATCAAATAAAAAAGCAGTGTGACGAAAAACATTGTGCTGTGCCCATCGTTTCTATTGTCACATATTGATTGAATCACACAAATGCTTTAGCATCAATCCTTACTGCAATAAATGGAAAATCCAAAAACTAAAGCTTCCACCTCAATAAATATATACGAGTGATCACCTCAATCTCAAATCAAAATCCTAATGTGGCAGTAGCTTCCCTATTCGTGAACCCTACCTATATAACTTCTCAGTCGTTTTACATCTGAGATCTGCACAGGCTTCACTATGAAGTCTTCTGCGCCTTCGTCCAGACATCTGCTCAATTTACAGACCCCTTAAGTATATAAATTGTAAAAGTTATTATAACATTGTATTGTTTACAGGTATTGGAAAACAAGAACATGTGACAGCATTGGCATTTCACCTGCTCTTCGTTGAAGACACGTTCTCAGAGGACATGACCACCACAGGAATCTCCTTGAGCTTCGAGGATTCCTGCAAATTTTCATCAAAAATATTTTCCAGTCGCTATCTGCTTCAAAATGAATAAAATTTTCTATATCCTCTAAATGTTTGGAAATAATAAAAATACCTTTACTCTCTTGAGCAAATCGTATCCAGACATCCCCGGCATAGAGTAGTCTGTGATTATCATACTCACCTGAAGTTCCTGAAACAGAAACAGACATGCTGGACTATATGAGATTTAAGAAATTAATTTAATTACTAATTTTTTTTAAATAGTGGGAAAATCTATTATAATTTATTTGTCAAATCAGAAGTGAGAGAGTCATCACTAGATGGTATTAGGTAATGCAAGGTGATTTATTATTGTTATTTAATGAAAACCAGACCAACTGGAATTACTGTGCTGGTAGTCTTTAAGGAGCTAGCCTTTTACTCCTGCTAAATATTTCTAGGTCTTGGGCCATTAACTTGTTTATTAAGGACTGAGAAAGACAACCTTTTTTTCAGAAACCAAGAAAAACACGAGCTCTTAGCCAAACAAAAACAGCTTTAAGATATACTCCAGATCCACCTCATAGACAATTATAACAATACTATACTAGAAAGAATAATATATTCAGCCAAACTAAAATTAATCAGACTTGTGCTTTGATCTACTCACATTTACAGCATTATGATCAACTCCTAATCCCAGAAACTCCAGAGCACTTTTCCCACTATCCACTGTTGTTACTGCAATCAAACACATGCATATATAATAATCTATCAAATCCCTGAAATGCCTAAAGTCAATTATAAATCCCAGCCCCTAGTATACAATATTACCTTTGTAACAGGAGTTCTTCAATAGTTTTTCTATGACTTTTCGATCTATAATACTGTCATCCACAGCCAGCACATGAAGCTGGGAAGTGCTCTCTCCCTTTTCTCTTGACTGATCTGAACTCGAAGGCATGCCATTCTCAGTTTTCAACTGTGAATCTTCTGATCCTTTTTTCCCCATTAGAGCTCAACAATGATGCCCGCAACGCGTTTGCAACAAACAATCTGATTTCATCCCCTCAATGCCTATAGGGATTTTGGTGCACCAATGTGATCGGGAACTCTACAACATTCAGGTTTCTGTGACGTCTCAGATTGAAAATAATGTCTAATATCTTGAATAGATATTTCAGTGGACTTACAGCGAGCTCATTTTTCATATCAGAGTCGCATGTGCATCAAAAAAGTTCCAGATCTTAGCTCACATGTAAATAAATATATAAGAAAAAAACTATAATGTGTAGAATAATTCGTTTGTGTAGAGTTTACTCAGTATCAGGTCATAGGTTCAAATTTTATAAGAAAAGTTGAAGAATAGAGAAATTAAACTATATCACATCTAACTTGTAAAAATTCTGGAGCAAAATAATAATTTGCTGTTTAAGTTAGATACTAAATTGTTGTACGAAAACTTATTTGTGGTACAGATGTTTATGGGTTGTTGGTTTACAAATGTGCACAAGGTGTAGTTTCCCAAGGGTCTTGGTTATGAGTGGTTGGTTTACAAATGTGCTCTTGCTTATGGGCTGTTGGTTTACAAATGTATATAAGGTATAGGTTCCCCAGTGGGTTGTTGGTTTACAAATGTGCTCTTGCTTATAGGATGTTGGTTTACAAATGTATACAAGGTGTAGGTTCCCCCACGGTCTAGACTCTAGGCTCTTGCTTATGGGCTGTGGGTTGTTGGTTTACAAATGTGCTCTTGCTTATGGGCTGTTGGTTTACAAATGTATACAAGGTGTAGGTTCCCCCACAGTTCTAGACTCTAGACTCTTGCTTATGGGTTGTTGGTTTACAAATGTATACAAGGTGTAGGTTCCCCCACAGTTCTAGACTCTAGACTCTTGCTTATGGCCAGTTGGATATACTCTTGGTGTTGGTTTACAAATGTGTACAAGGTGTGGGTTCCCCCACAGTCTTACTTATAGGTTGTTGGCTTACAAATGTATACAAGGTGTAGGTTCCCCCACAATCCTAGACTCTAGGCTCTTACTTATGGGGACTTTTGGTGTTATAGTAGTTGCTACTAGGTTTGATCTAGGGCCTGGCCCAAATTACTTCAATTAACAAAGAAATTTTTTTTACAAATATACACATACACCATCTTTCCAAATTTAACACTACAACCTCAAAAAATACAAACACTTAACCATCAAACCTATTCAATTTCCTAATTTCATTTTACAACCTCTTACCAAAAAAAATCCATATTCTTAACAAACCTAAACCTGTTCCACATTTAATATGACATATTGATCATCTATAAACTTTTCTCATGCAAATCACACCCATTGTAACCCATATACCAACGATTCCCTTCCAGATCACGTCTTCACAGTCAAATTTTCCACCGATTTGAACGACATTTCCATCCAGTTTCGACAGTGTACCTGTCAAAACCCCACGAAATCATTGACCCGAACCCAACGCAATCTTGACTGGTAAATTATTTCATTTTTTTCCCTATTGTACCTCGTAAACAGCACTCAGAAATTCTTCTTCCTAATCTAAAATATGAATTGTCGCTGCACTTAGATTAAATTGACAAAGTAGATTATCAATTGGGTCCCATAGGTTTCCATACGGTCATCTCCTGGCTTTAGCCATGAGTTGCCATTGTCATAACTGCATTTCTTCACCTGCTGCTTTGCTTGCCTTGAAAGTCTTGAAGTCTTGACGTGCTGCCAACGAAAGAGGAAGATTCTTTGAAAAATTGGGATCTGATTGATTTTTGTATTGACCTTAGAAGATATGGTTGATTTTCAAAGATCTCGCAAACTTTTTTCTTCCAAGGCTTCCTATATTATAATCACCCATTATGATAAGTGGGGCTAAGTCCGTAATATGTTTATAAGGATGATATGAATGATGGTCAGCTACTAAACCAGAGTTGTTGAATCCATGGAAAAAAACATCAAGCGTGACAGGAATGAAATTCATAAAAGGGAACTAGTTGGATTAGGTTTATTTCCCAAAGGAAGGTTGACAACGGACTTAAAATGATATCTATTTCAATATCCTTTAGTAGCGTTATTATGGTAAAAATCCAATGGTAAGTAGATGTGTCAATAGTTTTATTAAAGAATTTATGAGTCCTTGCGAGGAATGAATAATTGAATTTCTTTGTGAATTAAGCTTTTGTAATTTTAAGTGAAAGTTTTATAAATGATATAATTTTATTATCAGGATTTCATAATTTTTAATCAAGATTTCAAGTTTGAGGTTTTATTTGGCTTGTTTTTTTAGGCACATGGCTGTATAGTTCATCTAAATATTAGGTTAAAACATGTATTTGTTTAATAATTTTCCCCAACTTATTTAACGCTAGAACTAAGTCTAACATACAACATTAAAAGTTCAAGTCGAAACCATAGCTTATACACTAAAACGATAATTCATATCATGTTTGTTAAATAACCTATTTTTGCATTGTCCAATGGTTGTCTCTCCTTGTCCAGTTGCAGCTTGCTAGTAACCACAACACTTTAAGATTGAAAACATAGCCTCACACTTTAGGCTTGAGTGCCTTTTGTACACCTTTTGTAGCTAATGATTCATTTGTCTATAGTTATGATAGAAATATTGATTAGAGGGGGCAAGAGATCTCATGTGCATACAGACAGTGGCTATGTGGGCTAGATGAGGGGAACACATTTTTCTTCCATGTGAAATGTGTCAACTACCTTAACTTCTCCAGGTGAATCCATTCGCTTATATCATTCATTGTGAGATACAATATTCTAATGTTTGAGACCCTTCTTTCACTCGCATCTTCACTAATATTTTTGTTTCAACCTCTATTTTATCTTTACTTATTTCAGTGCTAGAACCTCCAACATCCACTAGTAAGAGTTATAGGGAATGACCACAATTCTCACCGAGTTTAATTAATATGTTATATGCCTATGATTTTATTTATTTATTTTTATTCTTACCTTACGCACAATTAATCGTTAATGTTTCGTGTGTGATTGTAGCTCACCTAGAAGTTTGTAGTTGGTATGCTAGTGACATGGTATGAATGCATGGATTGAATCCTTTGCAAAAATAATCACCATAGGTTAAAACTTCATTTATGAAAATTTTTTGTAATATTAAGGTGAATTACTATGATTTTATGCCTTTTTATCATAGCAAATTATGATGAAGTAAAAGGCCAGGGAAAAAGAAAATTGAGGTTGTCACAACTCCTCACTCATGCCCTATTAAAGAAATTAACAA
Source organism: Pinus albicaulis (assembly GCA_034641835.2). Classification (NCBI taxonomy): domain Eukaryota; kingdom Viridiplantae; phylum Streptophyta; class Pinopsida; order Pinales; family Pinaceae; genus Pinus; species Pinus albicaulis. The sequence goes on along the minus strand of CM076583.1, from coordinate 166,842,398 downwards.
GTAAGAAATTTTTGGGTCCACACCTTGTTCTCACATGGTACTCTTATCATCAGGAAACCATTTTCTTATCTAGATTTTGTATAATTTTAAATACAAGAACAAAATCTAGATGTGAGCAAATACTAAACTAGATACTTGCAAAACAAGAGAGAAGAGAGAGAAAATTGCTACAAAATTCATTAAGTAACCAAAGAGAAAGTTTGAATTACTCAAAGAACATGAGTTATAATTGATGATCAATTCATGATATCTTATTGTTGAACATGAACACAATATATATACTCAGGCTAACCAATTCAAATTAGGTTTGTATTGTATGGGCACACACTTAGTTTCACTCAAAAGTGCTTTCCCTATTTGGGAAATAAGTTAAAATTAGACCAGGAGACCTAAAATTAGCAACATATCCTAAAATAGAGTGAAATAGAAGTAAGTGGCATTAGAAATTAGTTATAACTTATTAATAAATCTCACATGTGCAAAAAATGAACAAGTTAAACTCAATTGAACTCTGTGTTATCACCAAATTGAGTCCTGTTGGGCTGCTTCAATGGTCAACTTGGAGTAACTCTTTCAAACCACTTGCAACTGGAAATTAGCCTCTACAGTATGATGAGGCTCTCTCAATTTATCTAATGATTTTCTCAATTAGGTATTAAAGAAGATGGCTAACTCTGTGAGTATCTTAATGGATATGATTGCAGGTGAAAAATGGGATAGATTTCACTACCATTTGGCTCATGGAGTCAGTAAGAAGGAATTCAGTGAAAAATGAATCTACTTGTGGAAGCTGAGTCTTTTTCTATTTCAATGGAAGGACAATACTAACACACAACAATATGCAGTAGCTCAATGTTAAAAGGAAGTCAGAACATGTGTGACATGAATTCTGAGTAATTAAACCTCAAGATATTGTAATTAAGATAAAGAGAGACATAAAAAATAAGATTGTTGAAACATTCCAAGAATCTCAGGTGAAGCAAAAACAAAGTCTATCTATATTACTGATATCATAAATTACAATAGTAGCAATGTCAAGTCACCATCTCCCAACCCCTGCTTCTTCGATGTTTTGTCTATAAATAGACATTATTTACAATATGGATGATTTTCTTAGTGGATAGATCCTCAAATTCTACTATGACACCTTTCATTACTAAAATCAATAACTTAAAACAGAAAATTGAAAGCTACCTTTAAAGAAACAAACTCCTAATAGGACTCTATCTCCTATTCATTACATTCCTTTATTCTATCCGTGAAACAGTTACATGATGGTTACATAATTAATCTCACATGCTCAAAGGACACATGACCAAGTTCACCACCACTTTACATATTTAAAGCACCCCTAGATCTGTGGAGCATAACCCTGCTTTTTAGGAATGGATGACCTTCATATTCAACGTTGTTTTGGCTGATGACCTATCTTCATGGCACTCCCTTTAAGTAATAAATATTTGCTAATAAGGTCCTCTGACATGTTGGAAGTCTCCAAATTCGGAAAAAAATGCTTTTAATATGCTCAAAATCCTTCAACTATTACTCACTACGAAAATAGGTCAGTTTCGTAGCGAGTTTTGGTAGCATCCGAAAAAAGCCTTTTCTATCAATTTTCTTCACTTCTCTATTGTTCAAACATCTTCACCATGTCATGAAACCTTGCAACCATGGATCTCCCTCCTTAAAACATTTTAAAACTGAGTTTAAAAGCAGAAAAAGCACCTACAGGTTTTTTCGTAGTGTAATTCTAGCTTCAAGCCTGAGGTACGCTACGAAAAGATGCAAAAAGACAGAAATTGCTTTTTTCAAGATTATCTTCAAAAATTGTCCTCCAGTTGCGAAATTTGGGTTCTCTTCATGTTATGAACCTCCTAAAACCTATTCGATCTTACCTTATCACTCTTGTGTTGTTTCATCCTCATTTATAGTCAATTGACTAATGGGCTACTCTATCACTGTCATTTTCAATCCTTTCTTTTCCAACTCTACATCAATCAGATCCAATTGCTATTCTAGATCTTTCACTTTGTCCTTTAATGCCTTGTTCTTGGATTGCAAGTGTAGATTTATATTTTTTATATTTTTGACCTCTCCCCTTAGTGGCTGAGTCCACTTTATCAACTTTTATGTATTGTCCAAGCTCTTTGAAACACTGGTGACATGATCTTCCCAGATTTTTCTCATTTTCTCAAACTGAAATTTATCAACTCTGTGTTTATTTTCCTCTCACTTCAACACTGATATCTCCTCACCTACCACCTTCAACTACTCTTTAAGGGTTTCAATTTCTTATTTTTCACTAATTTCCCTTTACCCTTTCTTTGTTTGATGATAACCAACACTTATTTTGCAGGTGAAGACAGCTATATAATGCTTGGTGGCTGAGAAGTTTCATTTCTCTTCTCAGTCCCTTTGCTGCTTCCCATGACCTTTCTTGCATGTCTGGTCATTGGTTCCCTAGGTTGAAAAATGAAAACAACATCATCACCTACAAACTCTAATTTTTTAGCTGTCTTATGTTTCTTCAGCTTTCTTCTTCCATCTTCAATGTCTTCAACTTGGACAATGGGAGTTTCTTCAATGTCAATTACATGCAAGATGTCCTCTAAGTTTCCTTTAGCCACTTTTTGGCTCCTAGTAACTCTCTTACTGCTTTTTTTGCTAACTGTTTTCTTTTGTTTTGGAAGTGTTGTTTTAGGTGTGTCAATCTTCTGCAAAGGCTCTACCTCCATGCTCACTAGTTTTGGAGGAGATGATATATTCCCTTATTCAACTTCCTCTTCCACTATTGGTGATGAAATGTTCCATGGTTTAGAGGCTCTCTTAGGAGTGATATCATCAATTTCATAACCACTCGTGAATAGAAAGGAAGTCCAATCTCTATCTAGTCTCTTCAATTCCTCTAACACCAATAGCTTAAAAAAACCATGATGAAAATGAGAAGTTTCATTTCCTTATTTCTTGATTTGAAACTTGTATGACATTTTCCCTAGAATTCTGTATAAATAAAAAGGCAAGTCAAGTGACCTCTGACCCATGAAATGCAATGGAATTCTAAGGTGGTAGGAGTAGACCATGTGAAACGGTCCTTCACAAGTAAAATACTTCTGAATGATCATCAACAACTTTGAATAATTGTCCTTCATGAAACCCCTAGGAATAACATTTGTTAGGTCAATTTCACTATGTTCTAGTTTGATGAACTCTTTGTAGTCTTGCATTGTGAATTTGATGCTTTTAAACCGTTGTTACCCTCCTCTAGGGATTTCTGTTGTTTTTGAAATGTTGTCTGGTGTCACTGTTAAGTTAATAATTCCCGCTTTTGAAGTTGTTCCTGTGAAACTGTTAGAAAAATCCTTGGATTCCTGTAGATGACAACCCTGCAACCTTTGACAGAATTGCAAGAAACTTATTCTTCTGAAAATCTCCATGGAAGTTGGGTCTTCATTGAGAAAATTCATGTCCATGGTCTCATACCTATGGCAGTGACCACCTTTGTTTTTTTTCTTCCTTGCAACCATGGGTGGCTTTATATCTTCTCAGCCTCGCTTGCTTGATGACACTTGCAACTTTTAAATCTACCAACAACCTACTTGGCTCAATGAAGCATCTCTTCAGAAATCCAATTACATGCAAAGATAAAGTAGAGTATGACAAAAAGACTAATTGGGTAAGGTTTTATGATTTAAATGACAAGTCATGCATTAATCATGACACATGGATGATAAAAAGGGTATTGATGACCTCATACATGGCTTTATACCTTTGAATTAGCCATAACAGAATCAAATGAACTCCACCCTAACTCCTCCAATCATGAAATGACATTTCATATTGAATTTGACAAGACATGTAAGAAAACAGGTCTTCATCGCGTAGCTATTTTATCCTCTGACAATTTCACTTTGAAACTATTAGGAAGTTTCTTAGCAAAATCTGTTGTTCTGCTGTATAAAACGCTACGAAAAGTTGGAAAATTGACTTAAGTGCCCATTTTGAATTTAAATGCATTGGAATGCAAATTGAAACCATATGAGGATTGATGGGACATGACATGACATAAATGAAGGTGACCTTGAAAATTAGGATAGGCTTAAAAATGAAAATTTTGTCCTATACCACCTTGAAATGGCTAAGGAGACCTTATCCTCTAGATGAGTGAACTATATGACCATGTCAAGAAATATTTCACAATTTTATGAGTGATAATAGTGGCTCCACTTGGGATGGACTTGTAGTTCTAGTGCCATCCATCTTTTTGGAAATAAAAACTCTGAAATTTGCTAAGCCTTCAAAATATTATGGCTTTCACCTCGGGCTCAAGCTTGATGATTACTGCTGAAAAACCAAATTTGTACCTACTGAAAATATACTCATTCTACTTTGAGCTTATTCATGCACACTCCTACCTACCCTAACAGTTGCAATCTTCATTTTTTATTTAAGCAACATGAAAACTCCAATAAAGCCAGTCAATGAGATGATCTGATACTTGAACCCCTTGACTACACTTGAACCAAAAGCAAACGGTATTCTGAAATGATAAAGGTAAGAGAATATGGATATGTTTTTCATAGTGAAAAAATAATTGAAAATTTGGACAATAGAACTTTTCCATGTAATAACTATGGGATCATAGAAGACACAATTATTGATATCCCTTTTAAGCTTTCAATGAAAAAATGATCCTGGATATCCTTTTCATTTTCTTCATCAAGGGTGAACCTTGATTCCAACTCTACAATATCAAGTTTATAACCATATTCTTCCTTTATTTGCAAGTTATATGGTATAACAATTTCCTCGTTTTTTGGAGGAGGAAGACCTTCCAAGAACTGTTTAGGATCTTGGAAATCATATGATCCAATTTTAACATCCAATAGTTCAATTTCATTCTCTATTATTTTAGCAGCTAAACCAAGAAAACAAATTTTATTTTCAGGTGTGAGTCAACTGGATTTCAAACAACGAAATACTATTGCGGAGAAATGTTCATCTATCTTAAATTTTTCTAACTCATCCCCTACACTTTGTAAAATTTCATCATATAAAGAGTTTTCCACATACCCTGTCATATTGGATCACCATGAATGTTCTGAAATCTGGATTCTTCCCAATGAAGTCGCTCTGAACTTTGAAGCTCGGGATCTTGAACAATGGAGTCGTCAGGTGAATGGTATAGCCTTCATGTGTTTGGCATCTGTTCACCATCAGAAGTCAAATCTGAACCTTGTCATTCTCCCTGGAGAAAATTTACACCTTCGTCCTCGGCAACGACGCCAAAATGTTATCACCAAATTGAGTCTTGTTGGGGTGCTTCAATGGTCAACTTGAAGTAACTCTTTCAAACAACTTGCAACTAGAAATTACCCTCTCCAGTCTGAGAGGGCTCTCTCAATTTATCTAATGATTTTCTCAATTAGGTCTTAAATCAGATGGCTAAATATGTGAGTATCTTAATGTATTTGATTACAGGTGAAAAATGGGATAGATTTCACTACCATTGGGCTCATGGAATCAGTAATAAGGAATTCAGTGACAAATGAATCTACTTGTGGAAGATGAGGCTTTTACTATTTCAATGGAAGGATAATACTAACACACAACAATATTCAGTAGCTCAATGTTAAAAGGAAGTCAGAGCATGTGTGACATGAATTCTGAGTAATTAACCTCAAGATACTTTAAGTAAGATAAATAGAGACATTAAACACAAGCTCATTGAAACATTCCAAGAATCTCAGGTGAAGCAAAAACAAAGTCTATCTATATCACAGATATCATAAATTACAATAGTAGCAGTGTCAAGTAACCATCTCCCAACCCCTATTTCTTCAATGTTTTGTCTATAAATAAACATTCTTTACAATATGGATGGTCTGCCTGCTGGTTAGATCCTCAAATTCTACTATGACACCTTTAATAACTGAAATCAATAACTTAAAACAGAAAACTGACAACTACCTTTAAAGAAACAAACTCCTAATAGGACCCTATCTCTTATTTATTACATTCCTTTATCCTATTTGTGAAAAAGTTACATGATGGTTACATAATGAATGTCACATGTTCGAAGGAAACATGACCAAGTTCACCACCATCTTACATATTTAAAGCACCCCTAGATATGTGGAGCATAACCCTTCTTTTTAGGAATGGGTGACCTTGATCTTCAACGTTGTTTTGACTGATGACCTGTCTTCATGGAACTCCATTTAAGTCATAAATATCTGCTAATAAGGTTCTCTGACATGTTGGAAGTCTCCAGCTAGAAAAAAATGCTTTTAAGATGCTTAAAATCCTTCAACAATTGCTCGCTACGAAAACATGGCAGTTTCGTAGTGAGTTTTGGTAGCGTTAGAAAAAATCCATTTCTATGAATTTTCTTCACTTCTCTGTTGTTCCAACATCTTCACCATGTCGTGAAACCTTGCAACCGTTGGATATCCCTCCTTAAAACATGTTAAAACTGAGTTTAAAATAAAAAAAAAATCACCTACAGGTTTTTTCATAGCGTATTTCTGGCTTCAAGCCTGCGGTGTGCTACGAAAAGATGCAAAAAACCAGAAATTGCTCCTTTCAATATTATCTTCAAAAACTATCCTCCAGTTGCAAAATTTGGGTTCTATGCATGTTATGAGCCTCCTAAAACATATTCCATCTTACCTCATCACTCTTGTGGTGTTTCCTCCTCATTTACAATCAACTTACTAATGGGCTCCTCTACCACTGCCATTTTCAATCCTTTCTTTTCCAACTCTACACGAATCAGATCCAATTTCTCTTATAGATCTTTCACTTTGTCTTTTAATGCCCTGTTATTGGATTCAAATTGTATATTTATATTTTTGATATGTTTGACCTCTCCCCTTAGTGTCTAAGTCCACTTTATCAACTTGTTTGTATTGGCCAAGGTCTTTGAAACACTGGTGACTTGATCTTCCCAGATTTTTCTCATTTGCTCAAACTAAACTTTCTCAACTCTTTGTTTCTTTGCCTCTTGCTTCAACACTGATATCTTCTCACCTACCACCTTCAACTACTTTTTAAGGGTTTCAATTTTTGATTTTTCACTAATTTTCCCTTTACCCTTTCTTTGTTTGATGATAACCAGCTCTTCTTTTGCAGGTGAAGAAAGATATATAATGCTTGGTGGCTGAGAAATTTCATTTCTCTTCTCAGTCCCTTTGCTGCTTTCCATGACCTATTGTGAAACCAGCTCCAAAAATAGAATAAAAGAGATATCAATACCTTAGAAATAAGCCACTTTGAGCGGGCAACCTCCAATACATTACATGAATTAAAAATTCTTGGATGATACAAATGAAAAAACCTTCTTTCTATATATAGGAGTCCATGGGGCCACAATGTAATCCTAGCCAACCTAACAATAATAATGTAAGGGCACAATAATAACAATATGGGGCTTACAGGGGTACAACAATAACAATAAGGGGGGCTACACTAACATAATAAGGGACTACAATATTAATATAGGGACTTAACATGCCCCTCTCCTTCAAACAAGTGTTGTCATCAATGCTTGATCATTTCTTGATGCTTCTATATAAAATTCTCATCCTCCCATGTGGAACCTTCTACAGGAAAGTTCTTCCACTTGCTGAGATACTCTAAAATTGATCGTACTTGTCGAATTCTTGTTTCTGTGACTTCTTCAGGACTTCTTTTGATGTGATGTTGATCCTCCTGTTGTTTCATTAGATTCTGCACCAAAGTTAGGTTATCCTTTGAGAGTTGGAGAACTTGTTGTTGATGCTCGATGTGATCCTCCACTAATTTATCATCCATATTAGCTATTATTTGATCCTTCAAACCATCCAAATTAACCTCCATTTCTGCTTTTAAAACATCTATGTCATGTTTGGTTTCTCTTCATAAGATCAAAATTTGTTGCAATTGGTACCATAATTTTGATATCTCATACTGCAATTATTCCTCTTCATGCATCATAGTATAGCTTTTTGAGGGCTTAATGGGTATGGAACTATTTTTTGGAGGCATTATAGAACCCAATACTAATAAAAATTCTAAAATATTCCCTTGGAATCACTTCAAACTGCTTTTTCAAACAAACGTTATGCAATTTTAAAAACCAAATACCCACCTTTTTCTTGTTTTTGATAAGATTGATATTGAAACTGAATTATCTATGTGATTTCGGATCCTAAATAACTAAAATTTGGCCCTGAAGTATCCCTCTAAATCTTCTTTCGAATTCCATAGGTCTGACCTGATTTTTATTCTTGAAGGCAAAGTTATCCCCAATATCCTACGATGACCTAATTATGGACTAGTTCAGTAGAGCAAACTCGTACGACTTGCAAAGTGTCACTGTTTCCTCCTTCAGCTATGAAATTGATACAAAAGAAACTACAATCTGTATAATTGTAGACACTTTTTATATAATCTCAATCCGACACTCACGGAGAGAGTTATGACGTTTTTCCCACGGTCACCTCTTTGAGATGAAATTCACAAACCTAAAAAAATCCTAAATTCCACAGATCATATCTCCACAACTATTGCAAACCAAGATTTGAAATTTTTACAGGAGGTTCTTCAGGATTTTGGCTTCACTTTGTGAAATTTTCGGCTTCTGAAACCTCGTAGAAAAATATTTATAGCAAAAATTCTGCGATGACCTGTTTAGGTTAAATTCAGGAGCCTGCAAAAGGCCCTAACTTCCACAAATCATATCTTTGCAAATATTGTGAACCAAGATCTGAAATTTTGTGAAAATGTTCCTCACAATTTTGGCTTCGCACTCTAAAAATTTCAGCTTCTGAACCTTCGTAGAAAAAACTAGCGAAAATACCGTGATCACCTTTTTGGAGAACCGAAACCCTAGAATCCAAAGCTCTGATACCAAATGTTGTGAAACTAGCTCCAAAAATAGAAGAAAAGAGATATCAACGCCTTAGAAATAAGCCACTTTGAGGGGGAAACCTCCAATACATTACATGAATGAACAATTCTGGGATGATACAAAGGACAAAACCTCATTTCTATATATAGGAGTCCATGGGGCCACAATGTAATCCTAGCCGACCTAACAATAATAATTTAAGGGCACAGTAATAACAATATGAGGTTTACAACGGTACAATAATAAAAATAAGGGGGGCTACACTAACCTAATAAGGGACTACACTATTAATATAGGGACTTAACATGACCTTTCTTGCATGTCTAGTCATTGGTTTCCTAGGTTGAAAAATGAAAGCAACATCATCACCTACAAACTCTAATTTTTTAGTTGTCTTACCTTTATTCAACTTTCTTCCTCCATATTCAATGTCTTCAGCTTGGACAATGGGAGTTTCTTCAATGTAAATTTCATGCAAGATGTCCTCTAAGTTTCCTTTAGCAACTGTTTGGCTTCTAGTAACTCTCTTGCTGCTTTGTTTGCTAACTGTTTGCTTCTGTTTTGCAGGTGTTGTTTTAGGTGTGTCAATCTTCTGCAAAGGCTCTGCCTTCATGCTCAATGGTTTTTGAGGAGATGATCTATTCCCTTATTCAACTTCCTCTGCCACAGTTGCTGATGAAATGTTCCATGGTTTGGAGGCTCTCTTATGAGTGATAACATCAATTTCATAACCACTCATGAACAGAAAGGAATTCCAATTTCTATCTAGTCTCTTCAATTCCTATAACACCAATAGCTTAATCAAACCATGATGAAAAATATAAATTTCATTTCCTCCTTTCTTTATTTGAAAATTTCCTGACATTTTCCCTAGACTTATGTATAAATAAAAAGGCAAGTCAAGTGACCTCTTACCCATGAAATGTTGTAGAAGTCTAAGGTGGTAGGAGTAGACCATGTGAAACTATCCTTCACAAGTAAAATACTTCTAAATGATCATTAGCAGCTTTGAATAATTGTCCTTCATGAAACCCCTAGGAATAGCATTTGTCAGGTCAATTTCACTATGTTCTGGTTTGATGAACTCTTTGCAAACCTGCATTGGGAATTTGATGCTTTTAAACCACTGTTCCCCTCCTCTAGGGATTCCTTTTGTTGTTGAAATGTTGTCTGGTGTCACTGTTAAGTTCAAAATTCCCACTTTTGAAGCTATTCCAGTGAAATTGTTAGCAAAATCCTTGGAAACCTATAGATGACAACCCTGCAACCTTTGACATAATTGCAAGCAACCTGTTCTACTAAAAATCTCCATGGCAGTTGTGTCTTCATTGAGGAAATTCATGTCCATGGGCTTATACTTGTGGTAGTGACCACCTTTATTTTTTTTCTTCCTGGAAACCATGGGTAGCTTTATATCTTCTCAGCCTTGCTTGCTTTATGACACCTGCAACTTTTAAATCTTCCAGCAACCTGATTGGCTTGATGAAGCATCTCTCCAAAAATCCAATTACACGCAAAGATAAAGAAAATTATGACAAAAAGACTAATTGGGTAAGGTTTTATGGTTTAAATGATAGCTCATGCATTAACCATGACAAATGCATGCTAAAAAGGGTAATGATGACCTCAGACATGGACTTGTACCTTTAAATTAACCATAACCGACTCGAATGACCTCCACCCTAACTCCTCCAATCATGAACTGACATTTCATATCGAATTTAACAAGACAGGTAAGAAATCAGGTTTGCGTAGTGTAGCTAGTTTATCCTTTGATAGTTTTGTTACGAAACTATTAGGAAGTTTCGTAGCGAAAACTGATGTTTTGCTGTATAAAACACTATGAAAAATTTAAAAACTGACTTAAGGGCCCATTTTGAATTTAAATTCATTGGGCATGCAAAGTGACACCATATGAGTACTGATGGGATAGGACATGACATAAATTAAGGTGACCTTGAAACTCAGGATAGGCTTAAAAATGCAAAAAAATTCCTATATCACCTTGAAATGGCCAAGGATACCTTATCCTTTTGATGAGTGAATTATATGACCATGTCAAGAAATGTTTCACAATTTTATGAGTGATAACAGTGGCTCCACCTGGGATGGTGTGACCCTGTGGTACACCAAAGAACCTGTATTTCTAGTGCCATCCATATTTTTGGAAATAAAAACTCTAAAATTGCCAAGCCTTCTTCAAACTCTTATGGCCTTCACCTTAGGGTCAAGCTTAATGATTACTGCCGAAAAATCAAATTTTTACCTACTGAAAAGATGCTCATTCTACTTTGAGCTTATTCACACACACTCCTACCTACTGTAATAGGTGCAATCTTCATGTTTGCTTCAAGCAACATGAAACCTCCAATAAAGCCAGTCAATGAGTTGATTTGATACCTGAACCCCTTGACTGTACTTGAACCAAAAGAAAAATATATTCTGAAATGATAAAGGTAAAATAAGATGGATCTATTTTTCATAGTGAAAAAATAATTGAAAAGTTGGAATGTAGAACTTTTCCATGTAATTAGCTATGGGATCATAGAAGACACAATTTATTTATATCCCTTTTAAGCTTTCAGTGACAATTTGATCCTGGATATCCTTTTCATTTTCTTCATCAAGGCTGAACCTTGATTCCAACTCTATAATATCAAGCTCATAACCTGTTCTTCCTCTATCTGCAAGTTAAATGGTATAACAATTTACTCCTTTTTTGGAGGAGGAAGACCTTCCAAGAACTGTTTACAATCTTGGAAATCATATGATCAAATTTTAACATCCAATAGTTCAATTTCATTCTCTAATATTTCAGCTGCTAAACCAAGAAAAAAAATTTTATTTTCAGGTGTGAGTTGACTGGATTTCAAACAACAAAATACTATTGTGGAGAAACGTTCATCTATCTGAAATTTTGCTAACTCATCCATTACACTTTGTAGCATTTCATCATATAAAGTGTTTGCCACATACCCTATCATCTTGGATCACCGTGAATGTTCTGAAATATGGATTCTTCCCAGTGAAGTCACTATGAACTTTGAAGCTTGAGATCTTGAACAATGGAGTCTCCAGTTGAATGGTATAGCATTTGTGTGTTTGGCTTCTGTTCGCCATCAAAATTTAAATTTGAACCTTGTCATTCTGCCCAGAGAAAATTTACACCTTCGTCCCCGTAAACGGCGCCAAAATGTTATCACCAAATTGAGTCCTGTTGGGCTGCTTCAAAATTCAACTTGGAGTAACTCTTTCAAACCACTTGCAATTTGAAATTAGCCTATCCAGCTTGAGAGGGCTCTCTCAATTTATCTAATGATTTTCTCGATTAGGTCTTAAATCAAATGGCTAACTCTGTGAGTATCTTAAAATATTTGATTGTAGGTGAAAAATGGGATAGATTTCACTAACATTGGGCTCATGGAGTCAGTAACAAGGAATTGAATGACAAATGAATTTACTTTTGGAAGCTAAGGCTTTTACTATTTCAATGGAAGGACAATTCTAACACACAGAAATATTCAGTAGCTTAATGTTAAAAGGAAGTAAGAGCATGTGTGAAATGAATTCTTAGTAATTCAACCTCAAGATACTGTAAGTAACATAAAAAGAGACATAAAACATAAGCTCATTGAAACACTCCAAGAATCTTAGGTGAAGAAGAAACAAAGTCTATCTATATTACTTATATCAGAAATTACAATAGTAGCAGTGTCAAGTCACCATCTCCCAACCCATGCTTCTTCAATGTTATTTCTATAAATAGACATTATTTACAATATTAATGATCTTCCTTGTGGCTAGATCCTCGAATTCTACTATGACACCATTCATAACTGAAATTAATAACTTAAAACAGAAAACTGGGAACTACCTTTACAGAATCAAACTCCTAATAGGAATTTATCTCCTATTTATTACATTCCTTTAACATATATGTGAAATAGTTACATGATGGTTACATAATGAATGTCACATGCTCGAATGACACATGACCAAGTTCACCGCCACTTTACATATTTAAAGCACCCCTAGATCTGTGCAGCATAACCCTCCTTTTTAGGAATGGATGACCTTCATCTTCAACGTTGTTTTGATTGATGACCTGTCTTCATGGCACTCCCTTTAAGTCATAAATATCTTCTAATAAGGTCCTCTAACATGCTGGAAGTCTCCAGCTGGAAAAAAATACATTTAGGATGCTCAAAATCCTTCAACAATTTCTCGCTACGAAAACAGGGCAGTTTCATAGCGAGTTTTGGTAGCATCAGAAAAATGCCTTTTCTATCAATTTTCTTCACTTCTATGTTGTTCCAACATCTTCACCATGTCATGAAACCTTGCAACCATGGATATCCCTCCTTAAAACATGTTAAAACTGAGTTTAAAAGCAAAAAAAGCACCTATAGGTTTTTTCGTAGCATATTTTTGGCTTGAAGCCTGAGGTACGATACGAAAAGATGCAAAAAAACAGAAATTGCTCCTTTAAATATTATCTTCAAAAACTGTCCTCTAGCTGAAAAATTTGGGTTCTCTGCATGTTATGAACCTCCTAAAACATATTCCATCTTACCTTATCACTGTTGTGGTGTTTTCTCCTCATTTACAATCATTTGACTAATGGGCTCCTCTACCACTGTCATTTTCAATCCTTTCTTTTCCAACTCTACATGAATCAGATCCAATTTCTATTCTAGATCTTTCACTTTTTCCATTAATGCCACGTTCTTGGATTGCAAGTGTAGGTTTATCTTTTTGATATGTTTGACCTCTACCCTTAGTGGCTGAGTCCACTTTATCGAATTTTCTGTATTTTCCAAGGTCTTTGAAACACTGGTGACTTGATCTTCCCAGATTTTTCTCATTTTCTCAAACGGAACTTTCTCAGCCCTGTATTTATTTGCCTCTTTCTTCAAAACTAATATCTCCTCACCTGCCACCTTCAACTACTCTTTAAGGGTTTCAATTTCTAATTTTTCACTAATTTTCCATTTACCCTTTCTTTGTTTGATGATAACCAACACTTCTTTTGTAGGTGAAGACAGATCTATAATGCTTGGTGGCTAAGCAGTTTCATTTCTCTTCTTAGTCCCTTTGCTTCTTTCTATGACCTTTCTTGCATGTCTAGTCATTGGTTTCCTAGGTTGAAAAATGAAACCAACATCATCACCTGCAAACTCTAATTTTTTATTCATCTTACCTTTCTTCAGCTTTCTTCCTCCATCTTCAATGTCTTCAGCTTGGAAAATGGGATTTTCTTCAATGTCAATTTCATGCAAGATGTCCTCTACATTTCCTTTAGCCCCTGTTTGGCTCATAGTAACTCTCTTGCTGCTTTGTTTGCTTCTGTTTTGTAGGTGTTGTTTTAGGTGTGTCAATCTTCTGTAAAGGCTCTGCCTCCATGCTCATTGGTTCTGGAGGAGATTATCTATTCTCTTCTTCAACTTCCTCTACCATAGTTGGTGATGAAATGTTCCATGTTTTGGAGGCTCTCTTAGGAGTGACAACATCAATTTCATAACCACTCATGAACAGAAAGGAAGTCCAATCTTTGTCTAGTCTCTCCAATTCCTCTAACACTAATAGCTTAATCAAACCATGATGAAAAAGAGAAGTTTTATTTCCTTATTTCTTGATTTGAAACTTGTCTAACATTTTCCTTGGAATTATGTATAAATAAAAATTCAAGTCAAGTGACCTCTTACCCATGAAATGTAGTAGAATTCTGAGGTGGTAGGAGTAGACCATGTGAAACTGTTCTTCACAGGTAAAATATTTTTGACTGATCATCAGCATCTTTGAATAATTGTCCTTCATGAAGCCCCTAGGAATAACATTTGCCAGGTCAATTTCACTGTGTTCTGGTTTGATGAACTCTTTGCAGACCTGCATTGAGAATTTGATGCCTTTAAACCACTATTCCCCTCATATAGGGATTTATTTTGCTATTGAAATGTTGTTTGGTGTCACTATTAAGTTCAACATTCCCACTTTTGAAGATGTTCCAATGAAACTATTAGCAAAATCCTTGGAAACCTATAGATGACAACCCTGCAAGCTTTGACAGAATTGTAAGCAACCTGTTCTGCTGAAAATCTCCATGGAAGTTGTGTCTTCATTGAGAAAATTCATGTCCATGGGCTCATACCTGTGGCAGTGACCACCTTTGTTTGTTTTCTTCCTTGCAGCCATGGGTGGCTTTATATCTTCTCAGCCTCGCTTGCTTGATGACACCTACAACTTTTAAATCTTCCAGCAACCTTCTTAGCTCAATGAAGCAGCTCTCTAGAAATCCAATTACATGAAAAGATAAAGCAGCGTATGAAAAAAAGACTAATTGGGTAAGGTTTTATGGTTTAAATGATAGCTCATGCATTAATCATGACACATGCATGCTAAAAATGGTAATGATGACCTCGAACATGGATGTGTACCTTGGCATTAACCATAACAAACTTGAATGACCTCCACCCTAACTCCTCCAATAATGAACTGAGATTTCATATCGAATTTTACAAGAAGGGTAAGAAAATAGGTTTTCATAGTGTAGCTAGTTTATCCTCTGACAGTTTCGCTATGAAACTATTAGGTAGTTTCGTAGCGAAAACTGATGTTTTGTTGTATAAAACACTACGAAAAGTTGAAAAACTGACTTAAGCGCCCATTTTGAATTTAAATGCATTGGGAATGCAAACTGACACCATATGAGGACTGATGGGTCATGACATGACATAAATGAAGGTGACCTTGAAACTTAGGATAGGCTTAAAAATGAAAAACATTTCTTATACCACCTTGAAATGGTTAAGGAGACCTTATCCTCTTGATGTGTGAACTATATGACCATGTCAAGAAATGTTTCACAATTTTATGAGTGATAACACTTTGAAATAGGACACCACCCCCCCCCCCCCCCATCCCCCACTTTATCGGGGGAGCTTAGATGGAAAGCCCTTGAAAATTTAAAGTAAATATGAGTGCAAAGGTCCAATGTTCAAATATTTGATTCATTAGTTGTGGTCGTGTGCTAGGGGCAACACGATTCACCTAAGGGTTATAGAATTTCCAAAATCAACCCCTGTCACAGAAGTATGAGACTGGTCCATTTTTTGATTCCCTCTAGAAATAACAAAAAAAAAGGAAAGGAAAATCATTATTTAAAATAGGACTAAAAGTCAACTTAACAAGAGGAGGAGAGATAAAAGTGGCAATTAATAGCTACAAAGTAGGGAGGAAGCGGATATTAACTCTACGAAAGCCTATGCATCAGGTAGTATGAATTTATGGAGTGTAAGTAGCCATGTCATGCTCCAATATCTGTCCAATCAGTGTCACATGTCATCTTAGGTGGCACCCACACTAGAAATAGAAAATTTCCTAGATTATAGGGAATATCTAGTAATGAACAAAAGGCGGTCACATGTATAGGTTTTAACCTTGTACATAAATTACCTACAAACAAATTCTGAAAAAAAAAAAAAAAAACAATGGCGAGAACATAAAACAAATATACACAAAGATTTTCCCCTAGATCCCAAAACCAAGACTACCATATTGATTTTTCATTATAAATGTTACAATATTGATCTGTATGAGATCTTAATCAAATTTTTCTTGAGGTTTTGAAAATTACAAGTGTTTGAATTGAGTTTTTGAGAGCTTTTATGTTAATTTTTAAACACATAAAGCATGTAAATAAATTCTTAAATATACAGAAATAACAAACAAATGCACCATAATAATAACCTCAAAACAACATATGATGAAGGATTTCACCGCTCCTGGGCTATGTCTCCTTGGTCCAGATTCCAATGGCCTAGCCCTATTTCATTATGCTCAAAATAGTGATTACATATATTTACAATGCTCAAATGGCTTCAAAACCTATTCCATCAACTCCAGAATGCCCAAAAATGCCTCTCTAGCCTCTTTCTTATCCAAATTTGGTCAAAAACTGGAGAAGCTATGAGCCTCCCTAGTTTTTCTGCTAACCACTCCATAATTTCCCCAAAATCTAGATCAATCCTACAATTTCACCCTTAATTCGGCTAACTGGGTGATCAGGAGATCATGTCCAAGTTAGGAAATTTAATGTTCCCAATTTTAGCCTCAAGCTAAAATGGAACATTATAGTTGCATATTTTCATTTTGTTGAATAAAAATGAGTAAAGTGACCCATTCATGTAATAAACAGGAATAAAATCCCTTACAATGTGAAAAGGGATCATCATGGAGCTGGATTTCACACCCTCATGTGTGAAAGGTGTTAAAATGCAAATGGTTGACCTAGTGGCCAAGTCAAGCACAACGTTGGCATGAGTTAGAAAGCTGCTTAAGTGCTAGAAAATGATTTTAGTGGAAGATATTCTATGAGGGAGGAAACTTCTAGAGGAAGGAAGGAGGAGACTTCGTTGTGTTTAAAAGAGAGGCAAGGAATCCCATTGAGATTATCTTGGATCATTTGATTATTTTTCTATTCAAACAAATTGATGCCTCTTGCTGTTCAGCAGAGCTGTAGTGCCCTCGGGCACGAGGGAGTCTTGTTTAGGATTTCCTCTCTTTCTTGAGTAACTCATGAATGATTGCACTCATCCTCCATATTCCGGAATTCAGGCCATAACATCAGCCTACTTCATCAGCGCAGTGTCTGTAGCAGATTATTGTGCAGTGTTGCGGGATGTTGCTGGGAGGTTTCCTACAACACCATTTTGAGCTGATATTTTAGAGGAGGGAGGTTCTCTACTTTTGGGAGGTTAGTGAGGATGGTTCCCGAGCTTATTCCACTATCATTGGCAGGAGGCCAACCACTTCCATCAATTACATTGCAGACCCTCTCATAGACTACGTTCTAGTTGGAGCACATTTGCAGTGAGGGTGTTGCAGACATTTCAGAGGGTGAGATCTTTGGTGTAGGGATCAGCCTTACACTTCAAATTTCCAAAGGAGAAGGGCTCTTCATCAGCTTCATCCATTCAGCCTTCTCCATTCCATTCCATGTATTTAGTTGTTGCTGCTACCCAGCAACTCCGGCATTTCAACAGTTTTGCATATTTCAGCCAATCCTTCTAGGATTGACTTGAGGTAGTGATTGGGAGCTTAGATCTCTCTCCCAATGATGTATGAGCCATATCTATGCAGATCCTATGATGTTTTTCACTCAGTGTAGCAGTCTCCCTCATTTGACTGTGCAGTTCCTATTCATGGGCATCCTGCTATGGAGCAGCATTTTGTATTATGGCATGTGTATTCATGGAAGGCTTCTTGCCTTATTCTTTTGATATTAATTGTATCATTTTGCTGCTGTTATTTCATAATAAAATGGCTCAAGGGTTTTCACACATTTTGGCATAATGTTTATTCACTGCTATTTCCAGTTTATGTCTTTATATTATTGTACCTGCATTTTTGGGTTATCTTGCAAGATTCCAAATCTTGTTGTATTTCCCTCTTGGGAATATTGTCCCATGAAAACACTATATAGACAAAGTCTGATAGTGGGCCAGGAAGCCTCTAGAGTTCATCCTTCTTTATGAAGGTGATAAATCCAGTAAATGCCCCTTCAGTCTATCTCTGGAATAGATTTTCTTGTCGATTGACAATGTTTCTGAAAAAGGAACATTACAGTGGTATCAGAGCATAATCTTGGCTCCACCTGTGGATCTTTTCCAAGATGCCATCTAAGAAGATGATAAAGACTCCACTTTGTGGAGAATAAGAAAGAAAAAGGAGATGATCTAGCCAAGCTTCTCCATAAATCCATTTATGGCTTTCATGGGAGCCCCAAGCAGAAGAAAAGGGAGAGATTTGAAGAATCTCCACAAGGGTTTGAAATAGAGACAAACTCTAGGGTTTATGATGAGGAATGTGGGCATGTAGTCACATACTTTGATGCACAGCCCAGTCACATGTGCAGCTTTTTCATGAAAAATATGGGAAAGAAGGAGAGGTGATCCAGAGGAAAAATATTGGAGATTTTCAGAGGGAGTATGAGTCTCAAACTCCGGCATTCAGAGATCATCTCACTTTCATGGATTTTTGCAAGTCTAAGGTGAAGGGGAGCCAGCGGCAAGATAGATTTGTTCTATCTACTTTCGTAGGTTCACATACATGTTCATCCAAGGCATGGGTATAGGAGCTGAAGACCATGTTGCAACAGCACAAAGTTTCCAAAGGAATTGCTATCAGATTTGCAGTGCTGCACTTTAGAGGTAAGACCTATGCATGGTGGATATTTGAGTCATGTTATTTAAAGGATGCAAATACTTCTTCCTATTTCGGATTTATTGAAGAAATAATGGAAGGATTTGGTGGGAGAATTCGGAAACACATGTAGAGAAACAAACCAAAATCTTGCATGTGAAGGGAGGAAACATAAACTCAGATCCACTTCAGAAATTGTTGAGAAGGCTGACATCTTGCATCATACCTTATTGGAGGCAAGGTATCCATCTCATATTCTTGCACAAGAGAGCATGGAGGTCTCTTTTTTAAAAGGAGATCCAATTTTGGAGAAGTTTCCCCTACATACTGATGAGGAGAAGGGAAACTGCGCTGGTATAGCTAGAGCTGATCCAGTGCCTCATGCAGAGGAAAGAGGAGCTCTTGCTCCACATAGAGGGATTCTTGTGTTTTTGCAAGAAATTCCCCAGGATATCCCATGCAGAGATCAAGGCACAAATCATGATACATCTGTGCCATTGGAGGTAGGGTGCAGAGCTATGGAGATAGAAGGAAGAGATAGGGAGGATGACCAGCATCATGTGATGAGGAGCACACACCCCTGTCTATTTTATGATGTGAATGCACCTAAGATGATGATTGGATTACACAGTGGAAGCGTGGAGGGTTTTCTCCATTCAAACATTCAGTCATCTCTTGATGATGGTGTCTCACTACATGGAGACATTGCACCAAGGAGACCACTAGATCAGCAGAGGAGGTTGGATGCTCCATATTTGGGGGCCTCACACCTTGATTTTAGGAGGGTGGAAACCTTGGGAGAGTTCAAAACAGTGCAGAGAGTTTGGGATAGACTCACGGAGGAGAGAGACACTCTCTCATTTTCAGTATCACCCACTCTCATCAGTCATACTGCGCTGATAGATTTTGCTGCAAGGATGGAGGATTGCATATTCATGATGCAGGATGATTGCTCCACATATTTTGTGAGAGTGATGATACTTCCTTTGAGTAAGGAATCTTTCATGCATTGGAGTAGATGGAGGCCACTCATGCTTACATTGCCTAGGATCGGGAGATTCTTTGGAGGTGATAGTCTCTCATGGGAGACTCATTTTCAGAGAGCATAATTTCTATTTGACCATGAGTAGTTGCATGATGGTCATGGCAGCAACTTGGTGGATAACTTTGGCATGATGGGATGTCAAGGTAGCCGGCAGTAGTGTGATGGAGCACCATATTGCAGAATACCAACGCTATCTATGGGGAGGATTGATTCCGGGTGGAGGACTCAGTTTTGGGTTAAGAATTCCTAGGATCTTGGTGCTTGCATGATTCTTGATGACCAGGAGGATGATGACAGATACATGTTTGATGATATGGTCATCTATTATTATGGAAGGATATTCTTAGCTAGAGTTTCTAGTCTCAAGGAAACTTTTTTGCATGCAGCACGTGAGGACTTCCTAGCTATGCACTTGTATGCATACTTTGCCTTGATAGAGAAGTACACTTTGGAGGGAATTCATCATGATCTTCATCAGCATCTGGATAGATGCAAGGCCCAGATGACTTTGGAGAGGTTGGCACAACCATTCCCTCACTCATTGGAGGAGAGGGAGAGCATTCAGTTGATCCATTTCAGCTCAAGAGCTCTAGTGCATGATGGAGGAGGTATAATTTCATATTTTGTATTGTACTTCTTTTCATTGATTGAGGAGCATGATGTATCAAGGAGGCTTGTTCCTTCTTGCCTTTCTCATGAGGATGTGCTTGCAGCTACTTGTAGCCTTGATTTTGGCTAATTTTGTGATGGTTGTGGGGGTAGCTACATGCTTCTTGGTGTGCACCATTGGCACCAAATTGTGATTTCATGTTTCATCTTATGAGGAGATGTGTGGCAGAAAAAAATTGGCTAGTTCAGTGCTTGTTACTTTGGATTTTGAGGCAGGCTAAGGAGGCACTGCGCAGGTTCCATGAGTAGGATTTAGAACCACTCTCTGGTTGTCATTTGACAACTTGTTTCTATTGCATATTGCTCCTTATGTATTTCTGATGTTGTATATCTATTAAGGAGAATTATTTGGAGAGAATTGTATGTACAACCCATTGGGAGCATGATTCTCCCCATTATACATGTTTTATGTTGCAGGATATACCATGGGAAAACCATGATTGCCACATTTCTACTTGTACCTTCTTGTGGGAGGGACCACGTGATGAATTTGCAGAGGCATTTCATGGCTGATTTTCTTAATGGGGTAGCTTGGGCTATTCTTGGAGGCCATACTATTTCAGCCCAAGGATAGAGGCAACCCCATGAACATTTCACATGGAGAGAGGACCATCTTGAGAAGCACAAGCACACTCTCCATTCAGCCCCAACACATTGTAGAAACCGGGGGTTGAGATTTTCATTTGGATGATAGCATGGATGAGAGGATCATCATTGGAAGAAGAATTATCCCATGCATATCATCACTCCTACCTTAAGGCGGCCATATTCCAGTGGGAAGGATTCCACTACACCTTCTATATTTCCATGAGGACCATCATTTTCAATTTGCATACTTGGGAGAGAGCATTGGAGGGCATATTTATTGCAGCATATTTGAGCAGTGTTGGGACCATGGATGAGGAGGCCACAAGAAAGAAGGAGGAGGAATTTTGTTCTCTCTATGTAGTTTCCTGAGGACAAGGAACACGTGGGAGGGAGGACTATAATGTTCCCAATTTTAGCCTCAAGCTAAAATGGAACATTATAGTTGCATATTTTCATTTTGTTGAATAAAAATGGGTAAAGTGACCCATTCATGTAATAAAAAATAATAAAATCCCTTACAATGTGAAAAGGGATCATCATGGAGCTGGATTTCACACCCTCATGTGTGAAAGAGGTTAAAAGGAAAATGGACAAGGCCTAATTGACCAAGTCAAACTGTGTTGGCATGAGTTGGAAAGCACTAAGTGGGACAGCGCAATTTTAGTAGAGGAATATTCCATGAGGGAGGAAACTTCTAGAGGAAGGAAGGAGGATACTTCAATGTGTTTAAAAGAGAGGCAAGGTCGCCCATTGAGATTATCTTGGATCATTTGATTATTTGTCTATTCAGACAAATTGTTGCCTCTTGCTGTTCAGCAGAGCTGCAGTGCCCTCGGGCACGAGGGAGTCCTGTTTAGGATTTCCTCTCATTCTTGAGTAGCTCATGAAGGATTTCACTCATCCTCCATATTCTGGCATTCAGACCATAGCATTAGCCTACTTCATCAGCGCAATGTCTATAGCAGATTATTGTGCAGTGTTGCGAGATGTTGATGGGAGGTTTCCTACAACACCATTTTGAGCTGATCTTTCAGAGGAGGGAGGTTCTATACTTCTAGGAGGTTAGTGAGGATGGTTCCAGAGCTTATTCCACTATCATTGGTAGGAGGCCAACCACTTCCATCAGTTACAGCACAGACCCTCTCATAGACTGCATTCTAGTTGGAGCACATTTGCAGTGAGGGTGTTGCAGACATTTCAGAGGGTGAGATATTTGGTGTAGAGATAAGCCTTACACTTCATATTTCCAAAGGAAAAGGGCTCTTCATCAGCTTCAGCCATTCAGCCTTCTCCATTCCATTACATGTATTGAGTTGCTGTTGCTACCCAGCAACTCCGACATTTCAGCAGTTTTGCATATTTCAGCCAATCCTTCTAGGATTGACTTGAGGTAGTGATCGGGAGCTTAGATCTCTCTCCCAATGATGTATGAGCCATATCTATGCAGATCCTATGATGTTTTGCACTAAATGTAGCAGTCTCCCTCATGTGACTACGCAGCTCCTATTCATGGGCATCCTGCTATGGAGCAACATTTTGTATTATGGCATGTGTATTCATGGAAGGCTTCTTGCCTTATTCTTTTGATATTCATTGTATCATTTTGCTACTGTTATTTCATAATAAAATGACTCAAGGGTTTTCACACATTTTGGCATAATTTTTATTCACTACTATTTCTAGTTTATGTCTTTATATTGCTGTAGCTGCATTTTTGGGTTATCTTGCAAGATTCCCAATCTTGTTGTATTTCCCTCTTGGGGATATTGTCGCTTGAAAACACTCTATAGACATAGTCTAATAGTGGGCCAGGAAGCCTCTGGAGCTCATCCTTCTTTATGAAGGTGACAAATATAGTAAATGCCCCTTCAGTCTATCTTTGGAATAGATTTTCTTGTCAATTGACAATGTTTCTGAAAAAGGAACATTACAGGAAAATGCTTAAAAATGGATGTGCTCAGAAATGGTTACAATTTGAATGACCGGAAAGGTCTCGTCGCTGTAATTCTGAAACCATGAACAGTTCTCAAAACAAAGGTCGTATGTGAAAATTATGAAGGTTTGAAGTCTCTAGTAAACTCCATTTTTTAGTTGACCAAGTTTGACTTTTCTAATTTGGAAAAATTAAAAATAGAATATTTTGAGGAATATTCCAAGAATATTCCTCAAAATATTCCCCAAAATATTCTCTGGAATATTCCAAGTGGGTGAATGGAATGCTGACAAGTGGCATTGGAGGATTGGTCAATGGTTTGACTTATTGTATTTTGGGCCAATCACAGGCTGCCACGTGGTAGGCCGGGAGGCTGCCACGTCGCCAAAGGCCGGTGGAAGTTGGATGCGGTAAAATTTTGTTGAAGCTTGACGGATTTGAACCCTGATCGATGGGCTACCAGCCTATAGGCCTGACTAGTCGAGCTATGCAGCAGTTCTTATAAACCATAGTTGAGAGTTTATATTTAAAGTTTAACAAAACTGTGGGTGGCGGCAAATGGGGGCCAGCCCCCACATATCATGTGACCTGAAGAGGAGGACCATGGAGCTAAGCTTTGAAAGATGGCAGAACGGTTAAACCGTTAATCCATATGTGATCACATGGCTTAAAATTAAATGCGGAGGTTGGATGGTAAGGCTTATTCACAGGGTTAAGCCGGCGGGTTCGACGGAGTTGCCTCATGTCACCAGCATGGTTACAACATTAAATGCCACTGCATACAGTTCCGCCATTTATGGGGGCATTTTACCAATTCTGACCTGACCACCATTTTGGTTGGGCTAACTGGAGTTCCTCCAGTTTTGGAGGAGGTTTTCTAGTGACACTGGGCAAAAATTTGTTTTTGCCATAAGTTTCTCAATTTCTGACCAAACAAGATGAAATTTTAGTCAATTTTTGGTTTCTTCAGCATTATGGAATGTTTTGGATAGGTTTCAGAGTGAACATAGGTGATCTACAACAGATTTTTCTTTAGGGAAGAGGAAGGAGCCTTCAGGGCCATCATGGAGGAGGCACTATATTGGGTTATATTTCACTGTTTAAGGTGAAACAAAAGCCATTTCTAGTTGTTTTATGTCTTTTAAAGTCAAATTTACAGCTATTTTTACCTGTTTAGGCATATTTTTCAATTTGTAACCATTTTGAGCAAATTAATAGAGCAAGGACATGCCATTGGGGAGCCCTAGACTGACAGATGTAGCCCAAGAGGGGTGAACTGCCTCAACAATTTGTTTTGTTATGTTATGGTGAATTTTACTTGCTATGTATTTATGCTATGATATGTTAAACAATAAATTTAATTAACAAATCCTCACACATAAAAATCAGAAACATTACCAAAACTATTTTGTTTAACCTGCAAGTCATGAAGAACAATTTGCACACTAAATTCGTTGATAATGGATACTTTGCATAGCATTACAAATAGTTCCATTTTCAGATCACTGGGTGATAATTTCTCAAAATTTTGGGAAAAATTGTTGGAACCTTAATTTTTCCAATCACGCCTTAAGTCAGAAAAATCAAACCATATGGTATTGGCGCAAAATATTTTTTTATATAAAATATGTTGGGCGGTTAACTAACCTCCGGTGGTTAGAGCATCGATGGTCACATCGGCGGTTTAGTAAGGCGGTTAGAGTGGTAGCATACAACCTGACGGTCTGGTTCTAGTCAAAGAAAGCGACTTCCGGTGGTGTTCACATGTTGTGGTGACAGTGGGAGTTTGGGGCAGTGGTTAACCTTCATGCCACGTCCTTGGTTTTGGCAAATGGTTGCATGCAATACATATGGGGTGACTAAGCCCTGCCCCACTTCCACCCAACTCCACCACATTAACACCTTATAATATGTTTTTAATGCATAGTTTAATAAGGAAATCATGTTGCATGGCAGTAAAGACTTGTGTTGTTGGCCGTGAGGTATGGTGTTCAACCTCGGTGGATTGTAGTTTGACCTCCACCCAAAAATTTTGTGGCTTCCCATGCTACCACGTGGAGGCCTTCGGTTGGACCATGTTGGAGCGAGGGCCCCTAGGGTACGTTTTTGGATAATTTTGTCTAATTTTTTTTCTACGTGCTGCACGCAAATTGTCAAAGGGGCTTTGGGGCGGGTTAAAGTCCCTTAATTATTATAATGAGTTAAAGGAAAAAGCCATGGTTTGAGACCATGGTATGTGACTGTCTATGGTAGTATAAATATATAAGATTCAAGAAATGAAGATACCAATGGATAGAGACATGAATGAATGATCTTGATTAGTTTTGATATAGTCTAGGTTTTGTCCAGGTAGAAAGCCTCTTGCTAGCTGTGTGCACAGAAGGATTGGTTGTATTGAATTGCATTATTCTTAATAAAGAAGGAATTTTGGCAAACCCATATTCTTATGTGATTTACTGTCTTGCTTATCTGTGATTTTTTGTAGATCTGAATCTATTTTTTTATGTGTATTTACTTCTGTAATTGGTTAATTGCATCGATACGTGAGAACTAGATGATGTTAGATAAACATATCCAAATGAATTATACTATGCGAAAAATATATTGAAGTATTCTGTGACAATATGCAGAAGGGTTAGATCTCTTACTGTGGTTGCAAAAATCTATTATATTATCTGCAGTAAGTCTGATTAGGCCTACCACATCAAAATCTCCCTCAAGGTGCAGAAACCTAGTTCAAGCACCCTCGCATACTGCTTCGGGTGAGACTTTGGTCTATGTAAGCAGATCACTGCCGAAAGGGCCAATAGTTGGAGGGTCTTGTTGGCTGCACGATAAATTTGAACTTGGGTCAGGACCCCTCAAGCCAACAAATGGTTCTATTGCTGGGACCGGGATCATTTTGAAGGATATTTGATGTTGCGGCATCCGACACAGAACGAACTACAAGACTGGCTCGATAAGAATATAATTTAATTTATGATCTAAGAAAACAAAAGCTATAAATTTTTTGCCGAAGATTAGGCACAAAGGTATATCTACGTAGAGGTCCACGAAATTTTCTTTGCTTCCTTTGCAACCGAGTTGCATAAGTGGTTGTCTCGGCATTTTGAATTCTAGACCTGCACAAAGGAAGACACGATCACTTAGTGGACCTCGGAGTTGGTACAAAAATTATACAAAACTAGCAACAAGACCACCCACGCGGTATATCACTAGATTGATAGTGTTCTAGGAGGATTTGTGATTGAATTCGCTATTGATCAATTTGTATCGTATTCTGAAGTTGAACAAAGGTTTTCACGGAACCTAGAGGTAAGTTCCCCTGCTCTCTGAAGTTGTGGATTAAAATTATATTGTGTGAATAGGGTACTCTGTGTAGTCATATTGGGTGAATTTCTCGTAGACGGAAAACTACACGCAGTGGAATAACTTACAGAGTAGATCTAGAAGAAGGTTTTGTTTATAGCCCTCTCAAAGGTAAATCTGACAGTGACGAGGAGTGTAAAATCAATAGCCCTGGTGAATATGTGCACTTTAAGGAAGAGGAACCATAAGATCATGGAAGTCTTGGGTCATTGGCCATAGTTTATATCCCATCCACTCCACTACCAAACTCATCTCATACTAACAAGCCATCCACTCCACCTCCACCGCCACCACCAGACGCTGAGATGGTTGCCTCCATGAATTTACATAATTTCCATGGTATCGAGAATGAGGACATAGACCAATTCTGGTTTGTTACTGACGTTGTATGGATAATGCATCAGGTTAATAATGAGGATGTTAAGAAAGCACAACTGGCCACCACTTTTCAAGACCGCGCATAGGATTGGTACATAAGGTATGCGGCAACAAACCCTAATGCAACTATTGATAATATAAAGGTCACATTAAAGGAACAATTCAAGATGCTGAAATCATTTTCTCAGTGTGTAATTGAGTTGAAGGAGATTCACCAAGAATTGAACGAATCTATATGGGACGTGAATCAATGGCTGAAACACACAATTAGAGATGGAGGATTTACTATTGATGACATGCAACACAAAGAGTGTTTTATTGCCATGCTACTACCACATCTGCACCAACCCTTAAGTTAGCAGAAGATTGCCACACATGCTGAAGCTGTAGAGATTCCAATGAAGCTAGAATCTTTTCCAGTACCAGCTGCACAGATTGGGACCCAACAGATTCAAAGATAGATGGAGGAAATGCAATCAGAAATACAGACTCTGTGAAAGGATAAGGGAAAGGAGGCATGCACATTTGTATGGTATATACCTGGAAAATTTTGCATGCATCACAAGGAGTAGTACCCCGTATTTAATGACTATTTTTCAGCTGGAGGACCAAACCCGCTAAAGAGCATGAAAGGACCAAGTGGAACTCCTAAGTTATGGTACACGATTTTTCAAGAAATGGGTATGCGAATGACAGACTTCTGCCCTAGGATTGGTAAATATATCCCTGAGCTTAAGAAACCATTTTGAAATTTTTTCTCATTGGTGGGACATGATGAGCAGCACTGTCGGAGCTTCGATTTGATGATTTAATGGCCTGACCTATATAGGATGCACACTGAACCAACCTCACCAACATCCCTGTCTAGGCGCGGTGGATTCCAAAGTAGAGGACGAGGGAGAGGAGGAGGATTTGGTCGAGGAACGGGACAGCTCATCCGCTATAATTGTGGAGATGTGGGCCATTATGCGCATGAATTTCCAAACCCATCATGATATTGTTGCAGGTACTGTAGACAATTTGATCATGCTATTGAATATTTCTATGTTTTGATTGAAAAAATGCACAGAAAGAAAACAAATACTCCCACTCAAAATATTCATATGGTAAATGTTGAGATGCACGAAGAAGAACCAAGAGTGAATATCATCACTAGGAGTGGTGAAACCACTGGTGAAGACAAAGGGGCAAAGCTTGAGACCGATCTTTGGATCTGAAAAGCACCTGAAAAAAAGGAAGTGTTCAAATTACAAAAAGAAAAGGAAACCTTTGTAGAAGTAAATAATGGCTTCACAGAAGTGGGCGACTCAACATCAGGCAAGCCTATGGACGTGGTCGATGAATAGAAAAATCCCTTCATGAAGGCTTGTATTAAATTATTGCGCAATAAGAATCCAGTCAAGAACCTCCAAGAATTAATAGAAAAATGTGAAGAGAAAGAAAAACCCCAGATGGTGCAAAAGGTTTTTAATAATATTTATAAGAATAAAATAAGAACTGGATGGGAAATGCCCTTGACTGCTTAGATTGGTGCATATGAGATGGATCAGGTCATTTTGGATCTTGGATCTGATGTGAATGATTTACCAAAGTAGACTTGGAAATGAATGGGAAAAACTAGGTTGGAATGGTCCACTATCCAGCTGTGCATGGTGAATCAGCAAAAGATGATCCCATTAGGAAGGCTCTCACAAGTAGTAGTAGATATTGAAGGAGTAAGGGTACTCACAGAATTTGAAGTTATACAGATTATTGATGATACCGACCCCAATCCTGCGCTGTTGGATTTAGATTGGGCTATCATTATGGGTGGCATCATCAATCTTAAGTGCAGAAGTATGATATTTCAAAGTAATGGAACCAGGGTTTTGGTCCCCTTAGATCCTACAAAAGGATAAATGTGACAAATCTAGTGCATGCAGATGAAGATGTCGATCATATCTATCAGTTGAGTGTGCGGGATGAAGATTGGATTAACCCAACAACCGATGGAAGATTCAATTGGGAGAAGGATATATCTTGCTTTTTATATTCAGATGAGGAACTGGAAAACTAGCAGAACTGACTGCATGAAGTATCTGTGCTATGCTACAATCGGGTGACAAAATATATTCGGTGCATATCCTCAAAGGTACGAGATTTTCTTTATTATGATGGTTTGGCTAATGCTAATCTATTTTTAGAAGAACTTGAAAAAAATGTCCCAAAAGCACAACGGTTCCATGCACTTGATATAGCGTTGCGCTCAACCCCAACATGCTGGTGGGAGACGCACAAGCGAAACTTGGCTAACTAGGGAGAATGTACCCGCATGATGTGTCTGCTATTTGAGCGTCTAAATACCAAAATGGGAGAGACCTGTTCTCAAGATGGAGATCCATGCAAACATTTGACTAGATGAATTGAAGCTTGGGGTGAAGAAATGAACCCAGAATGGGTGTATATATTCATCCACACTTTGGGGAAGGTGCCTACGGAATGGTACATCGAAACTGAGCTGCGAAGAGGAACCATTAAATGGATTTCCCTGACAGAAAGCTTTATCTTGACCTTTAGTTTTGAAAGCGTATTCAAATGCCTGGATGAGGCACTGTAGAATATTCAGGGATTCATCTTTGACACCACAAAACCGACGATGGAGCACGCCTTGCTAGCATGGGATGCGTAGATGTAGGAAATTGTGTCAAAATTTGTCAATTGAAGATAATGAGGAAGACCCGAGGAACATTACAATTCCTGAATCAGAAGGACATAACACAGTTGTTGGGCCTACAATTGAGTCACTAGATGTAACTAAGCCTTTGAAGGTTCAGCAAGTCAATATTGGCTCAGAGGAACAGCTAAAATTAGAAAATATAGGGGATTACTAGGATGATGATATGGTGGGTAAGTTCACTGAGCTATTAACTAAATCTCAGGAGTTTTTCCCTACGAAATTTTCTGAGCTGAAGGGGATAGTAGGAGATCTTGGGGTAATGAAGATCAACTTGAAACCATATGTGCGACCTATGAAGCAGCGTCCATATAGACTGAATCCCAAATATAAGCAGAAAGTGAAAAAGGAATTGGAGAAAATGGTTCCTACAGGGATCATAGAACCAGTAAAAGAATCATATTGGGTGAGCCCTATGGTGGTGCAGGATAATAAAACCAAACGAAAAATAAGGATTTTCATGGATCTACGCAAATTGAATGATGCTTGCATACATGACCCGTTCCCGACACCATTTTCTAATGAAATGTTGGACAATGTGGGACGACAGAAAGCCTACTCATTCATGAATGAATTATCGAGATACCACCAGATAATAATCACACCATAAGATGGAAGAAAGATGACCTTTGTGATAGAATGGGGATCCTTTCAGTATACAGTCATGCCATTCAATATGAAGAACGCGTCAGCTATCTTCTCGCGCATAGTAGTAGTTGTGTTGAAGGAGTACATCCATAAATTCTTAGAAGTCTACTTTGATGAATGGATTGCCTTAAGATTATTGAATAAGCATGTGTCGAGTCTACTCCTGATGCTTGATACTTGCCGGTATTATTAGATCTCACTCAATCTGAAAAAGTGTATATTTTTTGTTCCATTTTGGATCTTGCTAGGTCATATTTTTTGTCAGCAAGGATTGATGGTGGATACCGCAAAGATTTTCGTATTCTTAAACTGGAAGTTCCCAAAAATGTAAAAAAAATTCACTCATTTTTAGGGCATACAGGGTATTACTGGAATTTCATTCAAGGCTACGCACTGATCACTGCATCCATGAATAAGTTGATAAAGAAGGATGCCTCATTTTTCCGAGATCTAGACTGCTAGAAAAGCTTCTATTTTATTAAGGATAAGATGGTCAATGTGCCCATATTGGTCTTTCCTAACTGGACAAAGGAATTCCATGTACATGTCGATTCTTCCTGCATTGCGGTAGAAGTTGTCTCAGCGCAAACAAGAGTCGAGGAGATTGACCACCCTATTGCATTTACAAGTAGGAAATTGTCAAGTGTGGAGTGTAATTTCTCGACCACAGAGAGGGAATGATTTTATATGGTGTATGAACTATGGAAGTTCTACCACTATCTATTGGGAGGCCATTTTAAGATGTTTATTGACCATTCTTATCTGAAATACCTAGTCAATAAGCCCATGTTGGGGGGGAAGATCTGCATATGGCTATTTTTATTTCAGGACTATGACTTTGAAGTAGTTGTGAAACCCGAGAGACTGAATGTTGGGACCGACCATATATCACGCATTGAAAGTGGAGAAGAGCCAACTAACATAGAAGATGGCTTACCAGACGTGCAACTATTTTCCATCAAAGTATTCGATGATTACTTTACATATATTATTCATTATTGACCACTGGAAGTGTAACCACAAAATATACATTGAAACAGATGAAAGAGCTAGTCATTTGCATAATTTAATTTACTTTAATTTTCAGTCAGCTGTACAAAATGGGTGAATATGAAGTCCTAAGAAGGTATGTGTTGGAATTCTAGAGACGAGATATATTAGCTGAGGCTCTAGAGGGGTTGCAGGAGGTAACTATGCAGGGAAAGCAACTGCGCAGAAGATTTTATGAGCTAGTTTATGGTGGTCCACGGTGCATAGTGATGCACATGAGTATTTATGCACTTGTGATGTATGTCAAATAACGGGGAGACCGTCACACAGAGATGAAATTCTCTTGCACCCACAAATGGATTTTCAAGATTTTGAAAAATGGGCCATTGATTTCTTTGGACCTATCGAGCCTCTAGGAAAGAAGACAGATGTTCGCTACATAATCACTTCGATAGAATATGTGACCAGATGGACCGAGGCTAAGCTTGTGAAGGATTGTAGTGTCGAGACAACTGCACACTTCATTTTTTAGAACAACTTGACACGTTTTGGGTGCCCTAAGATTTTTATGAGAAACTTGGGTACACACTTTTTCAATGAAACTATTTGAGCTGTGACTGAAGAAAATTACTCTGTATCACCCACATGCAAATGGTGTGGTGGAAGCTTTTAATAAGATATTGGAGGCTGAATATTTTCAATGCTAATCAAAATGATTGGGATGTGTGCATACCTACGATTCTTTGGGCATATAGAACCATGTGCAAAATTTTTATCAGAAAGACACCATTCAGAATGGTGTATGAGCAAGAAATTGTTATGCCAATGGAGTATATTGTCCCAAGTTGGCAGAACATGATATTATGGAAGAATTCTTGTGACAGTTGGTTGCACTGGAGGAAGACTGGTTCATTGCAGGTTTCCATCAGTAGATGCAAAAGGAGCGCGAAAAGGATTAGCATGATAGGCACATTAGATAGAAGGTATTTAAAGAAGAGTATCTAGTTTTGTTATATGACAGCAAGTTTGCGTGCCACCCAGGGAAGTTCAAAATACATTGGCTGGGACCATATATTGTCAAGGAAATCATAGATGGAGGTGCAGTACGCCTAGCCACATTAAGCGGAGAATAACTTCATAGGTTTATCAATGGAAGTCGATTGAAACCATACAGGGATAACCCTTCCCCTGCACGCACCAAATGACTATATGTTCAGAAGTATGGGTCTACACAATAGGGATGGTGGATGCGGATATAGGTGCAACGATCGCACAATGGCTGCACGAGAAGGTTGACTTGGTCGAAGAGGTGCCAGAATATATCCGTTGGAACAGTAAATCTGGACAAGACAACGTTTTTACCGTTTGGAGGAGTGATTAAACTACATTTAATGAGGATATTATGCCAGATTTGGACCCATTTTAGAATTTATGGGGCTACATTAATGAGAAGAAGACTATTTAAGATGCGCCTATGCTATAGGTATGATTGGAAGGGTCACATTCATTCCCTTTACTTTCTATTTTATCTATGCAATTTGTGCTATCTACCCTCCGAGTATTTTCTGAAGCTTATGTCTGGCCTTGATCCGAACTTTGAGGAGGAGCTGCACTGTCAAGGTTTGGGTCATCTTATTCCGCCTAGTATGACTTCCACCAAGCCCACACCTTCTATGACACTGGTTGAGGAGACCTCTGCACAGGCCACTGAGATCCCTGCCCTAGTCCAATCTAATAAGGGGTAGTCCTTGGGGTCCTCAAATTCTCCCCGCCAAAACACCACGAAGCCGCACTCAACCACTGTAGAGCGCCAGAAGAAACCTACGGTGGAATTACCTGAAACCATCATCGAGGAGGATGTCATGGAAGTGGTCGATCGTATCTCATGGCTACCTATTTATGTAGCACAATGAAAATCCTTAGTAAAATCCCAAAGGATTTGGAAAAGGTGTGGTCATACATCAACATGTCGTTGCTCCAAGAAAATGTGCCTATCAAAGGTGACATGTTTGGAAAGATCTCGCTACTGAAGATAGAGGACTGGGACCTAGCATACGAGGATAAATTCCTAGATCTTGTGCCTACCATGTACCTAGAGAAGATCCCATATGATGGTGGGGTAGTCAGAGTTGAACCGAAGTCCTGGGCATTGGGCCTGCAGAAATCTTGGTTGCTCAAACCCCTGCACATTCTGCACTTCCGGTGCAACCAAATTAAGGACATATGTGTGTGCCAGTTTCTCTTCCTTGTATATGATGATTTCCTATGGCTAAGAGGGTCAATTATGATCGATGTTGGATTGATCCATCAGATCACCAACTTTCCCAACCAGGGGGGAGACCCTACAACAACTTTTGGAGGAAAACGCCATGAGTGCAAAGTTGTCGAGGAGGTAAAATAGAAGTTCAAAGTCTCGCACAATAATTGAGGTTTCTTGGTTTGGGAAATTAATGATCCTGTCGTCCAGATTGGCATGATTTTTCTCACGTGCAAGGTGATGCGAAAGTGTCGACTGAAGGAAGTTCTAACCCATGTCATTGCACTAGCAGGGAAATGTGATAAGGCCATGCTGTTTAATTGGTCCCAATATGCGTGCACCGAATTTTTGGCCAATGTGTGCGAAGTCCAGGAAGAAGGGAATAATTTATATTATGCTTGATTATTTCTCCTCATCACACTAATCGGGTGGAAGATGTCGAAAGATAACTAGTTTCCTGATATTGAGCCATACCTATGCGAAGCCACACGCTACACAACCTTATGGAATTCAAATATCCCCTCTAGAATCATAGAGAAAAATATATTTTGGATGATTTTTGATTTTGCAATATTTCAAGAAATTCAATCAAAGTTGCGGCTATTGCTGAACCTCTACGAGTAGTACAACTAGATTGCAGATTTTAAAGACACATTACATAACATGCACATCCGCGCGAAGGGAATTGTAGAAGAAATTTGGTATGAATTTCCATACCTGGTCACATAGGACGACCTATTGCACATCGCAGCAAAATGGTCACCTGCATGGTTAGAGTCGTGCACCACTAGAGGTGCCTCCTCGTCAGTGTTGATGACCTCTACTAAGCTACACACAACCAAGGACACTCAATAGAAAGGAAAGGATACAGATACAGAACCCGAGCCTACCACGACATGAGAAATAATTGATCTAGAGAAGGCTACCAAGGAGAAATATGGTTAAGGAACCGAGGCTCCTGAAACGCAGACAACCAATGGCACTAAGCGAGGTTCTCAGGCCTTTGTGGGTCTGTGCAAGAAGAGGAAGGGTTCCAAGAATTAAGGGAATTTTTAGGTCTAAAATGGGATTCCTAAGGAAATTATAAAATAATAGTGGAAATAATAAAATAATATTTGATTACATCATCAAATTTTAGAGGGAAAAAAGAAAAAAACTACTTTTTCAACTCATATTTTCAACTTATCTCCAAAAGATTTTACTCAAATTTCGAGCAGGAGTACTCGTTGGATGAAAAATTTAATTCCTCATCCAAGGAGTACCCATGTTGCATAGTTTTGAAGGGTCCTGCTACAAGAAAAATGACAAATACATGAAAAACGTTATTGTAATCACGTTTTTTTATGTATTTATCATTTTTCGTGTAGCAAGGTACATCGAAATTATGCAACATGGGTACTCCTTGGATGAGGAATTAAATTTTTCATCCAACAAGTACTCTCGCTTGAAATTTGAGTAAAAAATTTGGGAGATAAGTTGAAAATATGAGTTGAACAAGTAGTTTTATTATTTTATTATTTTATAATCTTTTACCCTTTTACTTAAAAAATGGTAAATCATCCCCAATGGTTGATCATCATCTTGAATCCTATTGGTTATTATAAATTAAATTTTTGTTGTACATTTCTCTTAGGAGGCCCATTTTATACCTAAAAAATTCCCCTAATGCTGGCAGGAACATATGACCTCATCCTCACCGAAGATGACTTCACCAAAATTGAGAACACAGTTAAGTCTACCATGAAGGACATCTAGAATGATATGGAAGCACAATACAAATCAGTGCTCGAGGGTGTGCATTCAGGCTTATAGGAGTTAAAGATGCAAGTCAACGTGATTCAAGAGAGCGTGAAGAAAGAGAGGATGCATCAAGTGAGCATGCCAACATCCAGCATCAGTCAAACGAGAATGTAGCCCATCAGTACAGTGCTGCCATCCCCCTTAGATAGCCAAACGATTTAGGTTCTGGGACCTTCCATTACAGTTGAGTTTCCTGCCTTACGCGTTGTAATATTCCTAATTAGCTTTTAGCTAGTTAGAATATTATTTTTTGTTTTTGTCAACTAGATAGATTAATAAGAGGGTAGAGGGACCCATAAATCCATTTAGTAGGAATAAAACCACTTCTTAATGTGAATGTGGATCAATGAATCTACATAGGGTCAAGATGAATAAACCACTCCTTGGTGTGAATGTGGTTCAGTGCATGTGGATGGGTTCAATTTGACCAAATCAACAACGCAGTCATGGAGGTAGTGGAGACAATGGAGGACAACACAATCATAATGGAGTTTAGTGGCAATGAGAGTAGCATCATTATTGTATGGGTCCAATGGGGTGAGGTATCACAAGAATATAAAGAAGGGGATGGCAGCCATGGAAATCATTCTAAATATTTTTTTATGAATTCTCATTTATGACTTTCTTCATGATTCAACTATTTAGCGAAGTTTGTTGTGTTGTTTAGCCCACGGGTGTTTCTAAGCAGAAATCCCACCCTTATCCTAAAGGGACTCTGAGTTCCCACTCTGGAAAGGTTATTGAGGTGCATTTCATCATTAGGCATTAGGCCAATCTTCAGCCACTATCATCACCACAGTCTCCTTCAAGAATTGCGCAATCCAGGAGGGCAGATCTATTGGAGGAGCAATAACACAAGTTTATGAGCTTGGCATCCATTGAGGGGAGAAGCCCTTCATCCGAGAAGTTGATTGGGAGTAGTAGCAGTAGGATCATCATTAGTTCAACCACCTCCCAATATTCTCCCAATTACAGTGCATAAATCAACCCTAGGGTTGCATTTTTCAATATTGTCATTTCTGGTAACCCTTTCTTGGTTATCTTGGAATAGTACTAGAAAGCCCAAATATCTGATCCTTGCAATTTATGAGCACCCAATCAGTAGATATACACATTCCTAGTTTCCAACAGTTTTATTTTCTAGTAGGACTGCGTAGTGGCAACATTCGTGCATTTGTTGCAGCAGCAACATATCATGTGCTAAGGTTTAGAGCCATTTCAGGCTTTTCTATCTGGCTTGAGTGTATTTTCTTCAAGCACTTGTACTTATCTCTACTATTGCATATAATAAAATGGCTCAGCTGATCTACTCACATATTTTATGTATTGATGTTTACTGCATTTTCAGTTTTATGTTCTATATTTCTATTTTTCCTATTTTGGAATATTACACGCGCTCATGTGTAAGCCTTTAGAGAGGTTAGCATTACCCATAGTACATCCCTTCCAATGATCTGACTGCACAAGAGTACCCTTGGGATGTCCAGTAGAAATCTGCTGCAAAATATTCAAAGCGCCTTGGTGAAGATGGCCCAATCTCCTGTGCCATAATTCTCCCTCATCCTAGCTCACCACTTCTTCTGCTTTTCCCACCATTGCAGTGCAGCCATCTACCTCTAGCTTGTAGATATTCTTAACTCAAATCCATATCCACTTGGTTTGACTCGTTCTTTTATGTCGCAGGAAAGCTTTTCCATCACTAAAAACAATGTCATAACCTTTGTCTTCCAACATTGCGACCGAGACCAAGTTCTTCTTCAGACCTGGAACATGCATAAAATATTTCAACAAGAATGGATTACCAAACTTCCTCTCAAAGGTAATGGTCCCAATGTTGGTTGCATTATATCGACCATCGTCGTGCATCTCTATATGCATTTTAAGGTCCTTCTCCTCCAAGTCACCTAACAACTCCTTGTCTCCTCTCATATGGAAATATGCACCGCTATCAAGATACCACACTGATCCCATATAGATTGAAGCCAAGCATTTGATAAAAGAGAAATAAAGTTCAAATTGCAAGGCTAAGGCCTCTCTAGCTGTAGCTCCAATAGCCTTATTGTTCTTCTTCTTCTATGGGAAGTTAGTGGTAAAATGCCCATGTTTGTGACAGTGAAAACACTTCACCTTGGAAAAATCCTACTTCTTACCTTTAGCATTGGATTTTGAAGGAAATTTCTTACCCTTCCCTTTCCTTGCTTTTGCAGCCAAAGCGCAATTCTCTTCATATTCATTCTTCGATGTTGACCAAAGTCACTCCCATCCAGGAAGTTTCTCTCATCCATTGACAGAGTCTTCGTAGCTATGCCAACTCTTTGGAAGCCCAAGGAGAGCCAATATCACCAAGTATTCATCATCAAAAGTAATCCCCACACTTCCTAGTTCATCCCTACAGTGGACAAACTTCGTGAGATATTTTGGAATACTGCCACCCTTCTCCATTTTTATTTTTCTGAGCTTGTCTTTCAGCGACAACTTCCTCTGTTCACTGCTTCTTTGGAAAAAATATGTCAAAGCCTTCCACATTAAGAATGGAATGGATTTCCCGTGATGGTTGGACACAATATGGTCCTTCACACCTTCCAACATAATTCTTCTTGTCTTTTCTATCTTATTTTTCCATGCGTAAAGTAATGTAGCATCGCTAGATCCCGACTTAGGAACATCGCTATCGACGAACTCCTTTAGTCCATTATCCTTCGGCACCACCTCCATCCTATCCTTCCAAGCTATGTAATTCGAGCTCCCATCAAGGGCATACTCCAATCGCAACCCATTGAAAGACATTTCAATGTATACTCAACTGTCTCACCAAGAATTTTCTGCAGCAAATTCGAATTGTCCACCAGCACAAACTCAACAATTCTTCACAATTGCAATCTTCAACAATTAACACTGCTCCGATACCATGTAGGAATTGCATACAAGATGCATGTATATATCCAGATTATCCTGATCTAACAATATTTTATCTTCTTTCTAAATACAGAATCCTTCCATTGTTAATATTTTGCAGAAATTAAAATCAATTGCAAACACATGAAGCAATAAAAACAATCGCACATAACACAGTTGTTTAATGGGAAAGCCTGAAGCTGAAAACCCCAACTATCATATATTATGTATCATGGAGATCATGTAACAATCTCATACAAATTTTAGTACATCAAGCTCTCAGTACAATCAGTCGTCACACACTAATCAGAAGAAATCTGCAAATCCATGCACCAATTTCTTGCCACCTAATAGCCGGCCTCCACTACGCAATCCATGCTGAAGAATAGCTCTGGATGAATTCAAATTACCCTTGCCTTGACTACACAATCCTCATTGTCAACTCCAATGTGTGTGTGGTGCAATCAATGCATCACTATATTCACAACAGATAGTCCATCTTGCCCTTTCACCTATCTCTCCACTGGGTCTCCACTGGAACTGCCATGCACTGTAGTTAACTGTTGTATTGTTCAATTGATTAATGATTTATTATTTGTGAATTAATTAAATAATTAATTCAATCCACTCTCACTAGTGTATCATTCAGTTAGACTAGATACAACTAGCTCAACTGAGTTTAATTCCATTAACTGAGTTAAACTGAATAACAACTCCATGAACTACTCTTCCAAATCTGTCATAACTTTTCCACTTCAGTTCTAATTGAGTCCTCCATGCATGAACCACCAGTAAACCCTAGGAATTGTGTAATTCCTTTAGCCCACTGATTTGCCTAATTATGCACTAAAATTAAGTGCTCCAAGAGAATAAGTTTTTGTTTATTATCAGATTATTATTAAGAGCTAATAATAATTGACACTTCTATTTTTAGATTGATGATCTATAAATAGACTTGAAAGAGCTCCTCAGTGGCATGATGAATTGAATTCATCATGCCACTGAGGAGCTCTTTCAACGCATTGAAGGAAAACATGAAGGGGATGACCCCATAGTGACTCGGGATGAGTCACGAGATTGTGTTGGGGGGTTGTTGGAGCGAGGCCCCCTGGGGTCCTTTTTTGGTTAATTTTGTCAAATTTTTGTTGTACACACTGTGCAAAAATGGTAAAAGGGGATTTGGGGTGGGTTAAAGGGAAAAACCATAAGTCTCAAACCATGGTTTGAGACCATGGTATGTGCGCATCTATGATAGTATAAAAATGTAAGATTCAAGTGATGAAGATATCAATGGATAGAGACATGAATGAATGATCTTAATTAGTTTTGATATAGTCTGGGTTTTTTCTTGGTAGAAAGGCTCCTACTGGCTGTGTGCACAGAGACCTAAGTCATAACCTATGTGCAGACTTTGTTGCTGTGTGTGCAAAAGGATTGGTTGTACTAAATTTCGTACCTCTTAATAAAGAAGCCATTTTTGGTGAACCTAGATTCTTATGTGATTTATTGTCTTGCTTATCTGTTATTTTTTGTAGATCTGAATTTGTTCTATTATGTG
The DNA here is from genome assembly GCA_034641835.2 of Pinus albicaulis. Lineage (NCBI taxonomy): Eukaryota > Viridiplantae > Streptophyta > Pinopsida > Pinales > Pinaceae > Pinus > Pinus albicaulis. The sequence goes on along the minus strand of CM076583.1, from coordinate 166,802,465 downwards.
TATACTTCTGTAATTGGTTAATTGCATCTATGCATGAGAACTATTTGCTGTTAGATAAATAGATCCGAATGAAGTATATTGTGCACAAAATATATTGAAGTATTATGTGACAATATGTGGTAAGGTTTAGATATGTTACTATGGTTGCACAAATCTATTATATTACCTGCAGTAAGTCAGATTAGGCCTACCACCTCAAAATCTCCCTCAGGGTGCAGGAACATGTGTTAGGGTCCTATAATTTATAGGATTTTAAGGTGATTGAGTATTTTACAATATGCAAATTATTTCCAAAAAAATACATAAAACAAAAATGAAAAGAGGGTATATCTAAAAAAAATGAATAAAGAGAAAAAGAAGAAAAAGAAAGAAACATTGAAAAGAAAAAATAAATTAGAACCCCACAAAAGAAAATAACACTGAAAGTGCTGCAAATTTAAATGCCACTACTGATAGATAGTTTTCCTTATGTCAAATGAAATAATATTATGTGAAGCTTGTTCAAAATGCCACAATGACTAGCTTTTTTTTTTACACCATACAACTTAATCATGGTTGAACAATTTTGATTTTCTATGAATTAGGCTAGAGAATAAATATTTTCCAAACAATGTAATCTTGGTAAATCAATAGTTAGGTAGAGAATGACATTTATTCAACTGTTTAATATAAATCAATAGGGGAAATAAGGGATAGGATAGAATAGAGTTTTCATAAAAAAAGGACATGGGTTTTCTAGTCTAAATTCACCCCTAACAGAAATAAAAATGTTTAGCAAAAATAATTTAAGGGTGAAAGGGTAGGTAGAAGTGTTTTGGCTTTGAAAAAGGATTAAAAATGCTATATCCTATGTTTAAATTTCATTATGCAGAAGGCACATAAAGGGGTGTTTGTAAAAAAATTTCTTTATCCTAAGTATTTGAGGCACATAAAGGGGTATTTGTCAAAAAAATTCTTTATCCTAAGTATTTGAGATTCATTATGTATCGGGAATATAAAATGATGCATTTGATTTATGCAAGGTCTTATCCTAAGTTTTCAACCCCAAAGAAAAAGTCACTCCCTGACAAAAAGGTCTTTTCACATTTTTGAAATACCCCACAGTTATCCACCATTCCATCTACCTGCTCCCCAATCAACAAACCTTGTTAGCCTTCAGCCCTCACTCTCCATCCTAGCTTTACCTCCGAGGGGGGGTCTGAAATAAGAAGTTTCTCTACCCGTACCCACTACCACGTGTCCTCCCCTCTGCTCTTAAGCACCCCCTATGACTTAAACCACTAAACGCCTACTACGCCCCCTGAAAATGACCTTCCCCCTTGTTTTAAATACAGTCATCCCAACCCATTACCCCCACCATTACCATTGTACCACCTCATTAATCCGTTACCAATCAAATCACTTCCTACGGTCTTTTAAAAGTTAACCATTTAATTAAAACGTGACGACTCATAATTTAACAAACCCGCGCCATTTACAACATAAACAAAATTTTTTTTATATAAACCCTGAAATTTCATCCTTTTCAACCTTTACTGTGTTATTATCTCTATAAATCCAATTGTTTTATAGGTTTACATTGCACTAGTCTTTACCAGTTTATCTGTCTGCAACCAAGTGACAACAACTTAATTTTTTATTTTTTTTTCAAACAACCACACAGTTGGTGTGCGATCCTGGTAACCATGTTCATCTTAATTTCAGTTTAAATTCTTTAGAATTAATAAATTATGCCTCGTAAAAAGAAGAACCACGAGGAACCTTGTTACACAACAATTTGTCACTGTCCTTGTACTCCCCATTCCTCGATCCTGGAGGACCCGTAAAGTGACCCTTGTGTACTTTCCAAGGATGGAATACATACCCTTGAACTACACTTTTTCTGCCAATTCATCTCCCTTTACAACGTTTCCCGAAGATGCCTATAGAAACCTAGTTTTCAAGGTTGGCGCTTTGTCTCAGTGTCTAACCTGCACAGATAGTAGATATTTGCACTGAGACCCGTGCCGATCAGCTCTCTGTCTTAATCTCGGACCTACACCGATCTTCCTTTGGAAATTTTTTAAAATAGAAATGAATTTTCCACGATTAGAAGCTTCGCGAGGCGGCGAGCTGGAAGTTTGTTTTGAGGATATGACCAAGGAATTCCCCTTTGGGCTTCTTTTTCCCAATAAATAGGAACTACTCCAAAGGATAATAAATTTTCCCATTATTTGAGGGCCCATAACCTCTTCCTCCATTTTTATATAAGGAGGCCTCTTTCACCTTTGTTTCCTTAGTTAGAGAGTTAGAGCTGGCTGGTTAGAGTTTGCTAGAGAGGAGAAGAAATTATAGCTTCAGGAGAATAGTGCAGAGTGTGATTGTTTTTGTGTGTTAGGAACACTGTGATATCTTGGACCTTTTTGTATGAGGGTGTTGCAAATGTGCCTGGATATGGACCTGTCGAAGGAGAGCCTCAACATCAAGGCTTGGTTGTAAAATCCCCTTGTCTTTATCATAATAAAATGTAACTGATGTTTATCATCCACTCTTGTTTACATTTATAATGAGATTTCTAGCATTCCTTGATCAATTATATAAATTGTAATTTTTTTATGTTTGTCGCGATTTCACGCTATTCATGGTGTCTTGACTTTCTGTACAGGTAATCAAACGTTGGTAGCAGTGTGTATCGAGTTCGAGAAGAGCGACACATCAAGAAGCTTTGACGGAAGACAACAACATAACATCAGAACAAGGTAGGTCATCTTTGTTTCTTTGAATTTCATTTACAATCTAGGAGGGTATATGTTAGTATGTTCCTCTGGTTTCTAGACCCACCCTAGGGCTAGAGGGATCTCCTATGAGGGGATTTACCTGGAAAACAGATTGGTGACTCTGCTCGGGAGTTTCCTTTGAGTTTGTCACTCTTTGAGGTCTTAGTAATTCGTTGAGTTTAGTCGAACAACCATTCCTCTATTTGTTCCTATGTTTTTCATCAATTACAATCTTTTAGTTTTTGCTTGAAGTGGTGAGTCTGGTCTTCGTTAGCATAAATTTGGTTTTTTTTCTTTTTTAGGATTGGTGCTTTTATTTTTCTGATAGTCGCGTCGATTAGCACTAGTTTTCAGTTATAAATCTATGCCATTGGGCTATTGGCACTAGTTTCAACACCAAAATTCGCGTCGATTGGTGCTAGTTGTCAGTTATAAATCCATGCCATTGGGCCATTGGTGCTAGTTTCGACCCCAAAAGTCATGCCAATTCCATTGTGTGTCAAAAATTAAGGTTTTTTCCTAAGTCCTTCAACAGTGTGTCTTGCCCTTTCGGTCCTTTTCTCTGTATGATTTACATGTTATCCCCTTCACTCAAGTTGGTTTGGTTGGCTTGTTGGCTTGGTTTTTGGTTTTTTTTTGGTCATTTCTATTGGAACGTGCATCCTACATCCTAGGTTTTTCTAGGATTGTGCATCAATTGCCTAGTTGCGTGCTTCATGGGACATCACCCTACTGACTGAGTTAGTCTCCTTGCTTGGTGAGTCATCTCTAGTTTATTTCCATTCACTTTTTGGTTGATTGAGTGATCAAGTCTCAAGTGTCTGTCCAAGTTCATTTTGTCTTCTTTTTCTCTTGTGAGCATAGATTACATTGATCTTTTTTCAGTTAAAAAGTCTTCTTTCTATGATTGCTTGACGTAAAAGGGAATGAATGACTTGTTTTGAGCCCACGCTTTGGAAGTCCTCTTTGTGTTTGAACTCATATGTATTGTAGCCTTTTGAGGAATTTTGTTAGAAAACATGATTTTATTCTTAATCTGTGTTGCATCCATTTTGCATTAAGAAAATTTACATTCTTTAGTTTTCGTCTCAAAGTTTTCTTTTCGTTAAAATGGATTAGATCAAGTTTCATTGAAAAGTCATGTTTGAAATTTATCATTGAACTTAGATTACATTGTTTAGTGATTGAAAACTAAAGGTCTCATTGAATGCATTCTCTTTCATTAAAAGAATACATTAAGTAGATTCTCATTTCATCAAAAAATGCATTGAGTGTATTCTTATTCATTCAAAAGAAAAACGAAATTGTGCATAGATTACAATTGCATAGTTTTCAAAAAGAGGATTTTGCATAGATTACATTCCATAATTCTCATCGTTGAATGTTTTACATTACTTTCGGATAGTGAAAGTCACCTAGTTAGGAAAAAGTTTCATTTGCAATATTATTGTTTGTTGCATCATTTTTTTAGACTCTTCCTTTAACTAGATAGCATTCATGGAATTGAAAGATTTCTTTTCTCATATAGCTGCATTTAAAATATTCAGATAACATTTGCTAGGGGCTTGGGATTGAAACATAATTCAAGATAAACCATAAAATAAACTTAATCAACCTAAGGAAGAATTGAAACCTAATGCTCACAATTAGAGGTCTAGGCTAGTGACGTGTTTCGGCATCATTAAACCTAGTAGTCCTCATTTTCCCTCTAGGAGTAGACAGCACTAGCACAGAATTGTGCTCCCTGTACCATCGAGTATATAAAGGGAGACCCTCATAAGTTGTAAACCTTTATCCATAGGAAGCCATGTCTGCTGCTCTGTAACTATGATACATCGAACACAACATATGGGTAGACTTCCTACACATACATTAAGTCCTTGGTCATTTCTCTTTCATTTGATCACCAAGGTGTATATTGCAGTTCATGATTACTTGGTTCACCCTTTTGCCTAGAGTTCCTAAGTAGTCATTTTCATCTTTCTGTGACTCTTTAAAGTTGAAAAGATCATCGAGCACTTGTCCTTTCAAGCTCATTCAAACTGAAAGTGATTAGAGTCACCTTTTGTCCTTTTCTCTACTCTTAAAACATGAAAAGGAAAATTTTTGTTTAAGTGTCTTAAAATTGACTTCCCACGAAATATTCCTGGTTAAAGTTACATTCCTTAGTGTTTTTTGAGGGTTGATTCCAATGGCAACGTTTCCTGAGGTTACCAGTCAAGGACTCCCCCTCGATCAGAGTCTTGGTCCTTTTCCTTATTTTGGAAATGTTGGCTCCCCTTATATGGCAACATTGTCCCTTCCCGGGTTAACTATTGGTTTACCCGTTTGGTTATTTTCGACCTCAGTGGTCTCGAGTGTTACAACCTCTTTCTAACCAAGTTCTCCTCCGCATGAACCATGTCAACCCCATGTTGATCTTAAGATTGACCCCTCACCTTCTTTGCCTATTTCTTCACCTCGTTCTTCCTCTTCGCCTGATGAAAGTATGGATTATAGTAACCAGGTGTCTAAGAAGAAGAAGAATAAGTCAAAGAAGAAAAATAAGTCGAAGAAGAAGAAGGAAAATAAGCTAGGGGAAAAATCAACAACTATTGTTACCCATGCAGCTAATATCGAGAAACCTCCCACTCCGTATCGCAAAGTAAAATTCCCTTGCAAGTTATGTGAGGGTAACTACCTTCTTCTTGATTTCCCTGGTATTCCCAAGGTGCTAGAAGTGTGGTCTGTTGGCCCGATTCACCCTTCATCATCAACCTCTAGGCATCATGCTGATGATGAGCCTTCAACTAAAGATAATGAGACTCGAAAGAAATAGGGTAAGGCCAAATTTCCCTGTAGGTTGTGTGAAGGGAACCATCCCATTCACCTCTGTACTTATATGGATGAAGCTTATAAAGTATTGGATACCCTTTCAGATTCTGATTCTTGTCTTCTTGTCGGTTACCAGAATTTTTCTTCGAGTCCTCCGATAGTTGATCAAGATTCATCTCTGGTCAATTCCACTCTCTTTGAAAGTCAGACTCCTGAGTTCATTCCCAACCAATCATTGGTTGATAAAAAGGTCTTATTAGGTCCCTATATTACTAGTATAGTCTCTTATTGTTATTTTTGTACCCCTGTAACCCCCATATTGTTATTATTGTGCCCCTACATTATTATTGTTAGGTCGGCTAGGGTTACATTATGGCCCCACTAGGATTACATTGTGGCCCCATGGACTCCTATATATAGAAAGGAGGTTTTGTCATTTGTATCATCCAAGAATTGTTCATTCATTTAATGTATTGGAGGTTACCCCCTCGAAGAGGAATATTTCTAAGGTGTTGATATCTATTTTCTTCTCTTTTTGGAGCTGGTTTCACAACATTTGGTATCAGAGCTTTGGATTCTAGGGTTTTCGCTGCTCCAAACTAGTCATCGTTGACTTTTCACTATAAAATTTTTTCTACGAAGGTTTAGAAGCTGAAATTTTTAGAGTGAGAAGCCAAATTCCTGAGGAAAATATTCACAAAATTTCAGAGCTTGGTTTGCAACATTTTCGGAGATATGATTTGTGGAAGTTAGGGCTTTTTGCAAGCTCCTGAATTTAACCTAAACAGGTCAGCGCGACATTTTCACTATAACGTTTTTTCTACAAAGATTCAAAAGCTTAAATTTTTGGAGAGCGAATATGAAATCCTAAGGAAAATCATCGCAAAATTTTAAAGCTTGGTTCACAATAGTTTCAGAGATATGATCTGTGGAAGTTAGGTCTATTTCAGGCTCCCGAATTTCATCTCAAAGAGGGTATAGTGGGAAAATCTTCATAACTCTCTCTCTCAGCATCGGATTGGAATGCTGTAAAAAGTGGCTACAAGAAGACAAAATTTTGTTTCCTGTCTATCAATTTTAGAGACAAATGAGGAAACAGGAATACGTGGGAAGTCGTACAAATTCGCTCTACCTAAACAATCCATAATTGGGTCATTGTGGGAGATTAAACATATATTTTTCTTTAAGAATCCAAATCAGGTCAGACCTGTGATATTTCAAAGAAGCTTCAAAGGGCTACTACAAAGCTGAATTTAAAATATTGAGGATCCGCAATTATATAGATAACTAAATTTCAATATAGAGCTCCTCAAAAGCAAGTAAAAGGTTTGTATTTTTTTTCTCGAATTGCTTAAGTCTTGTTTGAAGAATCAAGTTGAATTGATTCCAAGGGAATATTTTAGAATAGATATCAGTATTGGATTCTAAAATGGCCCCTAAAAATAATTCAGCAACCATTAAGCCTTTAGAAGGCTCTACTATGACTCATGAAGACGAAGAATGGCAACATGACATATGAAAATTACAAGAGCAAGTGCAACAAATTTCTCTCTCACAAAGAGCAATAGAAAATGACATGGAAGTTTTGAAGAAAGGGGTGGAAACTAAGATGGATGGTTTGAAGAAAGGCGTGGAATCTAAGATGGATGGTTTGAAGAATGGCATGGAATCTAAGATGGATGGCATGGAAGCTGGCATGGAATCTAAGATGGATGACATGGAAGTTAAGATCGATGAGAAAATGGAAAACATGAAGAATGATCTAAAAGCAGAAATGGAAGGTTTGAAAAATTTGATACAAGAAAATTTTCCTAATGGTGAAAAGATAGTAGAGGAAACTCATGATGAGAACAAAATAAATGTTAATCGTGATTTCATAAAATCTAATGTTGGCGGGAAGAACCACCATATTCCAAAAATGTATATGAGGAAGTTTGATGGAAAGGATCCTATAACATGGATACTACAGATGGAGCAATATTTTGATCTCCATGTTGAGATTCAACAAGATGATGAGCTTAGTGAAAAGAGTCGCCTTCACTAAGTGGGCCCGCAGGCTATTTTTGGCGCAAGTCTATTTTTGGAATATGTCTATTTTTAGACATGTCGATCATATTCTATCAGTTGCAGGATGCTATTTGTGGGTGGTTGGTCAAGTTGGAAAAATATATGGACTTATATTTTTAGACATATTGGGTGGAATCTGTTTTTAGATTGCCAGTCTAAAAATAGATATGTCGAATATTATTAGCTCTTAATATTATTTGGACTCTAAACATTATCTTATTCTCTTGGAGCACTTCAGTTAAGTGCACAGATGTGGAACATGAGCTGACAAAAGGAATTACGCTATTCCTGATGGTTTAGTGGAGCTATTGCATGGAGGAATTCAGTTAGAACTCATGTGACAAAGTTTGGTGCAATTGTAGAAGTAGTTGGTGGAGTTATGTTCAGTTTAACTCAATTAGACATAGTTGAGCTAGTTGTATCTAGTCTAATTGATTGATACACTAGTGAGAGTGGTGTGAATTAATTATTAATTAATTCACTAAATTTTAACTCATTAATCAACTGAAGAATACATCAGTTAACTATAGTGCATGGACAGTTACAGTGGAGACCAGTGGATAGATAGGTGAAAGGGCAATATGACTATCAGTTGTGACTATAGTGATGCATTGATTGCATCCAACACTCAGTAGAGATTCCAATGAGGATTGTGTGATCAAGGCTGGGGTAATTCGAGTTCATTCAAAGCCATTCTTCAGCAGGGATTGCGCAGTAGAGGCAGGCTAGTAGGTGGCAGAGATTGGTGCATGGATTTGCAAGATCGGCCGTGATTAGTGTGTAGCAATTGTATTATACTGAGAGCTTGATATGATCAAATTTGAATGAGGATTGTTACATGATCTCTATGACATATATTATATACAGATAGTTGGGTTTTTTAGCTTTAGGATTTTCCGTTAAAACAACTGTGTTAATGTGTGTGAATTTTTATGGTTTCATGTGTGCATTGCAATTGATTTAATTTCCGCATGTGATGATCAATGGTGGAATAGATTTTTTATTGTGCATGAAGTTAAAATAGTGTGTGATCAGGAGAATCTTGGATATATAACACATAAGTTATATAATTTCTACATGGTATTGGAGCGATATTGATCAAAGAAATTGCAATTATTGAAGTGATTGAGTTTTGTGTTGGTGGAATTCGAATTTACTACAGTGTTTTCTTGGTGTCGAAGTTGAGATGTCTTTAAACGGATTGCGATTGGAGTATGCCCTTGAGGGTAGCTCAAATTATATTGCATGGAAGGACGATATGGAGGCGGTGCTATAGGATAATGGGTTGAAGGAGTTCATAGATGCAAAAATTCCAAAACCTGCTTCTAGCGATGCAACCACACTTGACGCATGGCAAAAGAAGACAGTAAAATGTCGAAGAATTCTGTTGGAAGGTGTGAAGGATCACATAGTGTCCAGCCTTCATGGTAAAGCTTCTCCATTCCTGATGTGGAAAGCTTTGACAGACTTGTTCCAAAGAAAAAGCCACCAGAGGAAGTTGGCACTTAAAGACAAACTCAGGAAAATAAAAATGGAGAAAGGTGATAGTATACCCAAGTACCTCACGAAGTTTGTCCAGTGTATGGATGAGATGGGAAGTGTGGGGGTTACTGTAGATGAAGAGGACTTGGTGAGCTTGGCTCTCCTTGGGCTTCCGAAGAGTTGGCATTCCTACGAGGACTCTGTCAATGGTGGGGAGAATTTGCCAGGATGGGAGCGACTTTGGTCGGATCTTGTGCAGGAGGAGATAAGACAGAGTACCAGGGATGGATCTTCATCAAAGAATGAAGATGAAGAAATTTGCACTTTGGCTACCAGAGCAAGGAAAGGGAAGGGAAAGAAAAATCCTTCTCAATCCAGTGCGAAAGGCAAGAAGCAGGACTTGTCCAAGATGAAGTGCTTTCACTGTCACCAACACGAAAATTATGCCACTAATTGTCCACAGAAGAAGAAAAATAAGTAGGCTGCTGGATCTGCAGCTGGAGAGGCCTTAGCCTCGTAGTTTGAGCTAGATTTTTTGCTGATCGCATGCTTGGTCTCAAGTGTGATGGGATCAATGTGGCTTATTGACAGTGGTGCGTCTTTCCATATGACCAGAGACAAAGATTTGTTTACTGATCTGGATGAGAAGGATCTTGGAGTGCACATCGAGATGGGCGATGATGGTAGATATAGTGAGACTGGTATCGGGACCATTTCCTTTGAGAGGGAGTCTGAAAAACCTTTCATCTTGAAGGATGTCATGCATGTTCTAGGATTGAAGAAGAATCTGATCTTTGTGGCGATGTTGGAAGACAAGGGATATGATGTTGTCTTTAGCGAGGGAAAGGCTTTCCTATGTAGTAAGGCAATGGTGAAACCCAGAGGATAGCGGTTCAAGTTAAGAACCTTTATCAATTGCAGGTAGACAGCTGCGCAACAATGGCAGGTAAAGCAGAAGGAGTGGTGAGCCAAGATGAGGGCGAATTGTGGCACAGGAGATTGGGTCATCTTCACCATGGTGCTTTGAAAATTTTGTAGCAGATTTCTACCGGGCTTCCCAAAGGTACACTTGCGTAGTCAAATCAGCGCAAGGGATGTACTTTGGGAAAATTTGTGAAAGCCACCTTTCATGAGAAGGATAGCCGTGCCACGACGATCCTTGAGAGAATTCACACAGACATGTGTGGACCTTTCTCAGTAGCTTCGACAGCAAATCACAAGTATTATGTGATATTTGTTGATGACTTTTCTTGTAAGTGCTAGATGTTCTTCATGTAGAAGAAGAGTGAGACATTTTAAAAGTTCTATGAGTTCAAGGAACTGGTGGAGAAAGAGTCGAGGAAGCAGGGGAAGGCTCTTAGGAGCGATAATGGTGGTGAATTCATCTATGGAAAATTCAAAGACCTTTGCAGCACATAAGGAATTCGAAGAGAGCTCATAGTGCCTCATAACCCACAACAAAATGGGGTTGTGGAGTGAAAGAACAAAACGATCATGGGTGATGCACGGGTGATGTTGCATGATCAGGGCCTTCCCATACACTTGTGGGCCGAAGCTTGCAACACTGCGGTTTATGTGCAAAACCATTGTCCTCATAGAGTACTTGGCATGAGTACACCTGAAGAGGCGTTTTTTGGTAAGAAGCCTGATATTTATCATTTGAAGATTTTTGGCTCACCTATTTACATTCATGTGACGAAGGATGCCAAGAAGAAGTTGGAGCCGACCACAGAGGTTGGGATATTTGTGGGGTACACAGAAACACCCCACAACTATCGTGTGTATTTTCCATACAGTCAGAATACTGTTGTGCGAAGGGATATCAAATTTCATGAGGAGAAAGACATGAAGTTGTCACTTGAGAGGGAGCTACACTTGCATGTATATGAGGAACTATTAGTTCCTAAGGATGAGCCTTAGGATGTGGATCAGCCACAAGAGGAGGTTCATGGAGTGGAAGAAACCACTCATGCAGCACCAACCATCAGAGGGCGGAAGCGCACTACAGAAGCTGAGCGACTGAATCTAGATACAGTGCAGAATGTAGGAGCCCCTACATCACAGCATAGATAGAGATAGTCACCTGACCGATATAATGGATACATGGATCTGATGGGAAAGTGTATCGTGATAGAACCATATTCTTTTGAGGAAGATGTGGAGGACCCTGCATGGGTATATTCCATGGTGGACGAGTATGATTCGATTATCAGAAACAGTGCATGGGAGATTTTCCCAAGGTGTTGAAGATTGCAACAAGAAATAGTGAAGGAGGCATCCGGAAACATCTTTCCTGATCCTAGTTGGAAAGTGATCACCTAAACTAGGTGGGGGCCACACAAGTGATTTTTGTCGCAAAGTATATTTTTAGACATATGGATCATGGTCTATGAGTTGCAGGATGCTATTTATGGATGATTGGTCATGTTGGTAAAAATAGATGGACCTCTATTTTTAGACATTGGGCAAAATCTATTTTTAGACTGCCGGGCTAAAAATAGAACAATCGAATATTATTAACCCTTAATAATATTTGGACTATAAACATTATCTTATCCTTTTGGAGCACTTCAGTTCGAGCTACGGATGTGGCACATGCAGCTGACAGAAGGAAATATGCTTTTCCTAGGGTTTGGTTGAGCTATTGCATGGTTGACTTCAGTTAGAACTCATGTGGCAGAGTTTGGTGGAGTTGTGTTCGGTTTAACTTAGTTGAACTAGTTGTATTTAGTCTAACTGATAAATACACTAGTGATGAGTGGTGTGAATTAATTATTAATTAATTCACTAATTATTAACTCATAAATCAACTAAAGAACACATCAATTAACTGCAATGCATGGACAGTTCAGTGGAGACCAGTGTTAGAGGTGGGTGAAAGGGTGAGTCTACTATCAGTTGTGACTATGGCTGTGCATGAGATTTGCACACACATTGATTGATATTTCCAATGAGGATTGCGTATTACAAGCCAAGGGGATTCGAACTTGGATCTCATTCATTCTCATCTTGGATTGTGTAGTAGAGGCAGGCAGACTTGTGGAGGAGATTTGAACCTGTGACTTGTTCATCTTCCGTGCTATTTTGTGTGTAGCATGTGAGATAGTGCTGAGAGATGTGAGAGCTTTGTGCTATGTATTGTTACATTTTCTCTATCATTATAAAATACAGATAGTTGGTGGTTTTCAGCTGTATGCTTTCCCCATTACATACTGTGTTATAGTGTGCTTGATTATGTTTTAATGTGCGCATGTGACTGCTTCTATTTCCGCATATTGATGATCAATTGTAGAAGAGATTATGTATTATGAATGAAGCTTAAATAGTGTGTAATCAGGATAATCTCGGTGAATAATTCAGCTATTATTCAAATTTCTACACGGTATCAGAGCGAGATTGATCATCGAATCTATTACAGTGATTACAATTTATTTCGGTAGACAGAGTCTGTAAGCGGACCAGGTAGCCTCTGGATCCATCCTTTCTTTGAAAGGTGATATATCCAGTAAATGCCCCTACAGTCGATCTCTGTGCTAGAAATAATTTGTTCTCATAGATCGGAAGCGGATGAGTTTTGAGCTGGTGGAATTCGAATTTGCAACAGAATTTGGAATTCGAATTTGCAGTAGTTTTCTTGGTGTCGAAGTCAAAATGTCTTTCAACGGATTGCGACTGGAGTATGCCCTTGAGGGCAGCTCGAATTATGTTGCATGGAAGGACAGAATGGAGGCAGTATTAGATGATAACGGGCTGAAGGAGTTCATAGATGCTGAGGTCCCAAAGCCTACTGATGCTTCTCAAGTTGAGGCTTGGAAAAAGAAGATGGCAAAATGTCGAAGGATTCTGTTGGAGGGCGTGAAGGATCACATTGTATCCAGCATGCATGGAAAAGCTTCTCCATACTTGATGTGGGAAGCGTTGACAGATTTATTCCAAAGCAAGAGCGACCAGAGGAAGTTGGCGCTCAAGGATAAACTCAGACACATAAAGATGGAGAAAGGAGACAGTATGCCCAAGTACCTCACGAAGTTCATCCAATGCAGGGATGAGATGGGAAGCGTGGGGGTGACTATAGATGATGAGGAATTGGTGGGATTAGCTCTCCTTGGTCTCCCGAAGAGTTTGCATGCCTATCAGGATTCTGTCAATGGTCGGGAGAAATTGCTAGGATGGGAGCGACTTTGGTCAGATCTTGTGCAAGAGGAGATAAGGCGGAGTACCAGGGACAGATCTTCATCAAAGGCATCTGATGAAGAATATTGCGCTTTGTTGGGAAAAATACTGAGAGGGGGCGGTGAATCAGTATTTAGGGCATACTCAAAATTTTTTACTTTTTCTTCCTCTAAAACCCATGTGCTACTTCACTGAGCCCAACTCGCGTATACATGCGGATATCCTTCATAAAACTCGCGTATACACATAGATTTTATTATGCATTTATTTCTTTACTTAGGTCTATGCATCATTCATTCATTAGATGTTTAGTTAACAGTAAGTATGTGTAGTAATAACATAATAAACCATCACACATAAGAAACACACATATGAACACCATGATTTTAGGTGGAAACCCAAGTCGGGAGAAAACCATCGCTGTCATTGTCTCAGCCTTCAATATTTTATTATAGAGAAAACATCTTACAACCATGTATTGGCACAGACTCATACCAGCACGTAGGCACCCACCTGCAGAAGGCTACAACCTTCTCTCGTTTACCAGCCTCTCCTGGAAGGGAGCTACAACCCCCTGCTCTCGTTTACCAACCTCTCCTGGAAGGGAGCTACGACCCCCTGCTCTCGTTTACCAGCCTCTCCTGGAAGGGAGCTACGACCCCCTGACTGAAGGCTACGACCCTCAGCTCTACCATGTACCACGTTTCATCAATTTTCAGACTGCGTATGCATCTGCACACATTTCAGAACTGACTTCAATTCCCATACTCGCTTTTGTTGAATACAACCCGTGTATATACGCGCTTTCTCTGCCACAAACCTGCGTATAGATATTTAATAATTATAGGGCAGCACAATTCTTCAGAACATATATATTGCTCAGATTTTACCCTTTACTTCAGACAATGTTCGCCTCATCTCAGATCTAAACATTCCATAAACAGATCTAGGAAATACATATACATTTCAGATCTAGAGATCTATCTTCATCATTTTCTTCCTAGGTGCATTAAGAATTCAGATCTATCAGCAACCTGTTACCCATTCCATATAGATATACTTCAAAGCGAAGTATTCATTCACATCCCTTATGCATTCTTCAAGATTTCGTCAGTCGATTGAACCAGGAATTAATCACCATCTGATTAAAGATCTTGATCATCATATTCACAAGTGCGCCATAGATTCAGATGTATCAGAGTTTTTTTTTTTCATATAGATATCTCTAAAATAGATTTGTTTATTATCAACCCTTTTTTCACACACTTCTTCTTCATAATTCTCATCACTTTATATAGATGTTGCCTTTAGTAAAACCATGAGTCAAAACCACGAACCGCTAATGGTATTCCTGGACGGGGTCACAATAGATAATCCAGCGTATTAAAAATCGAGCCAATTTAAATTGAAAACCCCAACCTTCATTCTTCCATGCATGAATCGTCCCAAAGATAGTATTTTATCTCCGCCATATAATATTATAACTATAACCCCAATGGTTATTTTAAAACTTTACACTGCCCCCGTAACCTTAGATTTCAATCAAATTTTAATAAAGTTTCATTCTTTGACCTTGAGCCCACATCGCAGTTGGCCATTTGCGATGTGCAATATGCAATGGCGCGACATCGCATCGCAACTTACAACCGGTGGAAACATATGGCGGAAATAACAAATATGCGATATTGTGATATTGCGATGATCGCATATCGCAACATTCAATCGGCGCGCACATATATATATATATATATATATATATATATATATATATATATATATATATATATATATATATATATATATATATATATGTATGTATGTATGTATGTATGTATGTATGTATGTATGTATGTATGTATGTATGTATGTATGTATGTATGTATGTATGTATGTATGTATGTATGTATGTATGTATGTATGTATGTATGTATGTATGTATGTATATACCATGAAATTGTGTGATGTGCGATGATCGTATATCACAACAATCACCAAACTCTGGTTTGGGCGGAGGGTGATTTTGCGACATTTCGATGTTGCAATCGTGCGATGGCGCGACGATCGCATATCGCAAATAATCCATATCAACAAGACACTTGAAACTTCAAAATTGTGCTTTGCGATTTACGCTCAAGTGGTAGGAACCACTTGTCCTGCCGCTTTCAAAGATTTAAAGTCCTTCCGCTGTTTTATTCAATTTTCTTCATACTTGGTTGTTGAGGGCTTAAACGCCCGAAATGACTGTTTTTAAATAAACTCTGCTCCTCCGTAGTCTGGAACTACAACTGTCTTCATTCCACTGTAAAACGCCATTGCCTATTACCATAATGACAATTCATTCATCCTTACATGTCTCATTCTTTTTGAATTCGTGTTGTTGTTCACCAAAACTCTGCTGCGTCTTTGCACTCTTTTCTCCCATTTTATCAAGTAGGTTGCCATCAAGGAAAACACTCTGCATCATATTGCCAACAATCCCCCCCTTTGGACTTGATGGAAACCATGATGGTGTTTGATCACGATCACAACAGATAGATACATTAAGCATAATGATATTCTCCCCTATTCAAACACCATGTCACTGATAGATACATTAAGCATAATGATATTCTCCCCTATTCAAACACCATGTCACTCTCCCCCTTTGACATCAAGGGCAAAGGGCAGATCAAAGCCAACATAAGGTTGTTTTCTCCTCATGTAGATAGAAGAGCATTGTAGATCTGATGTGCACTGAAGTTACCATGCTCCCCCTGAGTTCATGCTGAATCTTCAAACATATTTTTTTCAATGAATTAAATGACTGTATGACCTTCCTATCACTAAGGACTCATACTTACATCAAAGATCCAACCAAGTGGATTTACATATGAGACTCAAATACCCAACCAAGTGGGTTTACACAATTTGACTCAACTACCCAACCAAGAAGGTTTACACATTTGATCAAGTCCTTACAAGACTGAATATTACAATTTTACATCATAGGTCTCAACATGACCTTTTTATCAAATTACAAATATGACTTTTATGACCAGTACTAGAAAGACCTCAAGAGAGAGAGACCTTATTTCAGAATCATCATAATGCCAACAATGCATTATGCTCAACAAGGCTAATTCTCCCCCTGAAAATGTCCATCCAAGAATCCTTTCCATATGACCAAGGCTCCTTCTTAGCTTGTGCAACCTGAAATTCTTTCAACATCAAGTTATCAGCATAATCCATAATCTCATCATAAGCAACTATGTATCATGTCATCATCATTTAGAACTGAGAATTAAGCAGATATAATGTCAATAATGCAATCATTAATAGTCAGACTGATGCTCCCCCTGAATCTGTGCTCCTGATCTTTATCTTGTCATACTATTTTTCTTATCATAAATGAATACGCGACTGTCTCCACTGTAAATCACGTGTATACGAGACTTTAGTTCACAAAACCCGCATATGGAAAGTGAAACATTGAAAACCTCACATTCCTTCATCTCCCCCTGAATTTGTACCACCTGTACCTGTCTTCTTCACATCAGATGCTCTGTCAGAAATAAACATAACCAGAATAACCAAAACCATCATGGGAATCACCATACATAGCTCCCCCTGTGACGATACATTACTAATCCCTATAATGTATCTCACATCACTCCTGCAGTCATTAAGAGAAGTAAGCTTTAGAAGCGGATGACTGCAGTAGGGTCAATATTCCCTACGTTTCTGACTGGTCCTCCTTCTTTTTCCAACTTTTCTTGAACTTTCTTATTGTGTGCTGGAAGTTCTCCAATTTTTCAGATCTATTCATCCTACATTATTTTTCTACATGTCCATACTTGTTACAAGTATAACATCTTATGTGACTATAAAAGTAAGCATAAGGATCATAATGTTTTGTTCTATTCTTCCTTCTATTGCAATCAGCTGCTTTATGACCATACTTGCTGCATGAAAAACAATATCCCTTGAAGAAACCAGAGTACCTTTCTGTGTAGAATCTATTTGTTTGTGATTGAAAAAATCTGCTTCTGCAATTGGCTGCAATGTGCCCATAATTATGACATTTAAAGCATTCAACATTATTGAATGATTTCCTTTGAGTGTTCATGATTTTCGGTTTACTTCTTGTTTCTTTCAACTCTTCTGGTTTTGCATTGACATCCTTTGAATCTTTAGCACTTCCTTGTGAACTAGATTCTCCTTTAATAGTTTCATGAAAACCAAGACCAAGTTTAATAGTAGGAGACCTTTGATTACTAAGAATATTGTCCAAAATCTTAGTACTATCTTGAAACCTCAAGAGTTTATCCTTTTCTTCTAATTTACCTTTTAGAATGTTTACCTCAACCTCCAATTTTTGGCATTGCTTCTTCATGTTTTCTTCGACCCTTTTTCCTTCTTTTACTTGATCATTTAATTTTAAGATTTCTTCCTTCAACCAATTTTCTTGATCTTCACATGTTTGTAGCAGTTCTTCATTCTTCTTATTTTATTTTTCCAGATCTTCTTTGAGAGAGATGATTTTTTCTTCAAGTCCTTCCTTTTCAAATGGTAGGGGTTCTTCATTCTTCTTATTTGATTTTTCCAGATCTTCTTTGAGAGAGATGATTTCTGCTTCAAGTCTTTCACTTTGATTGGTTTCATTAACATACAACTTTTGATACTTGTCTATCTGTCCATTCAGTATTTCTTTTTGTTCATTCATTCTAGAGATCATATATTTGTAGATAGATTCTCTCTTATGAAATTGATTCCAATCATTGCTTTCATCATTGATCTTGAGATTTGCTTCTAGAATTATACTGTTACTTTCACTATCGTCACCATTTCATGCACAAGAAAGTGAATCACAAGAACAAAAATCAATACCTGTTTCATCTTCTCCACTTTCTGCTGCACATGTTTTCTGAGGTATCTCCTTTCCTTGAGTAGCCTTCTTCTTTTGCTTCTTTGCCATGAGCACTTGTAGATCTTGGTCAGAATCTTCTTCATCCTCATCATTCTCTTCATTTGTATAATAACTCTTTCTCTTTTCAAATTGTTTCTCTTTTTCATGATTTTCTTCATAAGGACATTTAGCAGCATAATGACCAACTCTCCCACAAGTAAAACACTTGAAGGGTAGCTTACCTTTGAATCTTCCAGTACCTGGTAGGAGTCTCCTTACAAAATTTACTTCTTCTTCTTCTGATATATAACTTGATTCCTTGACATCTTCCTTTTATTTTCCTTTTGCACACGCCTTAAAAGAAGCTTCTTTGATTTGAGGGGGACCTCCTTGTCTCATTTCATAAGCAGTTAGAACACCATGTAGTTGAACAATAGTAAGAGTTTGCAGATCTTTCCTTTCTTCAATAGCTGATACTTTTGACTCAAATTTTGAAGTCAAAGATATTAAGACTTTTTCCACCAGAGTAGTATCGGTTATGGTTTCACCCAAACTTCTCATACGATTTACAATATCATCTAGACGTAAAAAGAAACTGGCAATACTCTCATCACTATGCATCCTTAAATTTTCATATTCAATTATGAGAGTTTGGATTTTTTCACTTTTTACCTTTGTATCTCCTTCATAGCTCAGAATGATTTTGTCCCATATTTCTTTTGCTGAATTTAGCTGCATCACTTTAGCAAATTTTGGTTCAGACATGCTTCCTAATAAGACATTGATTGCTTTGGCATTGATTTCATATTTCTTCCTTTCTACTGCATCAGTAGGAATACTTGTCGGATACTGATAACCTCCTTCCACGATTTCCCATACTTCTGCACCAAGACTTTGCAGATATGCTTTTGTTCGTATCTTCCAGAATAAAAGATTATTTCCATTGAATAGAGGTGGCCTTATAGACATTATGCCTTCATGACTTCCCATTGCGACGGATCTCCTTCAAGCGATCAAGCTTCTGCAGAAGGACCAGCTCTGATACCAATTGTTGGGAAAAATACTGAGAGGGGGGGGGTGAATCAGTATTTAGGGCATACTAAAAAAATTTTACTTTTTCTTCCTCTAAAACCCATGCGCTACTTCACTGAGCCCAACTCGCGTATACATGCGGATATCCTTCATAAAACTCATGTATACACAGAGATCTTATTATGCATTTATTTCTTTACTTAGGTCTATGCATCATTCATTCATCAGATGTTTAGTTAATAGTAAGTATGTGCAGTAATAACAGAATAAACCATCACACATAAGCAACACACATATGAACACCAGTATTTTAGGTGGAAACCCAAGTCGGGAGAAAACCACCGCTGCCATTGTCTCAGCCTTCAATATTTTATTATAGAGAAAACATCTTACAACCATGTACTAGCGCAGACTCATACCAGCACGCAGGCACCCACCTGCAGAAGGCTACAACCTTCTCTCGTTTACCAGCCTCTCCTGGAAGGGAGCTACAACCCCCTGCTCTCGTTTACCAGCCTCTCCTGGAAGGGAGCTACGACCCTCTGCTCTCGTTTACCAGCCTCTCCTGGAAGGGAGCTACGACCCCCTGACTGAAGGCTACGACCCTCAGCTCTACCATGGACCACGTTTCATCAATTTTCAGACTGCGTATGCATCTGCACACATTTCAGAACTGACTTCAATTCCCATACTCGCTTTTGTTGAATACAACCCGTGTATATACGCGCTTTCTCTTCCACAAACCTGCGTATAGATCTTTAATCATTGTAGGGCAGCACAATTCTTCAGAATAGATATATTGCTCAGATTTGACCCTTTACTTCAGACAATGTTCGCCTCATCTCAGATCTAAACATTCCATAAACAGATCTAGGAAATATAGATACATTTCAGATCTAGAGATCTCTCTTCATCATTTTCTTCCTAGGTGCATTAAGAATTCAGATCTATCAGTAACCTGTTACCCATTCCATACATATATACTTCAAAGTGAAGTATTCATTCACATCCCTTATGCGTTCTTCAAGATTTCGTCAGTCGATTGAACCAGGAATTAATCACCATCTGATTAAAGATCTTGATCATCATATTCACAAGTGCGCCATAGATTCAGATGTATCAAAGTTTTTTTTTTTTTTCATACATATATTTCTAAAAGAGATTCGTTTATTATCAACCCTTTTTTCACACACTTCTTCTTCATAATTCTCATCACTTTATATAGATGTTGCCTTTAGTAAAACCATGAGTCAAAACCATGAACCGCTAATGGTATTCCTAGACGGGGTCACAATAGATAATCCAGTGTATTAAAAATCGAGCCAATTTAAATTGAAAACCCCAACCTTCGTTCCTCCATGCATGAATCGTCCCAAAGATAGTCTTTTATCTCCGCCATATAATATTATAACTATAACCCCAATGGTTATTTTAAAACTTTACACTACCCCCGTAACCTTAGATTTCAATAAAATTTTAATAAAATTTCATTCTTTGACCTTGGGCCCACATCGCAGTTGGCCATTTGCGATGTGCGATATGCAATGGCACGACATCGCATCGCAACTTACAACTGGTGGAAACATATGGCGGAAATAACAAATATGTGATATTGCGATATTGCGATGATCTCATATCGCAACATTCAATCGGTGTGCACATATATATATATACCATGCAATTGTGCGATGTGCGATGATCGCATATTGCAACAATCACCAAACTCTAGTTTGGGCGAAGGGTGATTTTGCGACATTTCGATGTTGCGATCGTGCGATGGCGTGACGATCGCATATCGCAAATAATCCATATCAACAAGACACTTGAAACTTCAAAATTGCGCTTTGCGATTTGCGCTCAAGTGGTAGGGACCACTTGTCCTACCGCTTTCAAAGATTTAAAGTCCTTCTGCTGTTTTATTCAATTTTCTTCATACTTTGTTGTTGAGGGCTTAAACGCCTGAAATGACTATTTTTAAATAAAATATGCTCCTTCGTAGTCTGGAACTACAAATGTCTTCATTCCACTATAAAACGCCACTTCCTATTACCATAATGACAATTCATTCATCCTTACATGTCTCATTATTTTTGAATTCGTGTTGCTGTTCACCAAAACTCTGTTGCGCCTTTGTACTCTTTTCTCCCATTCTATCTCTGCTCCTTCTTTACCAATTCCTTTGCCATCAAGGACAACTTCATCAAGTAGGTTGCCATCAACTTTATCAAGTAGGTTTCCATCGAGGACAACACTCTGCATCATGTACCAACACGCCCAGGCAAAACAAGGAAGGGAAGAAGACAAGAAGAATGCTTCTCAATCCGGTGTGGATGGTAAAGAGTGTGACATGTCCAAAGTGAAGTGTTTTCACTTTCACGAGCATGGGCATTACACCACGAATTTTCCATAGAAGAATAAGAAAACGCAGGTTGCTGGAGCTGCAGCTAGTGAGGCTCTTGCCTCGAAATTTGAGCTGGACTTCTCATTGATCGCATGAATGGTGTCTAGTGCATCGAGATCAGGGTGGTATTCTGATAGTGGCGCTTCCTTTCACATGACGGGAGATGTGAATATTTTCAGTGACTTGGTGGAGAAAGATTTCCAATTGCATGTTGAGTTGGGTGACAATGGACGATACAATGCGACCGGCATTGGTACCATAACCTTTCAGAGGGAGTCAAGTAAACTCATTCTTTTACAAGATGTATTGCATGTACCAGGTTTAACAAATAATTTGATCTCAGTCGCAATGTTAGAGGATAAAGGGTATGAAGTTGTCTTTAGAGAAGGGAAAGTTTTCCTTCGGCACAAGGCAATGGGACAAGTCAAGAAGGTTGGGATTTGGGCAAAGAATCTCTATAGACTTGAAGTAGATGGGATGTCTACGGAGCTTCCTACTGTTGGGAAGTGCAAGAAAGACATGCAATTGATGCTTGAGAGGGAGCAAGTTTTGCATGCAGGTAAGAGTGAACCTCGGGATGTGGAGAAGCCACAAGATGAGGATCATGGAGTGGGAGCAACCACTCATGCAGAGAAATTTCATGCCAGATGGGCAGAGGGAGTGCATGCAGCTATACCACCAGGTGAGAGGTGGGGCGACATGCATGAGTAATCCCAAGTGGAGATTTCTGGGCAGGATTCATGAGTTGGTGTGGATCTCATGAATTGAACCTAGCTTCTTGCGCCCACGAGCAACGATAGTCTCCTCGGTTAGTTGATGCAGGCAGATCAAAGTGACAGTGTCGGATACTGGAGCGCGGATCAGAGTTGATAGCAAGTGCAGAGTGCATGGGTGCAAGAGTTCAACAGTGCAGTGGTTCCTGAAGACATGTGCAGTAGCTAAGAAGAGCTCGAAGACTTTGATAGATGCATCAGATTGATTGATTTTTTTGGAGCCTATTCAGTTTCAGAAGAGTTGCAGAGCAGATGCATGGAGTTGCATGGCGCTTGTGAAGGTTGCAGGGCGAATGCATGGAGTTGCATGTCACATGCAAAGACAGTCCTTTCTTGTTGAGAGGGAGTGTTGAATATTGCAACAAGAAACAGTGAAGGAGGAATCCGGAAACATCTTTCCTGATCCTAGTTGGAAAGTGATCACCTAAACTAGGTGGGGGCCACACAAGTGATTTTTGTCACAAAGTCTATTTTTAGACATATGGATCATGGTCTATGAGTTGCAGGATGCTATTTATGGATGATTGGTCATGTTGTTAAAAATATATGGACCTCTATTTTTAGACATTGGGCGGAATCTATTTTTAGACTGCCGAGCTAAAAATAGAACAGTCAAATATTATTAACCCTTAATAATATTTAGACTATAAACATTATCTTATCCTCTTGGAGCACTTCAATTTGATTCTTGGATGTGGCACATGCAGCTGACAGAAGGAAATACGCTTTTCCTAAGGGTTAGTTGAGCTATTGCATGGTTGACTTCAGTTAGAACTCATGTGGCAGAGTTTGGTGGAGTTGATGAGACAGTTGGTGGAGTTGTGTTCGGTTTAACTTAGTTGAACTAGTTGTATTTAGTCTAGCTGATAAATACACTAGTGATGAGTGGTGTGAATTAATTATTAATTAATTCACTAATTATTAACTCATAAATCAACTAAAGAATACATCGGTTAACTGCAATGCATGGACAGTTCAGTGGAGACCAGTGTTAGAGGTGGGTGAAAGGGTGAGTCTACTATCAGTTGTGACTATAGCTGTGCATGAGATTTGCACACACATTGATTGAGATTGCCAATGAGGATTGCGCAGTACAAGCCAATGGGATTTGAACTTGGATCTCATCATTATTCATCTTGGATTGCGCAGTAGAGGCAGGCAGACTTGTGGAGGAGATTTGAACCTGTGACTTGTTCATCTTCCGTGCTAGTTTGTGTGTAGCATGTGAGATAGTGCTGAGAGCTGTGAGAGCTTTGTGCTATGTATTGTTACATTTTATCTATAATTATAATATATAGATAGTTGGGGGTTTTCAGCTGTATGCTTTCCCCATTACATACTGTGTTATATGTGTGCTTGATTATGTTTTAATGTGCACATGCGACTGCTTCTATTTCCGCATATTGATGATCAATTGTAGAAGAGATTATGTATTATGCATGAAGCTTAAATAGTGTGTAATCAGGATAATCTCGGTGAATAATTCAGCTATTATTCAAATTTCTACACAAGGCTGGAAGGAAAATCAGTGGTAGGTTCGAGATGGATCTACAAAGTGAAGCAAGCTGCTGACGGGAGTGTTGAGAAGTACAAGGCAAGATTTGTTGCCTGGGGCT
This sequence comes from Pinus albicaulis, assembly GCA_034641835.2. Lineage (NCBI taxonomy): Eukaryota > Viridiplantae > Streptophyta > Pinopsida > Pinales > Pinaceae > Pinus > Pinus albicaulis. The sequence continues at coordinate 166,778,466 of CM076583.1, read as the reverse complement.
TCTCACAGATTGAGGGGATCGACTATGAAGAAAAATTTGCACCTGTCGCAAGGTATTCTTCCATACGGGGCATCCTAGCTCTCTCAGTGCAGATGGGTTGGCACATTCATCAAATGGATGTGAAGGCTGCATTCCTCAACGGAGTCATTGAGGAGGAGGTGTACATAGAGCAGCCTGAAGGTTTTGAAATCTTCAGCAAGAAGTCGCATGTGTGCAAGCTCAAAAGAGTGCTATATGGGCTGAAACAAGCACCTCGTGCTTGGTACACATGGATAGATAGTTATTTCACTGGTCTTGGATTCATCAAGAATGAGGCGGATCCAAACCTATACCAGATTATGGTGGAGGGTAAGTTGCTGATCATTGTACTTTATGTAGATGATTTGATATTGAAAAGTGATGAACAATTGATACTCTCATGCAAGGCTAATCTTGCAAAGGAGTTTGAGATGAAGGACTTGGGCCTCCTTCATTATTTCCTGGGATTGGAAGTTTGGCAGCGGAAGGGTGGACTATTTGTGTCTCAAGGCAAGTATGCCCGGGAGATACTGGAGAAGTTCAACATGCAAGGTTGCAAGCCTATCGATACTCCTCTTCCTGGTGGTTGGAGGAAAGAGGATGCTACATCGGCAAAGGTAGTGGATGCCACTGTTTATCGACAGTTGGTTGGTTCGCTCATGTATCTAGTCAATACACGACCAGGCATATGCTATGCTATTAACCAACTTTCACAAGCTATGGTTAAGCCTACCAAGCTCTTTTGGAAGGCAGGCAAGCATGTATTGAGATATCTCAGACGCACATCGGGATATGGATTGTGGTATAGACAGTTGGATGAGGTGAAGCTGCATGGCTTCACGAATGCAGATTGGACAAGGAGCCCAATGGACAGAAAGAGCACATCTAGAGGGATATTCATTATTGGGTCTACAATGGTTTCTTGGTACAACAGGAAACAAAGATCCATGGCACTCAGTTCAGCAGAGGTTGAGTACATGGCAGCAATTTTGGCTGTATGCGAGGCTATATGGATGAGGAAGATCCTGGTCAGGTTTTTCGGTTCACACTTAGATCCTACTGTGATATATTGTGATAATCAGAGTTGCATTAAACTCTTGGTTAATCCAGTATTTCATAATAGATCTAAAAATATTGACATCGGGTACCATCATATCAGAGATTGTGTGCAACGGAAGATCATGTTACTATCTTACATTCCCACGGAGGACCAGGATGCAGATATTCTAACGAAGGCACTCACCAGGAGAAAATTTGGATACCATAGAGACAGGATCAGGGTGGCAGATAATCCATATCTTGTTGAGAGGGAGTGTTGAGATTCAACAAGATGATGAGCTTAGTGAAAAGAGTCGCCTTCACTAAGTAGGCCTGTAGGCTATTTTTGGTGCAAGTCTATTTTTAGACTATGTATATTTTTAGACATGTCAATCATATTCTATGAGTTGCAGGATGCTATTTGTGGATGGTTGGTCAAGTTGGAAAAATAGATGGACTTATATTTTTAGACATAATGGGCGGAATCTATTTTTAGATTGCGAGTCTAAAAATAGATATGTCAAATATTATTAGCTCTTAATAATATTTGGACTCTAAACATTATCTTATTCTCTTGGAGCACTTCAGTTAAGTGCACAGATGTGGCACAGGAGCTGACAGAAGGAATTATGCTATTCCTGAGGGTTTAGTGGAGCTATTGCATGGAGGACTTCAGTTAGAACTCATGTGATAGTGTTTGGTGGAGTTGTAGAAGTAGTTGGTGGAGTTGTGTTCAGTTTAACTCAGTTAGACACATTTGAGCTAGTTGTATCTAGTCTAACTAATAGATACACTAGTGAGAGTGGTTTGAATTAATTATTAATTAATTCACTAAATATTAACTCTTTAATCAATTGAAGAATACATCAGTTGACTATAGTGCATGGATAGTTTCAGTGGAGACCAGTGGAGAGATAGGTTAAAGGGCAAGATGACTATCAGTTGTGACTATAGTGATGCATTGATTTCATCCAACACTCAGTAGAGATGCCAATGAGGATTGTGTGAGAAAGGCTGGGGAAATTCGAGTTCATTCAAAGCCATTCTTCAGCAGGGATTGCGCAGTAGAGGCAGGCTAGCAGGTGGCAGAGATCGGTGCATGGATTTGCAAGATCGGCCCTGATTAGTGTGTAGCGATTGTATTGTACTGAGAGCTTGATATGATCATATTTTTATGATGATTGTTACATGATATCTATGAAATATATTATATACAGATATTTGGGGTTTTTAGCTTCAGGCTTTCCCGTTAAAACAACTGTGTTAATGTGTGTGAATTTTTATGGTTTCATGTGTGCATTGCAATTGATTTAATTTCTGCATGTGATGATCAATGGTGGAATAGATTATGTATTGTGCATGAAGTTAAAATAGTGTGTGATAAGAATAATCTTGGATATATAACACATAATTTATATAATTTCTACACTCCATAATGTGAAAAACACACAAAAGGTACGCATTGCAACTTTACGTTTAGAACAAAATACATTTGTATGGTATCGATGGCTTTGCTCCCGTAAAAAAATTGTCACTTGGTCAATTTTTACGGAGGAAATGATAGCACATTATGAGGATACAAAGAACAACACCTTATTTAGCCAATTGATAAATCTCAAACAAAAGGGTTTAGTGGGGCAGCACATTGAGGACTTCCAAAAATTGAATATAAGGGTAACTGATATTCCAGAGGAACACAGGATTGATCTCTTCATAAGTACTTTAAAGGATAACATCCAACATGAAGTTCGTGTTTTGGAACCTAATTCATTGGAGAAGGCATTCAGGTTGGCAAGAAAAGTTGAATGTAAAATTGTGGCGACAAGGAAGCCTACCACTCAATTCTATAAAGAAGGAAGTGTGGCTACGCCTAGATTTCCACAACCTACAAGGTTGACACCACAACAATTGGAAGAAAAAGAGAAAAAGGGCTTTGCTACAGTTGTGATAGAAAATACACTAAAGGTCATAAGTGTGCTGAGAAGAAATTATTTTACATAGATTGTGAAGAGGAAGAAGAAAATGAACAAGAAGAGGATATACACCAGGAACCAATCCAAGAAGAGGAAGAAATGAGTCCGACCATATCATGTAATGCATTGGCAGGAATTACCACTCCTCAAACTCTCAAGATAGAAGGACATATCAAGAAGAAAAAGGTAATAGTGTTGATTGATTCATGTAGTACCCATAATTTTATTCATTGTAAGGTAGCCAAGGAATTGAATTGTTTCCTATACCCAGCACCAGAATGTCAAGTGATGGTTGCAAATGGAGGAACTATAAATTGCTCTGGAAAATGCCATAATATCATGCTAACCATGGGGGAATATGTATTGAATAGTCCAATGCTTTACATTCCTATGGGAGGTGCTGATGTTGTACTAGGAGTACAATGGTTACAATCTTTGGGGACGGTAGCTTTTAATTTTCAAGAACTTTTCTTGAATTTTTTTTTTTTCAGAAGGAAAGTAAGTCGAATTACAGGGTATTGCAGGGAAGCCGGGAAAGATAATAAGTTCTAATTTCATGAAAAATCTTCTAAATAAAGAACAACGAAGCGTAATTGCACAATTATGCTCACTAGAAGATCCAACATTAAAATCATCTATTTCTGCAGATCTCCAAAAAGCCTTGGACAATCATTCCAAGGTTTTTGAAACTCCCAAAGGACTCCCACCTATTCGTAATCATTATCATGCTATTCATTTGATTCCAGGAAGTTTTCCTCCAAACATTAGGCCTTATAGATATTCTTATGTCCAAAAGAGTGAAATTGAACATATGATTGCAGAAATGTTAGAGGCTGGTATAATTCAACCTAGTCAAAGTCCTTTTTCTGCTCCTGTAGTAGTGATACACAAGAAGGATGGATCATGGCGCATGTGTCCAGATTATATGGAGCTCAATAAGCTCACCATTAATGATAAATTTCCCATTCCTGTGATTGATGAATTATTGGATGATTTACATGGAGCAATTTATTTTACCAAGTTGGATCTTCGTTCAGGATATCATCAAATTAGAATGAATGTTGAAGATATTCCAAAAACAATATTTCGAAATCATGAGGTTCATTATGAATTTTTGGTCATGCCTTTTGGCCTTACCAATGCACCTTCTACATTTCAAGGGTTGATGAATTCCATTTTCAAACCCTTCCTTAGAAAATTTGTGCTAGTATTTTTTGATGATATACTAATCTACAGCAAGTCTTGGAAGGATCATGTTCAACATGTTAACAGGGTGCTTAAACTATTGCAAGAGAAACAATTATATGCAAAAACATCCAAATGTTTCTTTGGAGTACAAGAGGTGGAATATCTAGGTCATATTGTATCTCACGAGGGTGTTAAGGTAGACCCTAACAAAATTAAAGCCATTAAAGAATGGAAATTCCCCACAACCATAAAGCATTTGCGAAGATTTCTTAGGTTAACAACGTATTATCTCAAGTTTGTTAAGAATTATGGGAGAATAGCAACACCTCTAACAAAATTATTGAAGAAAGATGCATTTTCATGGACTCCTGAAGGAACTAAGGCCTTTGAACATTTTAAAGAGTCAATGTGCCTAGCACCAGTCTTAGCTACAACAGAATTCACAAAAACCTTTATTTTGGAATGTGATGCCTTAGGAAATGGAATCGATGTTGTTTTAATGCAAGAAGGAAGACCCATTGCTTTTGAAAGTCATACAATCAAAGGAAATTATTTACAGAAAGCTATTTATGAAAAGGAAATGTTAGCAATTACATGCACTAAAGAAATGGTGAACTTAGCTAATGGGAAGACACTTCAAGGTAAAAAATAATCATGATAGTCTTAAACCCTTTTTGCAACAAAGACTATCTTTAGAAGAGCAGCAAAAATGGGTCACAAAGATGTTGGGTTATGACTTTGAAATAATCTACAAAAAAGGGAAGCTAAATGTTTTTGCAGATGCACTCTCAAGAAAGAATGAAGAGGTGGAAGCATTGCTTTGTGCCATTTCTATTATCCAACAAGATTGGATAAACGAAGCAAGGGATGAATGGAAGAAGGAAGAAGAAGTGTGGACACTAATTCAAAAGTTACAACAATATCCTAGTACATCTAGTACATTTAGTTGGAAAAATGATTCCTTATGGTACAAAGATCGCTTATATCTTTGTAAGAATTCCCAAGTAAAACAAAATATTCTTTTGGAATTTCACACTTCTCCTTTAGGAGGACAGTTAGGATTTTTAAAAACTTACCACAGGGTGAAGAAATAATTTTTTTGGGATGGCCTTAAATCTGATATTCAAAAGTTTGTGGTAGAATGTTTGATTTGCTAGCAGAATAAAGTTAAGACAATTAAGACCCTGGGTCTTCTACAACCTTTATCCATTCCAAGTCAACATTGGGAGGAGATTTCAATGGATTTTATCACAGGTTTACCTAAGTCCGAAGGAAAGAGTGTCATGGTGGTAGTTGATAGACTTACCAGGTATGCACACTTTTGTGCATTATCTCATCCATTTAAAGCAAGTACAGTTTCTACTACATTAATGGACACAATTCAAAAGCTACATGGAAACCCAAGGGTTATTATAAGCGACAGAGATCCCATTTTTACTAGAAATTTTTGGACGGAGTTATTTTCTTGTTTGGGTACTCAGTTAGCTCATAGCTCATCTTATCATCCTCAATCTGATGGTCAAACTCAGATAGTAAATAAATGTTTGGAAGGATATCTTTGTTGTTTTGTATCTGATAAACAAACACAATGGGTCAAGTGGTTACTTCTCACTGAATGGTGGTATAGCACTTCCTTCCATACTGCAGCAAAAATGACCCCATTTATGGCACTTTATGGATATCATCCACCGTCCATCACATCATATTTAAGAGAAAATTTGAAGGTTCAAGCAGTGGAAGATCACATCAAGCATCAACAAGAAGTTCTCCAGCTCTTAAAGGATAACCTAAATATGGCACAAAATCAAATGAAATAACAGGCAGATCAACATCGTAGGGAGAGAAGTTTTGATGTAGGATACTGGGTATTTTTACTGCTACAACCATACAAAAAATGTCCCTCAAGGAAGCTAAGAAGGATAATAAATTATCACCAAATTACTATGGTCCTTACAAGGTGTTCTAAAAGATTGGTACTATGGCATACAAATTGGAGCTTCCTGCTTCTTCACGAGTGCATCCAGTTTTCCATGTTTCATGCTTAAAGAAGGTTATAGTTGAAAATATTCCAGTTCAAACAATATTTCCAGAACTTGATGAGGAAGGAAAAATCATATTGGAACCTGAAGCGGTCACGGAAATAAGAACTCGACAACTACGAAATCGATCAATTTCAGAGTATCTCATCAAGTGAAAGAACTTACCCATTGAATATTCTACATAGGAGGATAAGAATTTTATACAGAAGCACCCATAGCTACTCAAGCATTGAGGACAACACTTTTTTGAAGGAGAGGAGCATGTTAGGTCCCTATATTACTAGTATAGTCCCTTATTGTTATTGTTGTACCCTTGTAACCCCCATATTGTTATTATTGTGCCCTTACATTATTATTGTTAGGTCGGCTAGGGTTACATTGTGGCCCCATGGAGTCCTATATATAGAAAGGAGGTTTTTTCATTTGTATCATCCAAGAATTGTTCATTCATGTAATGTATTGGAGGTTTCCCCCTCGAAGTGGCTTATTTCTAAGGTGTTGATATCTCTTTTCTTCTCTTTTTGGAGCTGGTTTCACAACAGGTCTACCTGATTCCGTCTTCAGTTCATCAAGTATTTTCTGTCGAGAGTGGGTCTCATCCCAGTTAGGTTCTTTTTATTTCCTCTGATTCCTTGGGATCAGAGGGAAATTCTCCTATTTCCATGATCGAGGAGGGTGACACTTCAACTCTCGTCACCGCTGATCCAGAAAGTGATCCTCCTTCTCTCATTCCCAAAGTCTAGGAGGATTGTCTTTCCACTCCCGTAATGCAGGGGGATAATCCTCTTATTCCTATGGCACCCCCTCCATGTAGTTTGGTCACTTATTTTTAATGGAGTCGATTGATGGGATATTGTCTTCCTTCTTACGTGCCCTTTGATATTACTGTGCAGCCCTACAATATGGTTGTACTGGGCAAGATTATAGATGAAGGTGCCTCGGTTAGTATTTTGTCCTCAACTATCTGGCAAGCTTTGGGTTCTCCGCAGATTGTGCCTGTTACTCAGAATATATTGGCTTTTAACAGAGGAACAAGTCAACCATTAGGGATCCTTCTGAATTTTCCTATTACTTTGGGAGGGAAAATCATCTATATAGACATGATGGTGGTCCAAGGCCCCTTGTATTTTAATTTCTTCATGGGGCGCGACTATGATTATTCCATGGGTGCACTTGTCTCTATCCTTTTTCATGTGATATGTTTTCCACACGGAGGTAGGATCGTGACCATTGATCAGCTTTCATTCTTTGGTCCTTATGTGCCATCTGGTCTACCATCATCCGTTTCTGGTCCTTACCTGCTGGTGATATCTTCCCCGCCACAGTTCAATTATGTGGCTAGCTATTCCATGTCCGCATCCACTGATAATTCAGTCAATGAGGTAGTACACAATGTACTAAAGGCATTGGATCCTAATTTCCAAAGTTTTGTTCTCCCACAGGATGAGAAACTCTTGTGAAGCCAAGACTCTTTGTATGTCTTGATCAGGTTGTCGGAGCATGGTTTTCTTTCTTGTGTCAAGCTCCTTAAAAAATGAAACAAGGTATCTCAGAGCATGGTTTTTTTTCTTGTGTCAAGCTCCTTAAAAAATGAAACAAGGTCTCTCGGAGAGAAATTCGTTTTCTTGTGTGAAGCTCCTTAAAAAATGAAACAAGTTCTTGACATAGCATAGTTCATTTTCTTGTGTCAAGCTCCTTAAAAAATGAAACAAGCTCTACTGAGGATAGTTCGTTTTCTATGTCAACCTCATTAAAAATGAATTAGGTCATGAGGATAGTTCTTTTACTATTTCAACCTCATTAACAAATGAAACATGTTCCCTTTTCAATTCGAGTCTTTGATTAGATCTCGTAAAGTCCAAGTCGAGTCTTTCTCTTGATCTCGTAATTGAACCTTCATTCCATCCACCTATTAGTAACCAATAATATACTCAAGTGAATTCCATGAAGCTGGGGGGCATGTACCTCGAATTGAGTCATCATGCTGGGAGCATGTAAACTTATTTCAAGCATAGTTTTCCATGTTTTCAAGATTTTGTACAAATGAAACCAACTTCAATCAGAGTTTCCTGATTTCAAGCTTGTGTAAAAATGAAACCACTCCCATTTTACCTCTCGTGATTGCCATTTTATTAGCCTTTTTTTCCAGATGAGCCTTGGTTTTCTCATTCCATCGTTACCATATGCTTAGCCGATCATATGCCTTCACTTGATTGTTTTACCCATCCCTAAGGAATAATTGCAATGAGTGGTATTATTAGCCAGCCTCTTGACTGTTACTTGTTCTGAGTAGTTCCACCATCACTGGAACAAATTTCTAGTACTAGGAGGAGTCAACTTTTAGCTCTTTTCTGACTCTCAAAGATTGAAAAGGCTTCTGAGACTCTTGTCGTTTTGAACTCGTTAAAGGTTGCGAAACATCATCTCCCTAGTATACGTTTACCCATTTTTCGGGTTGGGACATATTATTTATGAAAAAGGAATACCTTAGTCGAACATGACTAAGAGGTTCTCTCAGATATTTGTTTCTACCTTTTTAGATCTGTGAGACTACTTACGAAAAGGGACCCACTGGAGTTTTGTTTTCCTCTTCTTTTCAAACTCTCTAAACATTAAAAGACACTAATTTTTTCCTTTTTCAGACTCGTTAAAACTAAATGACATCGGATTCCGTCACCATGATGTCATTGAGTTCCTCCTTCCTAGGACTCGTAAAATGTACTAGGTTGGATTTTTCCAAAGGAAAAAATTATACGACAAGCATATGTTATCCTCTTCAATATTGTGTAAAAATAAAGAGTTACTCACCAGAAATGGAGGGGGAAAATGGAAGTTATTCATCAGTTGTGTCGGCAGTATGTCACTCTTGAACATGACACTTGTCTGCATTTCGTGTCAGGTTGGCATGTCTTCACTCTGTCACTTTGCCTCTGTGGGTTTGGGAAATCTGTTTGCCTTTCATTTGATTACCAATCTTGTCAACATGACCTATGATCCTATTTGAGTCAAATGCTACCAAATTCCAGACTCATGTCGCCGATATGTTCAAGAGAAAATCCTTCTGCAGTTTGTACATTCCCCGATCCTTTGTTTCACTCTTGATTAACACTCATATCAAATTTTTTGTTTCGTGTCGATGATGTGGGATTAATTATGACCCTCCTTTGATGGATCACTTCGTGTCAACTTCAACTCATTATCCGAGAAGTCAATCTAGAGACTCCTTTTTGGTACCTTAGAGCTTGCATGCCCTAATGGAAATTTCTTCGCATTCGACAACAGGTTCACATACTTGGCCTTTGATCGGGTGATTTCATGGGTGTTTGACTCTAGCTCACTGTTCATATTCTATGGATTGTACTAGTAGTACCTTGAGAACCATTTTTATTATTGGTGGTCTCTCTCGCACCTGTTAACAACTTTCATCATTTATTGGTAATCAAGTGAATTTTTTGCATGTTCGACTTCAGCTCATTCATTCACATGCCTGAATTTTTACTCATTTAGGTCGTGACGGAGCGCAAGACCCTAGATTTTATTCTCCAGAGTCTAGGTTGCGAGGCGACATGATTTTTCCATGATTGGATACATGTTTCTTTCAGATGGATGGTAGCAACCATACCATGATTCTATATGAGATCTTTCTCAGATGGATGGTTGCGACCATACCATGGTCTCTTTTATGGATGACTGCATCTATACCTTGATTCATGTATTTTCATCAAATATTCTAGTTATGTATATGTATCTATGCTTTATTTGCAGGTCTCCCAATGGCAACGTCTAGTTCCTTGCACGTACTTGTAAAGCATTTCACCCCTCACTCATGTTCGGACTTCATACTTTAGGGGGCATCTGTTACACAACAATTTTTCACTGTCCTTTTACTCCCCATTCCTCGATCCTGGAGGACCCATAGAGTGACCCTTGTGTAATTTCCAAGCATGGAATACATACCCCTGAAATACACTTTGTCTGCCAATTCATCTCCCTTTAAAATTTTTCTAAAAGATCCCTATAAAAACCTAGTTTCAAGGTCAATGCTTTGTCTCAGTGTCTAACCCACACCAATAAAAGATAATTGCACTGAGACCCGTGCCAATCGGCGTGGTGTCTTAATGTTGGAACCACACCAATCTTCTTTTGGAAATTTTTTAAAATAGAAACGAAGTTTCCATGACTAGAAGCTTCACGAGGCGGTGAGCTGGAAGTTTATTTTGAGGATATGGCCGAGGAATTCCCATTTGGGCTTCTTTTTCCCAAGAAATAGGAACTACTCCAAAGGATAAGCTCTTTTCCCATTATTTGAGGGCCCATAACCTCCTCCTCCATTATTATATAAGGAGACCTCTTTCACCTCTACTTCCTTAGTTAGAGAGCTAGAGCTGGCTGGTTAGAGTTCGCTAGAGAGGAGAAGCAATTATAGCTTTGGGAGAATAGTGCAGAGTGTGATTTGTTTTATGTGTTAGGAACATAGTGAGATCTTGGAAGTTTGTGTATGAGATTTTTGCAAATATGCTTGGATATGGACCTGCTGAAGGAGAGCCTCAACATCAAGGCTTGGTTGTAAACTCCCCTTATATTTGTCATAATAAAATGCAACAGATGTTTATCATCCACTCTTGTTTACATTTATAATGAGATTTCTAGCATTCCTTGATCAATTAGATAGATTGTAATTGTTTTATGTTTGTCGTGATTTTACACTTGTCATGGTGTCTTGATTGTCTGTACAGGTAATCGAACGTTGATAGCAGCGTGTATCGATTTTGAGGAGAGCGACGCATCAAGAAGCTTCAACGGAAGACAAAAACATAACATCAGAACAAGTTTGGTCATCTTCCTTGCTCTGAATTTCATTTACAATCTAGGAGACTAGATGTTAGTATGTTCCTGTAGTTGCGAGACCCACCCTAGGTCTATAGGGATCACCTCTATCCATAAAGGGGATTTACCTGGACAACCAACCTTTCAATCCATTGGTCCACCCTCCCATATACTTAGATCATGTTCCTTTAGTACATAGGGATTATAAAGTAAATGTATCACAGTGTGAATTTGAGTTATTTGAAATGTATTGCTGGTTGGAAGAAAAATTCATTGATAAATCAGATGATATTGGAATATGGGAGTAAAATATTCGACACTATATCTTCCCTCACACCTTCCATACCCTTGAATTCATCATAAAGTGCCATGCATGTTACATTCCTAAAAAAGTGCTATTATTGCCCCTACTGGTGAAATTATTTTCACCATCACTGCCCAGTAAATTGACCAAATGATGCAATCTCCCTCTGTGGAAAACAACACTCATTTGTCCTTAGAATCCTTTAATGAACTGTGCCAAAAGCTTGATTTTTCGAAAAGAGATAAAATATTTGACATATTTCTACTTGAAAATACTCAATTGCTAAAGAAAAACCCTCCATACCCTTCCTCCATCTTCACTGATCAAGGCAAATAGATAACAACAATCATTTCATACCTCCTTGGCTACTATTTTGATTAGTGGGTAGATGAACCCATCTTAGGCTTCCTTTCTATCTCTTCCATAGAAAAAAAAACATCAATCATTTTCAATTTCAAAAAATTCCTGGTAGACAACATCCATGATAAATTTCTCAAGTTTAAGTCTGAAGGAGTGTTTAAAGACTATTCTATTTTGGTATATATGTTTGTAATATTCCTAAATTAGCATGCAGCTAATTGGAATATTAATTTTTCTTTTGACATGTTATTAGAAGAATAAATGGGTAAGGAGGCCCATAAATATTTTCAGTAGGCATAAAATCCCTCTTAATGTGAAAAGGGATCATATTCATAGCTAGATAAAGCACCCTCATGCGTGAATAGGAGCTAATGCATGAAGACAAGGTCAAGTTTGACCAAGTCAACAGAGATGAAATGGAGGGAATGAATCATCAATAGAGGCAACCCAATGTGAATTTGGTTTAGTTTAGTAAGTCATATTAAAGCTGGATTGAAGACCCTTAGGTGTGAAAGGGGATGGATCAAGTTGAATAGTTCAACTATGACCAAATCAAACAACTCTATTATGGAGGAGTGGCATTAATGATGGGACAATGTAGTTTTGGAGGGAGATTGATTGTGTGATGGTGGAAACCCTAATGAGTGGGACCCAAGATGAGAAGGCTCACATAGTTTATAAGGAGGAGGATGGAAGCCATATGGGGTTAGCTTATGAATATTATTATGATATGTCTATTTAGACTTTTTCTCTCTTTAGTTGTTTAGCTAATATTGCTAGTGTTGTTTAGCACAGGGTATTCCTGTTCAGGAATTCCACCTCTTTCCTTGAGAGGCCTCTTGGGAGAGTATTGTTCTACCATTTCCACATATCTGGAATTCTTTCCAAGCTTCAGTCTTCAGCTACAACGCATTTTCTGTAGAATATTTTGTTGTGTTGCAGGGTGTTGCAGTGGAGGCTTTCATTGGGCCATTTCTGAGCTAGTTCTTCATAGGAGGAAGGATTCCTTCTCTTGGGAGATCAGTTTGGAGGGTTCTTGAGAACATTTCAGATATATGGCATTAGGCCAACTTATGCCCATAATTTATAATGCAGTTTCAGCTGGGAATTGCGTTATTTTAGAGGGCAGCTTCAGGGAAGGATCTAGTGGCTCTTTTAGAGTGTTTTCATGTGTTTGAAGAGTTCAGCCTTTCATTGGAGGAGACCTTTGAGGAGATCTACATCATATCTATATTATTTAATACTTATATTTTCATGAGCTTCATTTTTTAGTGACTCTTTAGTCCTAAGGTTGTAGATCACCATTTGTATTTGGGTGTATTTCTGGAAACCCTTCCCAGGTTCTCTTGGATTTGTATAAAAGAGACTATATCTAAATTTTTGAGAATTATTGATTAATATATCAGCAAATCCATTTTTTGTCTATAATTATGGAGTATAAACCCTCATTAGACTACGCTATCACTTTTTGCAGTATTTCTGTGTTGCGGTAGTTTTGGGGTTGCATTGTTTTTGGGCTATTCTAGGTGTGGGAGACTTGTTTAACTCATCTATCCTGATTTTTTTCTGATCTCCTTTTGTATTTGGTTACTATAATGAATAAAACAATGTATCAATGCGTTTTTATGAGTTATTATAACATAAATTTCTGAAAAGTTCATTTTATGTGCATGTATTGTTGATCTCCCCATTTGGGAATATTACAATGTTTGTGTATTATTAGGCAGATAGATTCAAGTTTTCCATGCATAAGTGATCCATGTGGATATTGGTGGCCACCCACCTATTCCACCTGGGGCCCCACCATTTTTTCTTTCATTTTTCAGTTTCGGCACAACATACTACTTTTAGCAGTTTTTTCAGGTCCTGAACTTCTGGAGCCATTTTGAGGCCCTAAACGACGTCTTTTGGGAAACCTGGGAGAAACATGGGTCCATGGACCGTTGTTTCTCACATCAAAAGTTGTATTCCTCAGATAGATATTTATAACGAGGTATCATGCATGTGAAACAGAGATCATATGCAAAAGTTACGTGCCAGGGAAGTTGAAACACCAATTTACCCAAACGAGGCACATAGTTTTGGCGCTTCATCTCCTAGGGTTAGGGTTTTGGATGTTTAGGGTTTTCCCTTGTTTATAAATAATAAATATGCCCACGAGCCTCATGTAACATATTTTAGAGGCTAGTAGCTGCCACATCTCTTCTTAGAGATAAGCTACCAACGCCCTGGCTAGTTTATTTCCTTTCTATCTGTACGAAAATTTCAGTTCTTTGATATTAATGAAATGAAGTGTTATTTCCACTGCATATTTTCATTTATGGTTATATGTGTATTATTTTTCATTCCTTCATGAATCCGGATCAGTGGTATCAGAGCAGTCTGATTTTTCTTGATCCTTCTTTGCATGTCCCCAACGAGGTCGAGGTATAAGGAGTTAGGGCTTGACCTGGTTTAACCTTTGCAAGATCAGCCTCGCAAACCCCGACGGCCGCCCATGGGGGAAGAAAAGAAAGATGAGGGAGAAGGATATCCTATCAAAATATTTCTTGAGGAGGCACTCGAAAAACAAAGGAACGTGATGATGGATAACTTTTCCCATATCCTTCAACGACTGCCCACTGGCAGTGCATCTACAGCCAACAACCACTCTGGAGGTGCGAATCCCTTTAAGGTACAAGTAAACTTTGAAATTCCTATATTTGAGGGTCAAATAGATTTATATTTCATAGATAGATGGTTGAGTCTATTAGAAGGATATTTCTTGGTTCACAACTTTTCCGACCGGGAAAAGATTATTTTTTCACTCCTCAAAGCTACCCCCCATGTCAAGGACTAGTGGGAAACCTACTGTGAGAAAAAGGATGAGACATAACCCTCTCTATTCTTAAACATGCCCACTTTGAATTCTTTCCGAGATGCCATCAAGGAAAAATACTATCCTATGGGGAGCTATGAGGACAGGTACATACAATGGACCACACTGCGGCAACAAAGGGATCAAGATGTGCATGAGCTAATGAATATCTTCCATACCCTGCACACACATTTGGGTATAAAATATTCAGAGAAACATTTGGTGCTAAAGTATCACAATTTTTTGCATATATAAATTCAGGAGGAAATGGAGTTCCTTGACATATCCTTGCTTGGTACGACAAACTGGTATGCTGCTGAGATCGAGCAGAAATTCAAAGAGAAGAAGCGAGACTTTGGATCTGTGAATAAAAAGCAAGGGAAAGGTGTCCCCAAATTGTATAACAAAGGACAAAGCAAAGGCATGGTAGCCCAAGACGACCTGCCAAAGCCACAAGCAATGAAAAACACCGCGAAGCCAAAGAAGGACACGAAAAAGTGGTGTGAGTTCCATAAGAGCTCCACTCACAACACAAGTGAGTGTTGGGCCAAGCAGTCGTTGGTGGCCAAGATGAGGGCTTCTGAATTAGATTTATGTTCTAACTCTGACTGAGAACTTGACAAGGCAAATAAAAAAGGGAAACATATTATTGATGCAGAGCCCAACGCCATTGTTGCCACTGTGAAGATCCAGAAGGAGAAACCAGAAGATCAAGAGGAGGAGGAGCATCTCTTCCACTCCTAGATGTGGGTAAAGGGTTCCCCACTATATTTCATTGTCAACAATGGGAGCCAAAATAACCTCATTTCAACAGATGTGATGAAGCGGTTGGGCTTGCCGACCACAACACACCCACAGCCATACACCATCAGGTGGCTTCACCAAGGACAGGATATCCTCGTCAACCAGCAATGTAAGCAACATGCTATGTATGAGTGCTGCGCTATTATTTTTACTTTGGGAAATAAGTTGTACAGGATACCAGAGGTACCACCACCTATCGCTATCTCTTTGGTTACTAGAAAACAATGCAGTAAGCTCATTTCCAAAACGAGGAATTTTTTTCTCCTCATGATCCGCCCCTAGGGAAAGAAGAAGACTGTTACACTAAAAATTGTCATCCCGACATTCTTCTATGTGTATGAGCTCATTATAACTCATACTTCTCCCTTTTCAAGTCTAAACATATTAGTTCCTCATGTCAAGCCTTGAAAATCAAAAAAAGTTCCTAAAAGTCTCCTAAACTTTGGTATCGCACTTTCTGGCTATCTTTCCTGCGATCCCGCACCCAATGTTCAGCTATCCTGCGTACCTGAACACAATTTATCTTTGTTATAGGTGCGGACCCCTGTAAGATTAAAAAGGCACAAGTAAAATCCAAAAATCTCAATTAAAGTAAATTCTGGAAGCTTCTAGAATGGATTTTGCAGTGGCAGAACCGCTCTTGTAAGGTGCATGAATCCCTTACTTTATGGAGCTAACCCCTTGACGTGAGGAGCTTATCCCTTTGAAGGAGGATTCTATCCCTTCATACTTTGAACATAAAACCTCTTCTTTTCCACTATAAAAAGACGCATTGGGTAGCCTCAAAGGGAGTTGAAGCTTTATAATATTTGAAGTTAAGTGATGTTGAGATTCAGACTCAGTTGATTAAGAATTTTGTGAGGAGAGATTACATACCTCTATTAGTCTTGGTTGGAGGAGTGCAGAGCTTATCAAAGTAAAGGAGATTCCTGCTTCGGACCTCGGAAAGTCCTGTGCAACATCAAGGCTCAGGTTGTAAGGATTTTCTTCTTTTGAAATTAATACAAATATACTCATTTTTCTCAATAAGCTTTCAATAAATGGTTTATTTCATAGATTCCTTGATCACTATGATAAGCATGGGTTATGATGATTTCTATATAGGTGCTATGTAATATTTCTCTTGTTTGTGACTGCAGGTTTACGAGGAAAACTCCTTCAAGCGCGCGAGGGACAACAACGACTTCAAACAAGCACTGGACAAACGGTAAGTCCTTAACACCTCTATAGAGCTTTTCGTAGATCGTATATGCTTAGAGAAAGATTAGTCTATTTGGCTGTTTGTTGCTAGATACTTTTAGTACTAGGGAGATCGGTCTTGTCCACAAGATGGATTAATCCTCCAACAAATTGGCGACTCCACTGGGGAAAGAACTTGTTGTTTTTGGTTCTCTTTATTTTGATTTGAGGAAACGTTTTTCCTAGTTTTTGATTGATAGACATTTGCCTGGGTAGCTTAGGTTTTCTCTGTTTTTGAAAATTTTGAGATCTTTTATGTTTTTCTTTAATTTTTCTTGGGACCACACTTTGTCTTCTTTTCACAGTGCGGGCAGTTTCGCATTTTTGCTTTAGTAAACAGTGCGGTACCACACCTGTTCCTTCTGTAAGACTGCGGACCCTGTTAAAATTTGAAAAACCTTCAGATTTCTTTCTTTATTTTATCTTTATTTTAATTTAGAGTTTTTGATTTCTGCCCAGATTGATGATTGTTTCTGTCAAAAGATTTCTGTGAATGAATCTTAGTAGTATTGGTGTTTTGATGATTTTCTAGAAGTTTTGCGTTTTGGATTGTCTTTCTCTTGGTATTCAGTGTAGCGATTCAAAGCATTGACTGTTTAAAATACCTGAGATTACATTGGTCTTTTGTCTTTTGCTGAATCTGGCCTGATTGTGAAATCATCCTTTATTGAGAAATAGAATTGCCTGTTTCTTTGCAAATCTTCGAAAAGAAACTTTGTTATTGGTTTTTGAATTTCATTTTTTATAAAAACATAATTGAGTGTTTTTTATCTGTTTGT
The DNA here is from genome assembly GCA_034641835.2 of Pinus albicaulis. NCBI lineage: Eukaryota > Viridiplantae > Streptophyta > Pinopsida > Pinales > Pinaceae > Pinus > Pinus albicaulis. Next base: position 166,761,040 of record CM076583.1, on the reverse strand, counting down.
TATTCTGAAAAAATAGATCCTTAGTTTGCTGAATAACTAAGTAAAACATTCTTCAAAAAAATTGTAAAGCTTTTATTCAAATAGGTTATTAAAATTTGTAGGTCTCAGAATTAGTTTGATAGTTTTGAGTGTTTTTCATAGAATTTTGTAGATCTCTTTTGAAGAAAACTTGTTCTGTAGCTTCAAGTTTGAAAGTAAAAGGATTTTCTTATGAGCTTTGATAGTTTGTTTCATTTTTGAGTTATTGCTGAAAAGACAAAAATATTTTCTTTCAATTGCTCTTAATGTTTAAAGAAGGAATTGTTCAATAAAAGGATTGCATTCTCCAACTTTTCCTTAATTAGAATTTCATTGAAAGGAAACGATCTGATTATCATTTTTAGGTGCATTTTAGTGTTTTTGGAAGTCGAGTTTTCACACCATCAAAGTTTCACTTCCGCACCCATTGACTTAAGAAACATCTCTTAAAAGTAACGCTTAATTAAAATCCATATAGCAATCTTTTTATTTTTCTAGGGCTCTTATCACCAACATAGCTTAGGCTAGTATCTTAGAGTAGGGAGTAATTAACTCTCCAAGGTAGTAAAACAAACAAGTAGACAAATCTTGTGGTAGGAAATAAACCCAATCGTAATTTGTATAATCTGTGAAGCTTCTCTTAAAGAAGTCAATCACGAGATGATGTCCAAACCTTTGAGACAATCAATTATGTCTCATTGGGGAAGATAGAAGATTTTGCGCGTATTACAAACGGTAAACCTTGGATTAACCATTGTCGAGGAGCCTGGGGTCACTTGTCAGTAAACATCGAATTAACCATGTCGAGGAACCTTCAAGGGGATTCAGCTTGCTACTCTTCCCTTGCGCGTGAGATCGGATCGTAGACTGTTCCCCCAGTTATATTTGTTACTGTTGGTAACCTTAGTGTCCATTATCTTAAGATTATTTCCTAAGGTGACGGTGAAGGAAAGATCTCACTGTACCTAGAGCAGACGTCGACTAGACTCACTTGGACTCTCTGGGTGGTTCTCTTCACACGATATGGTTTTGTGAGGAAACTTGTGCCAGTCTCTTTCATTAAGCAGGTTGTCGGGGTAACTGTTCCAACCGCCCTTTCTGTATTAAATTTCTACTAAGTTGGATTTTATCACCAACTAGTGTTTTTAGTACGGGGAGTTACTGTTTGTGTGTGGTTTGAACTCCTAGATTTTTAAGCATGTGATTCAGTTGTTTGTTCCTTTAAAGACTTTAGGTGTTTTATTTAAAATTTTCTTTTTTTGCATGTTATTAGTTAAATAATTAATCATGGCGGAATTTCCGAGACAATCCCGGAGACTACAAGGGAAACCCCCTGAATATTCACCAAGTCAGCTTGAAGGGCTTCGTGCTCTAGTATCATCTAGTAGCGGTAGGATTAAATCAACATAAGTTGGAACTTCATCCATAGTGGTTCATCCTGATTATCAAAAACCCATAACAGAACACATTCAAGAGCCGATTTCAGTTTCTGAAGTTACTGGTAGTATTTCTCCTACCAGTGAATGGGCTGACGAACCTGAAATCTTTGAACCTGAAACTGAACCTTCTGTTTTGGAAACATCTTCAGGATTTATTTCACCAACTTCCAGCGATCTTGGTTCACCTAGGGTAAGAAATATTGTCACTGACGATCTTCCATCTGGAATAATTTCTATTGAAGAACTCACTAATCCAGATGAAGAGTTATCTCTTCCCAATTCCCCTCAATTGTTACATCTTAGGGAATGTGAATCAATTTTCTATAGCCCTATTCGAACTACTGCTTGGTACTTATCTTTAACTAATTTTTTAGAGAATCTAGGTCTTGCTTTTTCTCCACCTTGAGTTCCATTTCATCCAACACCTAGAGGGTATTATCCGTCATCCATTATGGAAAGAGAATCATCCATGTTTTCCTATACATCGGAATCATTTTTACATGGTGGTCCTTCTGTTCCTTCGGGATATCAGGCTCTATCTGGTACTTTCTCGGGGGCAGCTCCTCAACCGATTGAAAGCGTGTTATCATCTGGTTTAAGTGGAATTAAAACTGAAACGTCAAACGAAGGGAAAATTTTTATGATGTCTGGTAATATTCCGAATCCGCAACCTCAAGGCAGTCAGGTACCGCTGGAGGGCAATCTCAGGGAAATCAGTTACCGCCTGGGGGGAACCTCAAGGTAGTCAGTTACCGTCTAAGGGGAAACCTTCAGGAATTCAGTTACCACCTGGGGGTCAACCTCAAGGTAGCTTTTTCCCAGGACAAACTGTGGAATCATATTATTTTGGGGGACAACCCCAAGGGCAGTACATGCCTCAGGGTTATCAACCTTCAGGACAGTACACACCCCAGGGTCAACCCCAAGCTCAATATGATCCTTAGGGTCCTTATCAACCCCAGCTTTAGTATGCGCCTCAGGGTTATCAACCTCAAGGTCAGTACCCAATTCAAGGTTACCAACGGCCTTCTGGTCAATCATCTATTCAAGGAGTCGAAAATTTACCATTCACGTACCAGCCCTACGTTCAACCAGGTTATGGTCCTTATGTTCAACCTTCTATGGGACAATATCCCGAAATCAATATGGTGTGGGATCTGTCCCAATATCAACAAACTATGCAGCCTAATGTGTAGTTACCTTTTCAACCTGGACAACCTTTGGCTTCTGGTCCAACCCAGCAACCTGTCCAGCCTACTATTCAAACTCCTGCACCTAGTTCTGTTCAGCAGGCTGGGCCTAGTTCGCCTCAGACTCCGCCTCAAACTGTTGCAACTGCTGCTACGTCTGTCCAACCTGTAACACCTATTTCTGGAGTATCTGTAACGTCAAGTTCGTCTATCCCTGCATCCGTGCAAATCCCTCAAGTCTCTATACCCCAGTCAGGGCCTTTCGTTTAGACTTCGGTTCAGATGCCTGGAGGACAAGCCAGTACAAGTACAGTTGTCACAATTCAACCGCAATTCACGTATCAACCGTACTAGGGATATCCTCAATTCGGTCCCGGTTCGCAAAGTCCAAATTATCAGTATCAACCGTACCCTGGCTACACTTATCAGCAGCCTCAACAACCCCAGTTTGGTTCGATTAATCCTGGTTTTCCAGGAGGTTACACGATTCCTAACGCAAATCCAATTCCCAGTTATCCTGGGTATCCACCTCCTGGAACTGCTTTGGCTACTCAAGGTTTTTGTGACCCTAACCGTCAGTTACCATTTATTGCAACTTTGGATTTACCTGATTTGACACGCCTTACGAATGATCCGATTTTCTATTATCCGTATTGGCCGCTAATTCCACATAAGTTGCCCAGTGATATACCCAAATTCGAAGGTAAGTCAGGAGAGGATCCATCAAATCATGTCATGACTTATCACCTCTGGTGTGTGTCTAATTCAATTATTGATGATTCGATTCGCTTATGTCTTTTCCAGAAAACTCTTATTGGTGTTGCAGCCAAATGGTACATTGAGTTACCACGAGGCTCGTTTCATAATTTCAGTCAGTTAGCAACTGCCTTCTTGAATCATTTTCAGTTGCCTGTCAGATATGACAATGGCACAGAATTATTAACTTCACTTAAGCAATCTACGTCTACGTATATTTCTAATCATATTCATGAATGGCGACGTAGAAGGCGTTTGGTGAAAGTTTATATTCCGGATCAAATTTTGGCAGAATGTTTTGTTAAATCATTTTTGCCCAAAATCATTGAAGATGTAGCTAAGGCCAATGTTGTTACTGAAGAGCAAGTGATTGCTCAAGCTCAGTACCTTGACCTCGTTTACACGCAGTCAGGTACTTTACACGAAAAAATCCTCGACCTTCCAAAACAAGGTCAGATAGCTGCTGCTCCTTCAGGGTCTCATGCTGCTGATGACATGATTGGTACATTCAATACGAAAAGTAAGAAGAAATCTTCAAAGAATTCTTCTCCTATTATAACCTTACCAGATTCCCTGAAAGTAGAATCTTCCCCCGAAATTTCTCCCGACATTCACGTCGTAGAGACATCTACGGCTAAATCTAAATCCAGTGGTAAAAAGAAAGGGAAGGGTAAAAACAAGAAAAATTCGAAAGAGAAATCTGATAAAAATGAATCCAATGATGAAAAGCGCAAGCCTCGTTACCCTTGTTACATTTGTGATGAGGATCACTTCACTAAGGAATGCCCACATCGTGTAGAGGTTGCAAAATTCGTCAAAGGTTCACAACAACCTGCTGTCTTGAAGGATCATTTTCCAACTCAAGATAGCAAGATGGTTGGTTCCACTTCGACTGCTTCAGAAGAACCTATTTTGATGATGTTTCATGTAAGGATTGCGACGCGATCTCAAGATTATGGTACTGAGAGTCCTATTGATGGGAAGGAAGCAGAATCTTCTAATGAAAATACATCAAATACACCTCCTCTTGTTTCTGGTCCGCTACAGATCGAGAAACAAAATCCAGACTTAATAATGAAACCGCCTGCTAAAGGTGTTCTTTGTAAATCAGCTTTCAATCCACATGCGAGAGCTGCTCAGAATTACAACATTGTTGAAGACTTAGCTATTTCCCCTTCAGTAATGTCGGCTTTGAAAGTGCTGCAATCATGCCCAGCACAGCGTAAATTTATTTTGTCTGCTATAGGAGCTGTAGATGTTCAGGATTCTAATCTTATAATCTTCGATTTAGAAAATAGTACACCTCGTCTACCTCATCAAATGGCTTTCTAGATATCAGTGTTAGTAAAAAACAGACCGATCTATCGGACTGTGATTGATGAGGGGGCTTCAACGTGTATTATGTTGATTCAATGTTGGAAATCACTTGGTTCTCCTACACTTGACCAATCTCTGACGTTTCTTAAGGCTTTTGATGGTCGAGGTTTTCACCCTTTTGGGATTTTGCAGGATTTACCCATAGGGGTCGAAGGTAAAACTGTAAATCTATATGTGGAAGTGGTTGATGCCCCTCTAGATTACAACCTTCTTCTAGGTCGCAGTTGGTCTTATGCGATGACTGCTGTTGTTTCTTCGGTCTTTCGACTCATAAAATTTCCATATCAAGGAAAGATCGTCACAATAGATCAGTTAACTTATTTATCTTCCGACCCAGCCTCTACAAAAACAATCCAGCATGTTGGTAAAGAGACTATCCCTTATAAGGACGTTGGAGTAGGATTAGTTAAAGATTATGGTTTACTAGGAACTTTTGCCTTTCCTCCTTCTAATGTATCGCCTGTCATTGCAACTATTCACATGATTTCGTCAAATAATATTATGTTTGATGATCCTTGGATCATACCTTCTGATTTCGAGTTAGATTCAATTGAGGGCATGATGCCTTTGAGTCCATTTGAACTTGCATACCAGGCCGTACAGTCACTTTCCGACACCTCTTCAACCGGAATCGATCCAATGAATGGGATCCCTGAGGAATCACTTTCTATATCTAGTTCAGCCACAGTGACATTTCTGGATGTTGTTCATACTGATGAACACATACGTGAATTTTTGTCTGTTGATGATTTACCATGGGAAGATCTGCATCACCGATCTTCGTTTTTACCTGAACTAGATCATTTTGAAGATGATTTTGCTTCAATTTTTACTGCTGAATATGTCAAAGAACCCCAGAATCCATTGCAAAATCCTAATTCTGAATTAAATTTGGAAAATATTTCTCGAACGGTTCCAATTGACATTTTAGTAAAACCAGGAATAATTGAAAACATTCATATAGGTGCTTGTTGTACTGAAGATGAAATTAAAGCTTATAAAGCCCTATTTCAAGAATTATGTGATGTGTTTGCCTGATCTTATGAAGAAATGCCAGGAATTGATCCGTCAATCGTCCTACATGAAATCAAGACTTACCCGGATGCCAAACATGTTCGTCAACGTTTATGTCAAATACATCCTAGAAAAGCTGCTGCTATCAAAGCAGAAGTTGAAAAACTGCTACGTGCAGGTTTCATTTATCCAATTCCCTTAACGGATTGGGTATCAAATATTATTCCTGTGACTAAAAAACAAGGAATGATATGAGTATGTATCGGTTATAGGGATTTCAATCGAGCCTGTCCCAAAGACAATTATCCAACTCCTTATATCAATCAGATAATCGATGATTGTGCCGGTAGTGAAATGTTTTCCTTTATGGATGGATTTTCCGGGTATAATCAAATAAACATACTCCCTGCTGATCAGCCAAAAATAGCTTTTATTTGTCCATGGGGGACATTTTCTTATCGCAAACTACCCTTTGGATTGAAGAACGCTGAAGCAACTTTTCAAAGGGCAATGTCTTATGCGTTTCATGACATTAAGCACATTGTGCAGCCGTATCTCGATGATTTACCTACTCATTCATCACGCAAGGTCGACCATCTCACACACTTACGAGCTATCTTTATGAGGTGTCGGCATTATAAGATTAGGCTGAATCCACACAAATGTGTTTTTTGTGTCAATTTAGGTCGTTTACTAGGCTTTTTTTTCTCGAAATCAGGCATTCGCATCGAGCCATCGAAGGTCGAAGCTATTGTTAAATTACCTCCTCCTTCGACTTTACGCCAATTCCAAAGTTTGCAGGGGAAAGAAAATTTTTTACGTTGGTTCATTCCTAATTATGTCGAGCTTACAAAGGTTTTCACCCAGTTTTTGAAACAGAATATTCAATTATTTTGGGACGAGATCACTGATCGATATTTCGATGCACTTAAACACGCGTTGACCCATGCACCGTTATTGCATCCTCCCAACTACAACCAGGATTACATTTTGTATCTCGCTGCTTCTCATTCCACCATTGGGATGGTGTTAGTTCAGTAAGGCGAACCTCATACTGAACATGTGATTTACTATCTTAGTCGGAATCTAGATCCGACCGAGATCAAGTATACACATGTGGAGAAATTGGCATTGGTAGCTGTCCAAGCTGTCCAAAGATTTAGGCACTACATCTTGTTACGTAAAACCACAGTCATTTATGATTGCAACCCTATGATGTATATTTTAACCAAACAATTTCTAGGGGGCAAGTATTCCAAATGGATAGTTATCCTGCAGGAATTTGACTTGGATTTTGAGAAATCCAAGGAAAAGAAATCTTTGGTATTTGCGGAACTGATGTGTGATTTTCCCTCTACTGATACTGAAACTGTGGCAGAAGAGCCCATTGCGGACGAATATATGTTTCTTATCAGTACTCTCGATCCATGGTATGGAGATATTATTGTTTATCTCCAAACCCAAACTTTTCGGCTCGAAATTTCACAATCTCAGCGACAAAAAATACGCTTCCAATCCCAACAATATAATATCATTGGTGATACACTCTATCGTTGTGGAGAAGATTCTCTTTTCAGATGCTATCTTGTTCATGAAGAAGCTGAAAAGGTATTAAATGACTGCCATTCTAGAGCATGTGGCGGTCATATGTCTGGGTATGCCACAACCCAAAAGATATTGTGCGCTGGCTATTTCTGGCCATCGTTATTCAAAGATTGTATTTATGCAGTCCGGAAATGCCACAATTGTCAACTTTTTGATCATAAAATGCGCGCACCACCAGCTCCTCTTCATCCCATAATTGCTGTTGGTCCTTTCGCGAAATGGGGTATTGATTTTATTACATGTAACCCTCGCTCGGCCGGGGGGCATGCATATATTATCTTAGTAGTGGATTATTTTACTAAATGGGCCAAGGCAATGCCTACATTTTCGGCTGATGGCAAGACTGCTGCAACTTTCATATTTAATCACATAATTGCTAGGTTTGGTGTTCCTCAAGCCATTATTACAGATCATGGAAGTCATTTTCGAAATGTCATGATGACTGAGCTGACAGATCAACTTGGCCTGCGCCACGATAGTTCCACTCCATATTATCCACAAGCCAATGGTCTGGTTGAAGCTATAAACAAAGTTTTAGTCACCATGATTATACGAATTATTGGTATTCACAAAACGAATTGGCATTCCATGTTGTTTTCAGCACTTTGGGCATATCGAACCTCAGTAAAAACATCAACTGGTTTCACTCCCTTTCAACCCGTTTACAGTCTGGAAGCTGTGTTTCCGATTGAATGTGAAATTCCGTCATTGAAATTAGCCATAGAATTACTCCCAGCTACGTCTGAAGAGGAGAAACGTTTCCTGTACTTAGCTCAGCTGGACAAGAATCAACGAAATGCCGTAATAGCAAACAAGGCTCATGTTAAACGAATAAAAGCTCAGTATGATAGAAGTGTTACCCCTCGAAATTTTTCAGAAGGAGACCTAGTCTTAGTTTATGATCAAGCCAATGATAAGATAGGAGCTACGAAATTCGTGCCCATGTGGCATGGTCCTTTCATTGTTAAGCGAAAGCTGGCAAAAGGGGCCTATGAGCTAATAGATTTTGATGGTGTCCCTTTAGATAAACCCAGAAATGGGCTTTATCTGAAGCGATACTATGCTTAACTTGGTATGGAGATTTTTTTTAGATTAGATTTCTTTACTACTGGTGTGTTTTAGATTAGAAAAGCGTGCTTAGTTTAGAAGTGTGTTTATCACTATTCCTGCTTATCTGAGTTTTACTCTGGATATCGCAGATGTCGACGTCTCTTCAAACCTACATTGGTTTTGCTGATGGTGCTTGTCATAGTACACTAAACATCTCTTCCGCAGCTTGGGTTATCTATTCACCCTCTGACGAGTTAGTATCCATGCATGGGGTAAGCCTTGGTCAAACAACGAATAACATTGCCGAGTATAGTGTAGTGATTGAGTTATTATCTGAATCCATATCATTTGGAATTCAGAGTTTGATTGTTAGGTTGGATTCTGAACTTGTTGTATTACAGCTTAACAAGGTTTATGCCATTAGAAATCTGGTGTTATTACGGTTATTTTTAAGAGTTCATGTCTTGGAACGTGAATTTGACTACATTGAATATCAACATATTCCAAGACATTTAAATACATTAGCAGGCGTAGTTGCTTCTAGTATGATAAATCGACATTTGCAATGATCAAAAAATAGTAAAACAAAACAAAATTCATAACATGAACAGAGATAGTCGGTAAATAGTGATATATCATATTATAGAAGTGTTTTCAAAAAATATACATCGTCTTCGATCATAGGTTGGAAACACCTTATGATCGGCAAAATAGTAACACAAAAGGTCAAAAATATGAGTCTACAACACGATCATCCCATCACTGATGGTGATCACGATAAGAAACCACTGCCCGAGCCACCCTGCACAGGAACCTCCTAAAAGGTCATGGAACACCAATCATGTATCTCTGCAATCTGAGTGGAATGTCATCTATGTTTGTCTCCGGAATATCTAGAGTCAAATGCTCTAGATGATGCTCTAAATTAGTCAAGATTTTTGCTGATTGGCCTGCTGGGGCTGGTGCGGCTGCAACTGGTTGTCTTCTGTCATAAGGCTGGAGATGGGCTGGTCGCCGTGGGCCTACATCTGTATTCAAAAAAAATTTGGTTACTAATTGACAAGAGGATCAAAAATAAAAAATTTTAGAATTTAAAATTCGTTGAAAATGATTTTACCTGATTCATCCCACTGTTCCCCTGCTGGGAGACTCATCTCTTGGTCGCCGCAGAAATCTATCCCGGTGTATGGAAAGTCCTCTATGACAAAACGTTGGTGGTCCAGCCAACGAAAATATGAAGAAGGAAATCGAACAATCTCAGCGCCCTCAATACCATGACGGGCCATCAGTGCGACCCAACGAACCATACTAGGTTCTCGAAGACGACCGGCATCAACAAGAATACTCTGTGGAGCTAGCATAGGGATCCTCTCTAGAGCAAAGGTGATAAATATGCATCCATATCAAAATTTATTTAGTTTTCCATTCTTCGCTCTAGTTAGTTGGCCTTTTATATTAGTCAACACAGCTTCGCACCAGTTGAAAATGGTGCTGCGAAAACAGTCCACAACAATGCACATCTGGGAACCGGTAGCCATATGTAGTGCGGCACTCCCACATAGTCTGGTAACAGTAAATGCAATCACTTTCAGCTCGGGACGGATGATAGTTTTTATATCAATCTGTTTTTCCCTAGGGTCTGCTTCATCATTAGAGAACTCTTGTCGAAGACTAGCGACAGTTTGGCCACCTGGCCTAGTCCCAAACAAGGAAAGTTGTTCGCCCCTCTTGGATAAACCAGTCAAAAAATAAATATCCTCCGGCTCAATTTCGAGCTGGTGGCCACCAATAATGAAACACTAGTCCTTCATGTTCCACCTGTTTACCAGCCATGTTAGGAGGTCTACCTATGCCCTCATGCCTTGGATGGCCCAAAATTTATACAGACCGCATGCTCTTAATGATTACATTGTGGGAAAATGGAGCATTGCGGCTTCGTCCACATCCTCATGCTCACATTCTCTCCAAATCAACATCTTGTTAATCCTACAATGCATAAAAAGATAGATTAGATAAATCTAATTTGAAAATTTTTGGGCGACAAAAGAGAAATTTGATTTTTAAATTCAAACGTGTGGGGACCGCACTTTACCTTTGTACACAGTGCGTAGGAACGCATGCGCTCTGTGGGGAAAGTGCGGACCCATGACTTTTTTCTTTGTAGAAAAAATTCGGGGTCCGCAGGTACCATGTGTGTCACCTGCGGACCCCCGCGGGCAATTTTCAAACTATTTTTCTCCCTTAAAAATAAAATCTAAAGCCTAAAAATGAATTGTAAACAGATGAAATACAAGATTATGAGGTCGTGGATTACCTGGGACTGACGATTCTCGATTTCGACAGACATATTTTCCAGAATCTTCACAGGAACTTTTTTACCCAAAAGCTTCTATTTTTCACTCTGAACTTGAACGGTAAAAATGAAATTGAAAAATTCCTTTTTATAAGTTTTTTCGAATAGATGAATTTTTAATTTGTTTATTTTTCACTTTAAAAGGGTATTTCTGAAGAATTTTTACTCATCTTAAACAGGTATGTGTAATGTCTCAAGTTTTTGTGCAGAAATTGGATTTTTCAGGAGAATTGATCATTTTTCAACAAAGAGCATACTTTTATCACTTTTTCGGACTCTTTCAAAAAATTCATGAAAAAGCGAAACATTGGAGTTCTCTTTTAAGCCCCTTTTAGACTCTCTAAACATGAAAATATTGCCGAGTACTTGATTGTTTGAACTCGTTAAAGTAAATGAATAATCGTCCCTTCAGTATAATTTTATCCCTTTTACGGACTGAAATGGACTACTTACGAAAAAGGTGTACGTTGACTAAATACGGTCAATAGAGTTCTCTCCCCAATTATTTTATCCTTTTTCGGGCTCGAGAGACTAAATTTATGAAAAATTACACCCATGGAGTTTTCTTAAGTTTCTTTTTCTGACTCCCTAAAATTGAAAAACACCGAGTTTCTCCTATACTGGACTTGTTAAAATTTAACAGTAAAGGACCTATTTAATTTTCAAACAGGAATGAACCACTCCTTCTTAGGGTTTGAATCTTAAACTAAGTTGGACTCATCCGAAGGATGAGCTTATAAACAAGAAAATGTTATCCTCCTCAAGCTTGTAAAAAATAAAGAGGTACTTGCCAGAAATGGTGGGGAAAAAAAGAGAAAAATGGACTTGTTTGTTGTATTTTTATTTTTCAAAAATCTAGTTAACCACTCTTGAACACGACACTTTCAATCACCTGGGTTGGGAAATCCTTTGCCTAAAAATTAATCAAACCTCATTTGAAAGTCTTCATCCGGTTCCTGGGTATTAGCTTTGGGTCAACTGTCACCAAGCCATCTGCAGTGTCGTTATGTGTTCAAGAGGACAGTTCAAATAAACCATTCATCTGCAAAATATATGTCATCCATTTTTTACCATCCCCGAGTCAGTCCTTGCCGATATGTTTTCAAAGCTTGATCTATGATTTCGTGTTGTGGGCTTGCCTACAACAAATCACTTTCTATCGACGACAACTCATTATCTAGGGAGTTGATCTAGAAATCGTCAGTACCTTGAAATCTGCATGCCTTAATGGCAGGTTCTCACCTTCGATGACAGGTTGCATCATTGAACTTTGATCGAATGATTCTGTGACATGTTCGACTTCATCTCATTCATTCACATTTCATGGATTGTACTAGGTACTTTGAGAGCCATTTACATTACTGGTGGTTACTCTCACACTTGTTAACAATTTACATCATTGACTGGTAATCAAGTGGTTTCTACCATGTTCGACTTCAACACATTTATTCACATGGATAGAATCGTACTAGTTCGAGATGCCGAAATCAAGACCCTGGATCTAGTTTCTACCATCCAGGCTGCGAGAATTTTTTTTATCTCACAGTAGACTATTTACAAACAGATGGCTGCGTCCATACTGTGTCTACACATGTCTATACTGTGATGTACTCAAAATCATTCCTGTATCAGAATAGTTTGAATTAGTTAGTTTTGATCTGAGTATGGGAATTCCTACCTCAGCTATGATATATATATATTTTGCATTGAATGTTTTAACAGGTTCCGACTGGGGTGACCACAGGATGATCCTTGAAATGATAAAGTACTGCACTCTTCATATATGACAGACTTCAGCATCATCTATTCCAGACTTTGCACTTTAGGGGGCAATCTGTTACACTAAAAATTGTCATCCTGACACTATGCTATGTGTATGAGCTCATTATAACACATACTTCTCCCTTTGCAAGTCTAAACATATTAGTTCCTCATGTCAAGCCTTGAAAATCAGAAAAAGTTCCTAAAAGTCTCCTAAACTTTTGTATTGCACTTTCTGGCTATCTTGCCTATGGTCCCGCACCTAATGTTCAGCTATCCTGCATACCTGAACGCACTTTATCTTTTTTATAGGTGCGGACCCCTGTAAGATTAAAAAGGCGCAAGTAAAATCCAAAAAGCTCAATTAAAGTAAATTCTGGAAGCTTCTAGAATGGATTTTGCGGTGGCAGAACCGCTCTTGTAAGGTGCATGAATCCCTTACCTTATGGAGCTAACCCCTTGATGTGAGGAGCTTATCCCTTTGAAGGAGGATTTTATCCCTTCATACTTGGAACAAAAAACCTCTTCTTTTCCACTATAAAAAGAGGCATTGGGTAGCCTCAAAGGGAGTTGAAGCTTTAGAACATTTGAAGTTAAGTGTTGTTGAGATTCATACTCAGTTGATTAAGACTTTTGTGAGGAGAGATTACATACCTCTATTAGTCTTGGTTGGAGGAGTGCAAAGCTTATCAAAGTAAAGGAGATTCCTGCTTCGAACCCCAGAAAGTCCTGTGCAACATCAAGGCTCAGGTTGTAAGGATTTTCTTCTTTTGAAATTAATACAAATATACTCATTTTTCTCAATAAGCTTTCAATCAATGGTTTATTTCATAGATTCCTTGATCAATATGATAAGCATGGTTTATGATGATTTCTATATAGGTGCTATGTAATATTTTTCTTGTTTGTGACTGTAGGTTTCCGAGGAAAACTCCTTCAAGCGCGCGAGGGACAACAACGACTTCAAACAAGCACTGGAAAAACGGTAAGTCCTTAACACCTCTATAGAGCTTTTCATAGATTGTATATGCTTAGAGAAAGATTAGTCTATTTGGCTGTTTGTTGCTAGATACTTTTAGTACTAGGGATATCGGTCTTGTTCGCAAGAAGGATTAATCCTCCAACAAAGACCGTGGCCACAACCTCCATAGAGGGATCCTATGCAAGACAACAACAACTCGGCAAGGTTGTGGAGGAGTACGGGGACATATTCACCTCACCCACAGGGGTGCCTCTGCACTGTCAGGTCAAGAAACTCATTGATCTGACCCCAGGTGTGTCGCTACCCAATGGATGGATCTATCGACGCTCTGCTCTATAGAACGATGAAATCAAGAGGCAGATTCAAGATCTGCTGTAGAAAGGTCACATCCAGTTGAGTTCATCACCCTGTGGTAGCCCGATCATGTTGGTACAGAAGAAGGATGGGACTTGGAGACTCTGTATTGACTATGCGGCGCTGAACAAGTTCACTTTCCCGAATAGGTACCCAATCCCAAGGATTGATGACCTTCTGGACCAACTCAGACAGGCGAAATATTTCAGCAAGACCGACTTGAATTCTGGGTATCACCAAATACTAATCAAACCCTCTGATGTGTGGAAGAATGCCTTCAAAGCCAATGAGGGCCTTTTCGAATGGCTGGTCATGCCTTTCAAGTTGACTAATGCTCCCCCAACCTTCATGAGGTTGATGGACGACATCTTGCGGCCATTCACCAACTCATATGTAGTGGTGTACTTGGATGTCATTCTGATCTTCAGCCAGACTTGGGAAGAGCACCTCCACCACATCCGATAGGTCCTCCAAACACTGTGGCAACACAACTTGTGTGCCAATTTGTAGAATTGCAATTTTTACATGACCCAGGTTCAATATCTGGGATACATTATTGATGAAATGGGAGTCCATGTGGATCCAACCAAGATCCAAGTCATTCAAGATTGGCCAGCCCCAACCACTCTAACAGAGCTTCGTAGATTTTTGGGCCTTTCTAATTTCTATCGTAGGTTCATGTTGGGATTCTCTCATACCACTTGGCTCTTGAGTCAAGTCACCAAGGGAGGAGCGAAAGAAAAATTATTTTGGTCAGAATCTCAACAAAAGGCGTTCATGTAATTGAAACATTGCCTCTATTCAACCCAGTGCTCACATTACCAAAATTGCAACAACCATTTGAGATCGAGATAGATGCCTCTGACTATGCTATTGGGGTAGTTATTACTCAATAGGGGCATCCCGTGGCATATCACAATGAGACATTGTCCGACACAGTCTACAAGTATCCCACTTATGACAAATGAATGTATTCCATTATGCCGGCTTGTTGAAAATGGAAGCATTACATTTTAGGGAAGGAAACAATCATCCACACAGAACATCGACCCCTGCAGTTCATACAGACACAAGGGAAGTTGTAGAATGATCGCCATCAGAAGTGGTCCACATATTTGCAACAATTTCATTTGAACATCAAGTACAAGAAGTGTAGCACCAAAATGTTGCAGACTGCCTCAGCCGACCACCGATCATGGCACTAACCACCGTTCTCAACTCTTGTGGGCACGAGACTTCCAATTGGCTACTCCTCTACAAGATAGATCCAGAATTGGCCACACATACAAGGTACTCTTGGGGGGTATGCCACTTCCAAATTTTCACCTCCAAGATGCACTTTTATATCACCTGGGACACCTTTGTGTTCCTTCAAGAAAGTGTGCCAAGATGATTAGGAAGCACACTATAGTCGAGTTTCTAGGCATTTCGGGGTCAAGAAAATAGTGGCAGTACTGCAGAATTATCTCTATTGGCCGAACCTTCGACAGGATGTCGGGAAGTATATCAGATCCCGCATTGCTTGTGTTATTTCCAAACCGGACATCAAGAAGCAAGGGCTCTATACTCCACTACCTACCCCTAGTAGACCTTGGGAATCCATATCCATATATTAAATGTCGGGCCTTCCTTCTACTAAGCATGGAAACGACTGTGTTTTCATGGTCGTTGACAGATTCTAGAAGATGACCATCAAGGAGGCTTGAAAGAATAATATCACAGCAAAAGGCACTGTTAAACTCTTCTTTTAACGAGTGTGGGTTCACTTTGGGATCCCAAAGTATATAATATCAGATCAAGACAAAAGTTTCCTCAACACATTTTAGTCCAGACTCTGGTCAATGATATGCTAGACACCAAGCTCACAAAATCCACAACTTTCCATCCCCAAAGTAATGGCCAAACAAGGTTCATCAACAGGATGATTGTACACATTCTATTCATGTATAATTCAAAGAATCCATGCACATGGGATGAAAACCTCCCCTATGTACAACACAATTATAACCAGGCTCTCTACAGCTCAACCGGCCACAACCCCTTTCAGGTGGGCTTGGGATTCCAGCCACTATGTCCCATTAATGCAGCCATGCCATTTGCGGCTACTCAGGCCAATTCAGCTCATCTCCAGTCTGAAGCTGACAGAGAGAACAACTTCATTGAGCGCATTCAGCACATCCTCGAATAGGTTCACGACATATTGGACACATCCAATGCTAAGTACAAGCAACAACATGATCAACATTGGGTTCCACACAACTTCCAAGTGGGCGACAAAGTGTGGCTACATTTGCAAAAGAAGCGCCTCACTGGATCCCACCGTAAGCTTCGCCCACTCCGATATGGGCCGTACACCATCACCAAGGCTGTAGGGAACAATTCCTTCGAGCTGAGTATTCCACCATTCCTTATTCTACACCCAATATTCAATGTGGACTACCTTCCTCCCTAATTCCCACCTCTATTAGACGGATCTGACATTGCAAAACAACTCACACCAACAAAGTTAAACCCATAATGCATGGAACAGGCCACCACAGATTGTATCATGGACATGCAAATAAAGAACACTCGCCAATAGAAGATCCAACTGTATCAGGTTGTCAAAGCTGGCCAACTCCTGCACCATGGCAAGTGGTTCACTAGCGACCTATTGAAGCCTCGAAAATCATTGCTTCAAACATTGGGGGAAAACCACCCGATCCGGACCTTAGAACAACTCCTTATCCATTTGGGATGGTGGCACCAACTGGATTTATAGGACCAAATTCCTAGTAATGAAAAATATTGGTGATGGGGTGTTTGTGCAAGTGAATAATGGAACTAACTAACTGATCTAATCTGTCTAACTTAATCTATAACTTGCAAATAATTCTAAAACTAACCCGAGTATTAACTATGAGTATGACTTAAAGATTGTTTCAATTAACAAATAACCATAAAAATGTTTTATTTACTTAAAAGAAAGATGCAGTATCATATAATGATAACTCCGTTTAAGAAATTAAACAGAGTTATAGTAGCACATTGCATTCATAAATTTATATCGTTTACACACACTATGAAATATGATATCCCTCTATCTTCATAAATGATATGATAAAGAAATATTTTTAGAAACAAGTATATATAAGCGATAGCAAATTTTAATGAGAGTATTTCATCACATAAAGAAAAATAAATACTAGATACATTTGATATCTTCCTAATGCAATTTGATATTCTGATCTTGCGCTTTAACTTAGAACAATCTTCAAGGTACATAAATGCAACTCTCAAAAATAATTCACCATGAAATCACAGGAATATTGTGCTTTAACTTAGAAAAATCTTCAAGGTACACAAATGCAACTCTCAAAAATAATTCACCATGAAATCACAAGATATGATCCTTTCTAAAAATAATATAGTCAAGGAGTACATAAATGCATTGTCCAAGCCCAAAAATATTACAAATTTAGGACCCCTTCTAAAATGGTTGAAAGGGGTTTAAATAGGAAATTCAGAAACAAATTAACTAAACTATTGCTAAGAAATATCATCGGAGATCCAAAAATAGAATTACAATCTTAAATAAAATAGATTCATTGGATTTCCATAATATCCAATGTGCGAAGCTAGTAGATCTTGAGCATATCTTTCACTTCTGTTGAATGACTCAGCCTCGAATGCAACTGATTGGTGTATGTGGCATCAGAGAGCTCTGGAATGATGAAATTGATGGCATTAGAAAGGCATTTGATTGCCATCTGCTGACTGTGTGGTTTAATCAAATGTGTCCATAGGACATCCCATGTAATTTCTTGTATTTTACTTATTTTTTGATTCTGCTTGATTGATTCCTACTTCCATCTAGTATCTGTTTCTCTTACCCTTGGCAGCTTTCCTGGAGTACAATCTGAAATTAAATTAGCTTCATACAGACTATCATTAACCAATTGTGTCACACTGTTCATTATGGCTCTTACTCTTGATGTAGCACGTTCTTCTTTAATTAGCAATGTTTCCCATTTAGCAAATAAAATCTCTTTATGCGATGCTTCAATTCTAGGAAGATTCACAATTTTACCCTATTCTGTTTCCTGCCATGTGATAAATTCTGAAATTTTTTCATCGGCACTTTCAATTTCTAATCTTTTATTGAATGATTCGTCGATGAGAGATGATGTTATTTCAAAAAGGGGTTCAGCTTGTGATATTTTCTGGCATAGATCATTCAATTGTTATGACAACAACTTACTCACTTCAAGGGCTTCTGTCTTGAACTGGTCTAGTCTAGGATAATCCCTGAATTTATCTAGTTTTTCCTGAAATATTTTATTTTTCTCCTCTTTGGCAGCCTTTTCATTTTGCAGCAATGTCTACAATTTGGATACCTCTTTAGACAACTGTTGTTGTTTCTCTAAATCTTGTTGATCAAGCTTCTTCTTTTCAATACTCAATTGTTCTTCTAATTGTTTGACTCTGAGTCTTTCTTCTTCCAACTGTTGCTCTAACTGTAATATATTTTGCTGATCACCTGTTGTTCTTTCTTCTAATAATGCTATCTGTAAGTCTTTTTTTTTTACCAATTGAGTGACTTCAGTAGCTTTATCTAAAGTAGCTACACTATAGGCACCTGTATATTGTGATAGTTTGGTAAGATCCTCTGAAGGATTTACTTCAGTGTTCTTCCAAACAACATTCAGTAATTCAACTTGTGGAGTTGAAAGTGGTCCTTGATCAATCTTCCTTCTCTTTCTTTGTTTTCTGACAACAGCCCTATGCTTAGGACTGTAAAAAATATCCAGAGGAGGTATGTCTTCAAATCTCAACACAATTTCTTCATATTGGTGTTCAGGAATAATCTCAATATCCTGATTGTTCAGATTATCAACTTGAGGATTGTTTTTTTCTCCTATTTGCTGAGCAAATTGTTCATATTGTCTTAGGAAATGGGGAGTAATAATTATTTCAGCAGAATTTTCCTCTTTCTGTGAGGTCTTTTCTCTTTCAAGTTGATCATCGGGCTTATTACCCGTATCTTCTTTTTTAGACTGCACATCGGGCTTGCTACCTATATTTTCCTTCTCTGACTGCACATCAATCTATCTACCTGTATTTTCCTTCTCTGATTGCACATCAATTTTGTTGGTTGTCACTTGTTTTTCTTTTTTTTTGGCTGTATCTTCCTTTTTGTTTTGTTCTATTTCAATACTTTTATTTGCTTGTAAAGGAACCCTCAGCTGGTCAAGAGGAACTTTAAGTAATCTCTAGCTTTTGAACTACAGAAATTTATTCATATCTTCTGCTTGAAACTTAGATTTAGCTAGATCATAAACTTGGGAAAATTTCTCAATCGAGACAAATAAATCATCAAAGTTATCAACCTCATGCTCAAACTTAGCAATTTGGACTAAAGTTGTGAAATCAAAAGCTACTTTATTTGGATCATATTGTCTGCCTGGAACAGTTGCAAGTTTAAGATCTCTTATCTTAAGGACTTCTTTTTCAGCATGCTTAAAATCATTAAGAGTATAGGTTCCACAATGGAAAGGAAAGGTAGGCCACAACAATTTTTTGGAATTCTTTAAACACCTAGACATCCCTCTTTCTTTCAACTGATAAGAAATCTCTTGGGCTAAAAGTTTATTAGGGACATATAGAGGTAAGACATGAGGCTCAACAATGCTTCCAAATACTCCAGTATAAGTGAAATTCTCTTCATTGAACCAATTTTTGATTTCGGATATGTCAAGTTTTTTCTTATTAGAGAGACGAGGAGGGGGTTGGTTAAAACTGGTCTGGTAAACAGGCAACAAGTAGCCATGGAAAATTCTGTATACATGGTTTTTGAAATGGGATTTCCACAAAAATTTATGATAGATGTGTATAGGAGTAGGATCTTGAGGAGTCCATTTCCATCACAAAATAGGAAATTCAGAATTAAAACACAAGGCATCTAGAATATAAGCACAAAAATGAAATGGGGGAACATTTCCAGTATGCTTATTTCTTCTATAATCCATAATTTTATTTTCTATTTTACCAGATAGAATAACTGATCAATCCATAATAACGGAACCAACAGCGGCCTCAATCAGGGGTACCATTTGAATAGAAAACCTTGTAGAATTATCACTCCCAAAAATTCTGCACATCATGACAGCAGCATAAGAATACGGAGGTGCGAGAGACTCTGGAGAATACATACCTGAGGTCTCATGCTTATGTTTTTCTGGAGCTTGTCTCCATTGCCTAATAGGGTCCGATTCTATCTCATTTCTTGAAGCGAAATCCTCTAAGAAAGCTTTGTTGTAGATGGTCTGAGGTTCTGACAGATGGTACATTTCCTTGATGTCTTCTGATCTAAAAGACCCAAACATCTTTCCCCCAACTATTACGAATGTTCTGTTTTTGATGGTGGTGTTTTCTATCACCCATCGTATTATGTCATAATATGGGAACAAATTCGCTCGAGCTATAATTCTATGAAGAAAATAATTTGCCGGTTCTTTAAGGGGATTATCATCTGAATCTGATTCTTCATCCAGCACTATCGCCTTTACTTCTGTAACCGTAGGATTTTCTGCTTGAAGCAAGTTATAGACTTCTTCCCAGGAAAGTTTCCCGAGACCCTGGCATGTAGTATCCATAACTAGCTTTATCTTAGCTAGTTTTTCTTTTAGCATTGTGGTAGTGGTAGTAGTATTTGAAGCAGCAACAGCTCTTGATTTCTTAATTTTCTTGGACATATTTTTTATCTAGTATCGTTTCACTAATTCGGAAAATGAGAGGGTTTGATGTTCTACAGCTCTGCGAATGAGAAAAACCTTTCAGAAGCGGGAAGAAATGGAGTTAGAACAAAAACTTATGCGAAAATATTTTATTAATGAGCTCAAATTGATTAACTCCGTATGAAAATTGAATGCCTTAAAGGAAAGTCACATTCACGCATTCATAATAGAATTTATTACTATAATTTGTTTGATTTTCGAATTAATGATGCCCGTACAATCGGATATCGGCAATATTGAAATCTTAATGTAAAAATGTCCTTTCGAAGCTTCTGATTGCGATAGGCCGATGAAGTGTAAATAGTGATTAGTGAAGACTGATGATTCATTTCATCAGAGTTTTTAAAAGGAACAACAAGAAAAACATCTCATGTTTTCCCGATTTGCGATTTGCGATAAAGTCTTATCGCATCAGATATTTTCAAAGGAATTGAGTTATACATAATTTTCACCGAAATGAGATTGTGATGATGATGGGGTTCATCGCATCGGATCTTTTATAAAACAAGTAGTAGTGATGTTGTTTTTTTGAAATGCAATTGCGATTATGACATCACATCAGAGTTTATCAAGTAGACCTGAATGAAATATGATTTATTCGAAATTTGATTCCGATAAGTCACATCGCATCGGAGTTATGCAAAGACAATATGAAAACATAACACTCTATCGATATGCATCAGACTTTTTAACATGAAAACTCTTATACTTTGTGCCGATGTGATATAAGCTTTATAGTTGATCGGGTCGGAATAAACTTAATGTTACATTTGTTTATTTTCACTTGAGATATGCGATATATAATTTTTAATCAATGAATCTTTTTATTGTTTTATTTTATAATGATCGGATTTCCTCAAAGTTTTTATTTCTATCTAACTAACAAAGGGGAGCCATTTCTAAATGAAATTTATTCTAAAATTTTAGAAATGGGGAGAATTGTTGTACAGTACAGCAATTGGCGATTCACTAGAAGAAACAGTTATCTCTAAACAAATAAAATGAAAACTATACTTTTAGTAAGTAAAAGTTTTAAGAATAATGAAAACTATCTTAGAAAAATTTAAATAAAATCTAACTCTGAAAAAGAAATTAAAATCACTTTCAATCTCTTTTTAGTTCCTCAAAAATAAAAATATTTTTGGTTTAATCAAGTTCTGATTGGTTGATAAAGACAAAGTAGGGGTCCTCTCCGCTCTTAGCTTTGTGATTTACTCTATTTTCATAGGTAGTGCCTTTGCTGCCTGAAAACATTCATAGTCTCGAAAGGGTTACCTTTTAACCATTAATCATTCATTGTCCCATCCATATAAGAGCATGACTCTTTAAAAGGTAAATTCATAAGATATAATATCTTGTGTTTTTCTCTTTTTCTTTTAATTTAAAAGCCATTGTTCTGGTTTGGTAGCCAGTTGATAACAATGCCACTTACTAGTTGTAATCAAACTGAACAAGCTGGCTCATGATGAGACTCCTTGTCTTATAATTATAAGCCATTACCCTGTTTTGGTATGCAGTGCTGGCAATGTCAGTTTAATTACTTCTTATGATCATGTTAAGTAGCCTCGTGATGAGACCTCTTGTCTTTTATTATTAGAAAAATAATTTTTAGAATTATATTCTAAAAAATCACAACCTTAATGGATGGGGTGAATGGTTTTCTCCTTAGGAGTTGATGGATGACAATTTTTTAGAGTTTTAAGTGCCAAATTGGAGAAGTATTTACTTTTTATAGATAACCTTTTTTTGCTTAACAAAATTATAATGATTTACAATATTTTCAAGGTTTCATAAGATTTTGCAAATGTTTTAAACAGATTCTCAAAGTTTAATATTTTATTTTAACTATCCAAAACTGCAATCATTTCCTTAAAAATTCTTATTTACATAAATAAGCATTTACAATATTTTCTCAAAGAAATTTTCAAATAGTAAAAATTCAATTAAATACTATTAACAACCTTATTTGTAAACAAACAAACTTTCATAATAGAATATGTATAGGTAAGAAGGGGTTACCTTCTTAAGAAAAGAATTTTTTCAAGATAAGCCCATTCACAGGAAGAGATTCTCTCTTTCCTGTTAAATCTTGCAATATGAACGTTGATGAGCCTATATTTTCAATAACTTGAAATGGTCCAAGCCACATCTTTTGAAATTTGGTATGTTTACCCTTATCTTCATGTGCTTTGTCCCATTTCAAAACAACATCACCAATTTGCAAAGTTTTGGATCCAGTAGAACTTGAATCAAAAGAATATTTTATGAGTTGTTGATGTTTGATATGAACACTTTTAACTTTCTCCCTATCTTCTTCTAACTTAAGAATTTGATCAAATTCAATTGAAGAGATGATGAAGGATTCTCTTCAATGAATTGGACTAGGGCTAGAGATGGAAGTACTAGGTTTGATGGTATAACAACTTCTTTTCCATACACTAGATTAAAAGGTGAAGTTCCTATTGAAGCTTTTTGAGTTATGTGATCAGCCCATAGTGCAAAAATTAAAGATTTATGCCAATTCTTTTGACTCTAATCAATTGTTCTTTTGATGATTTTGATAAGATTTTTATTTGTTGATTCAACTAAACCATTACCTTGTGGATAATAATTTGCTGAATATTTCAATTTGAAACCTCTCTTGATTGCAAATTCCATTATACTATTTTCAGAAAAATAAGATGCATTATCAAAAACAAAGGCATTAGGTACACCAAACCTGGTAATGATGAAATGATCAATGAATTCAATGATTTCATCAGAATTGGATACCTTTAAAGGGATTGATTCTACCCATTTTTTAAAGTAATCCGTTGTTGTAAGGATGTATCTGTGTTGTTTGGAAGAATGTGGAACAATTTCTCCAATAATATCAAGTCCCCATTGTTTAAATGGTTGCTCAATATTTACTGGTTGTAAAGGAAAGGCTGGTTTCCTTTGTTTCCCACTAGCAGTTTGACAAGTCTCGTATTTCCTTACATAGTCTTGTGCATCTTTGAACAAGGTAGGCCAATAGTAACCAATATGGATTATTTTGTGGGCTGTAGTGTCTCCTCCAAAATGTCCACCTGCTGGTCCATCATGCAATTCCTGCAACACCTTGTGTGCTTCAGTTTTTTCAAGACATCTTAATAGAATGGAATCATAATTTCTTCTAAATAACACATCATCAATGATTTATTTTAATCTTAAAGCGTGCTTGTTTTTATAGCTGAGATTAGAAGGAGCATACCCATTTTTCAATTAAAAGATCAGATCAGCATATTGAGATTCAGAATCTATAATACTTATTTGATTTACTTGAATAGTATTATCTTGATCTTAATGTTCTGGTACATTAGAAGCTCCTGCTAACAATCTGCAAAAACCTTGTCCTCTAACAATTTTGGCTGGCTTAATATCAACATTATACTCTTGTAAAGTTGTTACCCAATTAGCTCTCTTTTCTCCTACTTCCTTTTGTATTAACAATTGTCTCACTGTGGAGAATGGGACAATTATTTTGGTATGTGTCTTTAGGAGGAATGGTCTAAAATGTTTGATTGATTTAAACACAGCAAAGGCTTGTTTTTCTACATCAGAGAAATTAAGTTCGACTTCTTGCAGATTGGAGCTAAAGAAAGATATTGGTGCTTCTGCTTGTTGATCATTGGGTTGTGTTAAAATGGCAACATAGGATGTTTCAGTAGCCAAAGTATACAGAATGAAATGTTTAGAAAAAACAGGAGTATTCAATGTAGGTGCATTAATGATTGCCTGTTTGATTGAATCGAAGGCTTCTCTTTCTTTATGCAACCATTTGAAAACTGAATTTTTCTTTACCATATTCTGCAAAGGTAAAAAAATTTGAGAAAAATCAGGAATAAATCTCTTCACAAAATTGATTTGTCCCAAAAAGGATTTCATAGATTTCTTGTTATGTGGTAAAGAAGTATTAGAAATTTCTTTCACTCTATCGGGGTCAATATATATGCCATCTTTAGACACAACAAATCCTAATAGCTTTCCTTCATTGAGAGCAAAGAAGGATTTCTCTGGATTCAAAGAAATGCCAAACCTTCTACATCGTTCAAATATCTGTTTCAAATCATGCAGATGATTAGCTATTTTCTTTGAAAAGACGGTTATGTCATCAAGATAGATAACAATTGATCTATTAATCAACCCTTTGAATGCTATATCCATGGCTCTCTGGAAAGTAACTCCTGTATTGATCAAACCAAAAGGCATTTTTTGGTAGGCATAAGTTCCCCACTTGGTTCTGAAGGTAGTTTTCAACCTATCATCCGGATGTACCAATATTTGGTTATAACCTGAAAAACCATCAAGAAAAGACATTAGTTCAGAACCAGCTACTTTTTGAAGTATTTGTTCCATTGTTGGTAATGGGAAGTTATCCTTTTGACATGCCTTGTTCAGATTTATAAAATCAATACATATTTTAATATCTCCATTCTTATTCTTGACAGGCACCATGTTTGAGACCCAACTAGAATGTATTACAGGAAAAATAATTTTCACCTTCAAAATTTTATTCAATTCCATTTGATTTTACTTTCTAGATTGGGATGAATTTTTCTCAACTTCTGTTGCACTGGTTTTACATCGGAAAGCATTGGAATTGTATGTTGAATGACAGAAGTATCATAAGTTTTCAAGTCTTCATAACTCCAAGCAAAGACATTTTTGTACTTATTCAGAAGTTTGATGAAAGCAATCCTTTCCTCTGAAGTTAACTCGAGTCCTAAATTAACATTTTGTGGTTTAGACTCAGTGCCAAGATTTACTAATTCAAACTTCAAAGTAGAACTTTGAAGTTTGGCATTGGTAACCTTTTTGAATCTATCTTTGATATCATATAGATCTTCAAGTTTAACTATAGACCTGGGAATAGGATTTTCATTGTCTTTTGATGTGTTTTGAAGATCATGATCACTTTCGTCAATGATTTGGTCATCATAATATTTTTCTGAAGTCAAGAAATTTAAGATATCTTCATCATGATAGAATACTCTCCAATTGGTGACATTATCAAGTACAGAAGGTTGAAAAATTAATTCAACTAAAAACATATCTGGACTATAATCCTCAGCTGGGAGAATCTTGGAAGCGACATTAGCTAATAAATCAACCGATGAATTCTGAGTTCTAGGGATAGAAGAGATGTTGAATGCTAGAAATTGAGTGGTAAGATCTTGAACAAGGGATTTATAATGTTTAAGATGATATGAAAGACAATAGATAGTGTTTCTTACTTGTCTGATAACAATTTCGGAATCAAGGGATTTAACCCTATTTCTTTATAAAGCCCTTGGATCAAGGCTTCATATTCAACAGTGTTATTCATACACTCAAACTCTAGTCTACATGACAGCATAGTTTTTTCTCCCTCTGGATCAACTAAAATGCATCCATCTCCTGTGCCATCATTGGATTTTGATCCATCAAAATACAAAGACCAAAATAAAGACTTACTTACAGTTTTATTTACAGATTGGTCAGAAAAATTAATGCATCTTGAAGAATAAGTTTTTGAAAATTTTTCAATTTGTGAAGTAAAAGTATTTACAGAAAAAGGTGATTCAGGTGCTGTGAAATTTCCAAGGAATGATTCAACAGAATAACCTCCAAGAATGTTGTTATTAACAGCCAGATGTTCATTTTCTTGTTCAAATTCTGCCACAGTATGCATCATGTGTTTTTCTCTCTCAACCTTGATTTGATTGGGTTTCACTTTCTGGGGAAGCCACATGTGAGAAGAATCAGTGGCGATATAACCATTAAGCTTTGCAGACCAATCCCTACTTAATATTAATCCATAAAACTTAGGAATATCTGCAATTAGAATATCAATTCTCAGGACTATTCTGGGATCAGAGGCTAACCTAATAGTGACCGAATTTATTTCTCCCACAACTTGCACTTTAGTCCGATCTAATTGAACAATATGTACTGTGGATTTTTGGGGTTCAATTTTTAATTTTGAGCAGACTGAAGTAGGCATTATATTTGATGATGCTCCTGAATGTATCAAACAGTTGTGTAAATTCTTGTTGTAGATCTCATAAGTCAAGAGAAAAGGAGGTGTCTGAGAATTGGATCTTTCTCCAATAAGAACAATATCAGTAGCATCTACTTTATCTAGTGGCTTACTTAATCCTTTGGCTGCTTTGGAAACTACAACACTTGGTAGAGGAGAAATAGGTGTTGCATTTAATTCTTTCAATAACAGCTTCTGTTGATGCTTGAGTTTGCTGAGTTCATGTAGAGAAATATTTTCTCTAGTTTTCTTCATGTCTTCAACAATGTTATAATCCATAAAATCAGACACTACCAGAGTCTTAGATGTTGTTGTAGGAGGATTAGAAGACGATGGTTGATTTTGAGTAGGCAAAGGAGAAGCTTTCTTTATAGGGGTTTTATATTTGATATTTAGAGTTGAACTTTTCTTCTTGGGGACTGTTTAAACAGGTTCTGCTGTAGATTTACTTCTAGTACTTACAGGTATGGCTTCTTGTTCCTTTCCACTGTCTGAGTTAGGCAAAATGAAATCCCACATCTCGTGTAATTCATCTATTTCTTCTTCTTCTTCTTCTTCTGATAATTTAGGTGTATCTTCAACTTCATCTTCTTCTAGATCTGACTCTATATTGGATATTGAATTGGGTGGCTTAGAAACAGTTTTCTGATTCCTTTTGAAGTTCCTAAAAGATCTATTGGTGGAAGTTTCTACTACTTGTTTCTTGATTTCGATCATTTCATTAGATAAAGTCTTCGGAATTTTCTGTAAGCCTTCCATGTCATAAGGATCCCTAGGTGTTTTCTTATTTGAATCATCCTTAAAACTAACTTTTCTGGATTTTCTTTCCTCATTAGCATTCCTTTTATCCAAAGCAATGATCTATCGTTCTACTGCAATTTATTCTTTCATATTTTCAGCTAAAGTAGGTTTAGCAGCTCTATCTACAAAAATGGCTATATTTTAAGGCAAAGTTGTTATATACCATTCACTTTGGACTTGCTCACTGGGTTTTGAGGTTGTAGGAATTTTATTCAAAAAAAATTTGAATCGGGAATTAAAATCTTTGATAGGTTCTTTGGATTCTGCTCTCAAATTGGAGAGATCATTAATTAAAGTTGCTATTGATCTGTCATCTCCAAATTTGGTTAAGAAATGTTCCTGGAAAATATCCCAACTTGTAATAGATCTTGATGGTAATGAAAAATACCAGGATCCTTCTGCCCCTTGTAAAGTATAAGGGAATAACCTAACCACAACATCTTCATGTTGTACTCCATTTAAATTTATAGATAACATAAAGTTATTAATGTGTTCTTCTGCTTGTATACCAAGGTCAGGACTAAATTTTGGTAGTCATTTTTTAGGATGATCTGGAAATCATGCAAAGGTGCAGGCCTTTCAACAGCTCCTGGATTAGTGCATGGTCTTTGTGCCATTGTTGTGATAATGGTTGAGGGACTTGAAGAGACAACTGGTGTTTGAGTAGAGGTTGTTGGAATAACTGTATCCTTTTGGGTTTGAGTTTGGGAAGCAGATGAGTGATTTTGTGATGAAGAAATAATATCACTACCTGATTCTGATGGTGTTTTTCTGGTTTTAACTCGACTAGGTAAAGGAAATTCCTTTGGAGGAATACCAAGTTTTTCACTTTGTGACCTAGTAAGAGGTTTTGAAGATATGAATTGTGACGTAACACTACCTTCGGATAATTTAGACTCTTCTAAAGATAATGAGAACCCTTGGAGTTTATGAACTAAAGCTTGTATTTCAGGGGACTCGGGAGGTTGATTGTCTGACAGATCTAAAGCTTTGGTAGTGGGTGTATTGATGTTCTTCTCAATTTCTTCCCTAGAGATTTGAGATGTAGAGGAAATTGAAGAAGGTGATGAGGGTGAATTGTTCTTGGAATGGCCTATAGATTTGGATTTAATTTCCATTCATAGCTTAGGCCCTCCTTCTAGCGCCAAAAATGTTGAAGCCTCGAAAATCGTTGCTTCAAACATTGGGAGAAAACCACCCAGTCCGGACCTTAGAACAGTTCCTTATCCATTTGGGATGGTGGCTCCGACTGGATTTATAGGACCAGTTTCCTAGTAATGAAAAAGATTGGTGATGGGGTGTTTATGCAAGTGAATAATGGAACTAACTAACTGAGCTAATCTGTCTAAATTAATCTATAACTTGCAAATAATTCTAAACTAACCCGGGTATTAACTGTGAATACGACTTAAATATTGTTTCAATTAACAAATAACCATAAAAATGTATTATTTACTTAAAAGAAAAATGCAGTATCATATAATGACAAATCTGTTTAATAAATTAAACAGAGTTATAATAGCACATCGCATTCATAAATTTATATCGTTTACACACACTATGAAAGATGATATCCCTCTATCTTCATAAATGATATGATAAAGAAATATCTTTAGAAACAAGTATATATAAGCGATAGAAAATTTTAATGAGAATATTCATCACATAAAGAAAATAAAACGAAATCGATAGAAATACCAGATACATTTGATATCTTCCTAATGCAATTTGATATTCTGATCATGTGCTTTAACTTAGAACAATATTCAAGGTACAAAAATGAAACTCTCAAAAATAATTCACCATGAAATCACAGGAATCTTGTGCTTTAACTTAGAACAATCTTCAAGGTACAGAAATGCAACTCTAAAAAATAATTCACCAAGAAATCACAAGATAGATCCTTTATAAAAATAATATAGTCAAGGAGTACAGAAATGTATTTTCCAAGCCCAAAAATATTACAAATTCAGGACCCCTTCTAAAATGGTTGAAAGGGGTTTAAATAGGAAATTCAAAAACAAATTAACTAAACTATTGCTAAGAAAGATCATCGGAGATCCAAAAATAGAATTGTGATCTTCAATAAAATAGATTCATTGGATTTCCATAATATCCAATGTGCGAAGCTAGCAGATCTTGAACATATCTTTCACTTCTATTGGATGACTCAGCCTCGAATGCAACTAACTAGTGTATGTGGCATTGGAGAGCTCTAGAATGATGAAATTTATGGTATTAGAAAGGCATTTGATTACCATCCACTGACTGTGTGGTTTAATCAAATGTGTCCATAGGACATCCCATGTAATTTATTGTATTTTACTAATTTTTTGATTCTAATTGATTGATTCCTGCTTCCACCTAGTATCAGTTTCTCTTACCCCTGGCAGCTTTCCTGGAGTACAATCTCAAATTAAATTAGTTTCATACATACTATCATTAACCAATTGTGTCAGATTGTTCATTATGGCTCTTTCTCTTGATGTAGCATTTTCTTATTTAATTAGTTGTGTTTCCCATTCAGAAAATAAAATATCTTTATGTGATGCTTCAATTCTAGGAAGATTCGCAATTTTACCCTGTTCTGTTTCCTGCCATGTGATAAATTCTGAAATTTTCTCATCGGCGCTTTCAATTTCTAACCTTGTATTGACTGATTCGTCGATGAGAGATGATGTTATTTCACAGAGGGGTTCAACTTGTGATATTTTCTAGCATAGATCATTCAATTGTTGTGACAACAACTTACTCACTTCAAGGGCTTCTGTCTTGAACTGGTCTTGTTTAGGATAATCCCTGAATTTATTGAGTTTTGCCTAAAATATTTTATTTTGCTCCTCTTTGGAAGCCTTTTCATTTTGCAGCAATGTATGCAATTTGGATACCTCTTGAGACAACTATTGTTGTTTATTTAAAGCTTGTTGATCAAGCTTCTTCTTTTCAATACTCAATTGTTCTTCTAATTGTTTGACTCTGAGGCTTTATTCTTCCAACTGCTGCTCTAACTGTAATATCTTTTGTTGATCACCTGTTGTTCTTTCTTCTAATAATGCTATCTGTAAGTCTTTTTGTTTTACCAATTGAGTGACTTCAGTAGCTTTATCTATATTAGCTGCACTATAGGCACCTGCATATTGTGATAGTTTGGTAAGATCCTCTGAAGGATTTACTTCAGTGTTCTTCCAAACAACATTCATTGATTCAACTTGTGGAGTTGCAAGTGGTCCTTGATCAATCTTCCTTCTCTTTCTTTATTTTCTAACAACATCCCTATGCTTAGGGATGTAAAAGATATCCAGAGGAGGTATGTCTTCAACTCTCAACACAATTTATTTAGATGGGTCTTCAGGAATAATCTCAATATCCTGATTGTTCAGATTATCAACTTGAGGATTGTTTTTTTCTCCTATTTTCTGAGAAAATTGTTCATACTGTCTTAGGAAATGGGGAGTAATAATCATTTCAGTAGAATTTCCCTCTTTCTGTGAGGTCTTTCCTCTTTCAAGTTGATCATCGGGCTTATTACCTGTATCTTCTTTTTTAGACTGCACATCGGGCTTGCTACATGTATTTTCCTTCTCTGACTGCACATCAATATTTCTACCTGTAGTTTCCTTCTCTAATTGCACATCAATTTTTCTGGTTGTCTCTTATTTTTGTGTTTTGCTGGCTGTATCTTCCTTTTTCTTTTGTTCTATTTCAGTACTTTTATTTTCTTGTAAAGGAACCCTCAACTGGTCAAGAGGAACTTTAAGTAATCTCTGGCTTCTGAACTACATAAATTTATTCATATCTTCTGCTTGAAACTTAGGTTTAGCTAGATCATAAACTTGGGAAAATTTCTCAATCGAGACAAATAAATCATCAAAGTTACCAGCCTTATGCTCAAACTTAGCAATTTGGACCAAAGTTGTGAAATTGAAAGCTAATTTATTTGGATCATTTGTATGCCTGGAACAATTGCAAGTTTAAGATCTCTTATCTTAAGGACTTATTTTTTAGCATGCTTAAAATCATTAAGGGTATAGGTTCGACAATGGAAATGAAAGGTAGGCCACATAAATTTTTTGGAATTCTTTAAACACCTAGACATCCCTCTTTCTGTCAACTGATTAGAAATCTCTTGGGCTAAAAGTTTATCAGGGACATATAGAGGTAAGACATGAGGCTCAACCATGCTTCCAAATACTCCAATATAAGTGAACTTCTCTTCACCGAACCAATTTCTGATTTAGGATATGTCAAGTTTTTCCTTATCAGAGAGACGAGGAGGGGGTTGGTTAAAAATGGTCTAGTAAACAGGCTGTTAGGATTTAATGCAAAAATAAAATATTTACCGAGAGGAATAATAATCATGAAAAAGAACCAAAAACAAAACATTAACATAAACACATATGTTTATCTAGGAAAACCCCAAATCTGGGGAAAAACCTAACCAATGAAATTTCATTAACCAATGGCCAAAACCCTGGCCAATCTGGCCAAGTGAGCCTTCACTGCTCACGTCCAGGCCTACATCACAATGAAGTCCTCCCAGCCTTTTATAGGCTCCATTACATGCAATACCATGGGCTAAAACCATGGGTGCACAATACCATGTGCCCCAAAACCACTACTATTTACCCTAGTCAACATTGACTCTATCCTGAGTCAAGTTTACCTAACAATTCCCCCCTTAAACTTGACTTGGGGATTATTGACTAAATCCAGCCAAACCTTCTAAATGAGACAACCCCGCTCACTCTAGCTCTTCCCCCCTCAAATTTTTACCCAGGGTAATTGTTAACTTGACATCCCCCCTATAACCTAGGTCTAACCCAGACTTTACCAGTGATTATCCAAGGGTATGCATGCCATACCAGGTCTTACAGTAGTATGCCCATTTACATGTAAAACATTAACTCCATTATAATAATAATTTTTTTTTTGTTTCATTGTTGCTATTCTTTGTATGACCATTCTCTACATTCATTCATGATTTCCTCTCCAAAGAGGACATCATATTTGTACATCAATCTGCCAAATTATTTGTTGTGTTAGTACATATGACATCAATGTCCATATAAAAAGAATCCATCTACCAGATTACATGGGTCACCAGCCTCTGTAACCACCAGTCCTCTAGGAATTCTCTTCAGATACATGGTTCATCAATTTTTAATTAATCCACATGCACATTTCCTCTCTTATTTTGACGTTCTTCAAATCATTTGATTGACACATTCTGTCAAACAATTTGCATGTAACCAATCCCCATATCTTCTTACTCTATGGATTTAGAGACCAAGACCTCTCTAAAGCAACAATATAGCTCCATATCCTCAACCACACCCTCATTTTTTATCCAGATCCTTCTCTGCATAGTTGCATACACGCACCTTTGTGGAGTAATTCACAATCTGAACTATTTACACACATGTTTTCTTCAATTTAATGTCCAATAACCTCTTGATTTGTGCAGGGAATGATCTGAGATTCTTAAGCTCTCAACTCCTCCCACTGGCAAGAAGAAAAAATTTACCCAATGAGTTAACTGCAATCGCGACCCAGGAAATACATGAACTCGGTCTCTGAGTTGTATTTTCCACGTGCCACCTCCTTCAAAATTCTAGTAGCTTGCCCACACAACGTGGCACTCTTGAGATACAAGTTACTCGAACCAAGCCCGCTCGATCTCATAGAAACTTGTCCACCGCAGATCGACAACCTTGATCCCTGCGATTCGTCGTCAAGCAGTGAAATGTGCATTTGCTTCAAGCGATTCACTACATGTTTGACCTCATCTTGAGAAAAAAAATCATGGATATGTGAACAAATACTCCTACTGCTATCTTTCACAGCAATGACTGCTCAAATAAATTCACTTCTTTGCCCGATCCAGACTCTTTCTCTTCTTGCAGACTCCATCGATGCCTACTCCGATCCTTTCGTGGTCTGAGCTTAGATTCGATCAATATGGGATTTTATTTTACACTGCTCAGAGCTCAGATATCTTGTAGCATTGTGCTCCTTCCATCATAAAATTTTGGAATTTCCAGTACTAGCATCTAAGATCCGATCTCAGAGCGACTATCCTTGAATCCTCAAAAAATTAATCTGACTCTCTGTCTGTCCTTCGAGCATTGGCATGTTGCTATCTCAGATAAAGCTAGATTCGCATTCACCGTCTCAAAATAAGCCTGCTCACGGTGCTTTAACGTTGGAGTATTTCTCTACGTACTTGGCTTGAATCCTAGAAATATCCAGATCTGAATCTAGCAGCAGATCTACAGTTTATCATGGTGTCAATCGATTCTCAGTGATCGCTCTCCATCAAGGAAGATATCCTCATGTTTGCACAACTTCCGTCCATGGATCACTTCCAGAAATCTTGCACTAGATTGCAAGATTTCATTAACATTCACCACAATTGATTTTTCCTATGTGGCAGCTCCACACATGCTCTGCCTCTTTTCTAGTGATTCCATGATCTTTTAATTATGCGGCCTCTTCACGCCTAGTCGTTTCTCTCTATAAATTTATATCCACGCTTCATCTTCGATCACAGATCTTACAGATTGGATCCCCTTCATACATATCAGATCTGTAAACAACCTGCAATGATTTCATCAGGCCAATAGAACCTTTGGCTTCAAAAACTTCCCTCTGAAGCCAAAACTTGGCTCCAATACCAGTTGTTAGGATTTACTGCAGAAATAAAATATTTACCGAGAGGAATAATAATCATGAAAAATAACCAGCAACAAAACATCTACATAAACACAGATGTTTATCTGGGAAAACCCCAAATCCAGGGAAAAACCCAACCAATGAAATTTCATTAACTATTGGCCAAAACCCTGGCCAATCTATCCAAGTGAGCCTTCACCACTCACCTCCAAGCCTACATCACAATGAAGTCTTCCCAGCCTTTTATAGGCTCCATTACATGCAATACCATGGGCTAAAACCATGGGTGCACAATACCATGTGCCCAAAAACCACTACTATTTACCCTAGTCAACATTGACTCTATCCTGAGTCAAGTTTACCTAACACAGGCAACATGTAGCCATGGAAAATTATATATACATGGTTATTGAAATGGGCTTTCCACAAAAGTTTATGATAGATGTGTATAGGAGTAGGATCTTGAGGATTCCATTTCCATCCCAGAATAGGAAGTTCAGAATTAAAACACAAGGAATCTAGAATATAAGCACAAAAATGAAATGGGGGAACATTTCAAGTATGCTTATCTCTCCTATAATCCAGAATTTTATTTGCTATTTTATCAGATAGAATAACTGACCAATCCATAATAATGGAACCAACAGCGGCCTCAATCAGGGGTACCATTTGAATAGAAAACCTTGCATAATTATCACTCCCAAAAAGTCTGCACATCATGGCAGCAGCATAACAATACGGAGGTGCGAGAGACTCTACAGAATACATACCTGAGGTCTCATGCTTATGTTTGTCTCGAGCTTGTCTCCATTGCCTAATAGGGTCTGATTCTATCTCATTACTTGACGCGCAATCCTCTAAGAAAACTTTGTTGTAGATGTTCTGAGGTTCTGGAAGATGGTACATTGCCTTGATGTCTTCCGATCTAAAAGACCCAAACATCTTTCCCCCAACTATTACAAATGTTCTGTTTGTGATGGTGGTGTTGTCTATCACCCATCGTATTATGTCATAATATGGGAACACATTCGTCCGAGCTGCAATTATATGAAGAAAAGAATTTTCCAGTTCTTTAAGTGGATTATCATCTGAATCCGATTCTTCATCCATCACTGTCGCCTTTAATTTTGTAACCGTAGGATTTTCTACTTCAAGCAAGTTATAGAATTCTTCCCAGGAAATTTTCCCAAGACCTTGGCATGTAGTATCCGTAACTAGCTTTATCTTGGTTGGTTTTTCTTTTGGCATTGTGGTAGTGGTTGCAGTCTTTGAAGCGGCAGCAACTCTTAATTTCTTAAGTTTCTTGGACATTTTTTTTATCTGGTATCATTTCAATAATTCGGAAAATGAGAGGGTTTTATGTTATACAGCTCTGAAAATGAGAAAACCCTTTCAGAAGTGGGAGGAAATGGAGTTAGAAGAAAAACTTGTGCGAAAATATTTTATTAATGATCCCAAATTGATTAACTGCATAAGAAAATTGAATGCCTTAAAGTAAAGTCACATTCACGCATTCATAATAGAATTGATTACTATAATTTTTTTGATTTTCAAATTAATGATGTTCGTACAATCAAAGATCGACGATATTGAAATCTTAATGTAAAAATGTACTTTTGAATCTTCCGATTGTGATAGGCCGATGAAGTGTAAATAGTGATTAGTGAAGACTGATGATTCATCGCATCGGAGTTTTCAAAAAGAATAACAAGAAAAACATCTCATGTTTTCCTGATTTGCGATTTGTGATAAAGTCATATCGCATCGGATATTTTCAAAGGAATTGAGTTCTACATAATTTTCACTGAAATGTGATTGCGATGATGATGGGGTTCACCGCATCAGATATTTTATAAAACAAGTAGTAGTGATGTTGTTTTTTCGAAATGTGATTGTGATTATGACATCACATCAGAGTTTATCAAGTAGACCTGAATGAAATATTATTTATTCGAAATGTGATTGTGATAAGTCACATTGCATCAGATTTTTGCAAAGACAATATGAAAAAATAACACTCTACTAATATTTGATTGTGATTTACTTTATCGCATCAGAATTTTTAACATGAAAACTATTATACTTTGTGCCGATGCGATATAAGCTTTACATTTGATCGGGTTGGAATAAACTTAATGTTACATTTGTTTATTTGCACTTGAGATATGCGATATGCGATACATAATTTTTAATCAATGAATCTTTTTATTGTTTTATTTTATAATGATCTAATCTCCTCAATGTTTTTATTTCTATCTAACTAAGAAAGGGGACCCATTTCTAAATGAAATTTATTCTAAAATTTTAGAAATGGGGAGAATTGTTGTACAATACAACAGGACCAAGTTCAGCAGAAGTTTCCTCATATCATGGAGGAACTCAATGCAATGGGGACCACTGCTTCATAATGGAGGAGGAATGATCTAGGTAGATATTGGTGGCCACCTGCCTATTCCACTTAGGGACCCACCATTGTCTCTTTCAGTTTTTTATTTTTGGCACAACTTACTATTTTTAGCATTTTTTTGGGTCTGTTGGGCTAGAATTGTGAATTAAGGATAAAATACGCTTCCTAGATAGATGACAGTCTATAACAACAGATTAAAGACTATACAACTACCTTCCCTAACTCAGAGTAGATACACAGAAAGGATTAGAGGCTTACTTGTAATCCGAGCGCTTCTAAATGACTCCTTTTGTCGCTTCCGTTGTAGCTTCAAATTCAAGAGGTTTGTGCGAAATTCTTCTTGAAAGAAAGAAAACTAAAACAATAGAAGATAGCAATAATACAAATGTCTATTCAAGTTATTTTGATAAATCAGTAAAGTATAAACAATATACATCAACTAAGATCTTGCAATATGGAAAATCAAAGCCAATACAGATGTATATAGGGAAAAGTAAGTGGTATTCTTTATTGATGATAGAAGGAGAGGTTACAACCAAATGACCGATTTGAAGTGACCCTTCCAGAAATGATTCTCAGCCCCATCACAGTATAAATATCTCCAGTAGATGTTACACAAATCTAACTCTTAATTGAAAATCCTCCAACATTTCTCTACTCAAATTCTTCCTTCTCAAACACTCATATCTGTGCTCAATTTATAGATGAACTTAAGGTTGTTCTGTAATCAATGACTTTCCAATAATAGGCAAGACATGTTTCCAATCTTGTAGATGTCAAATGAACACTTGGATTTGAATCTTGACACGTGTGAAGTCTTCTAGAAGGCACTGGCCAAGTGGAGATTCGGGAACAATGAGAATTTCGCTCCCAATGTGACCAACGCACCCATAGATGTCAGGAAATGCTTTGCAGAGCAGCCTTGCATGGGGCTACCTACATATGCAATTCACTTAGTCCCCTTAGAGGTAGCGTTGGTGAGCTCTCATATGCTATATAATAAACTTCAAACCTTGGAAACCTTTACTTGATGAAAGTCATGCTTGATTTGTCTTGTTCTTGCCTTAGGGAATGTAGCAACTTGAAATGATAGGGAATGATATACCCTTAGTCATTGTTCCTGGAGATGATGCCCTATTAACCAGGTCATTGGGAATGATGCCCAAATTGACCTATAACAATTTCCCCCTAAAGCATGAGGTCAAAATAATAAAAACATTTGATTGAGATGCTTTACACTGTGATGGGTTGGAGATGAAGCGGAGTGGTCACCTACATCAATCTTACAATAAATTACATCATGATATATCCTCTTTTATCATAATTGTTGAGGGTAGGCATTCCCATGTTCAGCACATAAACAATCTAATAACATGTACATAATTCAGAAAGTCGTCGACACTGGAATGTTTCCCAATGCAGACATGCCTATAGATATAGGCCCATGTTTGGATGACAATCTGTATGTAAGGTCATCGTATGGATGATGTGTACAAAAATCCTAAAATTGCAGCCCGGATGGCTGAAACTATATCCAGGGTCTTGTTATCTCATTCACTCAATCATTCGGGTACAAGTCTAGCCATGCGAATATATGATTTGTCATCGAACATGGAAAGACATCATTTGATTACCAGCTAATGATGTGAGATGTTAAAAAATGTGAGAGAACCACCATTAATGAAAAAGGCCCTCAAGGTACCGCAGTACATTTTTTAAGGCCTGAATAGATGATTTGATGTCGAACGCCAAACAAAATATTTCGGTCAAAGGTCCAAAAGTGAAGATCTTGTCGATGTTGTAACAAGCCTCATGGTACTAGAATCTAATGTTTCTTAGTGAATTTCCTGGATATTGATTTGTTGTCGACAGGAAGCCACTTATTGCGAAACGAGAGTTACTAATTTCAGAGACAAGGGTATGAATTGATATAGTAGTTTTCAGGGATGACGTTCATGAGAATAAAGGTTTACGAGTATTGTAGAAGGATGAGTTTATTCACTGGATGACTTCTCTTGAACATATCGATGACACTGTGATGAGTTGGCAGCATTGACCAAAAACCAAAGTGAAGGAATGATGAGCCATAGGTATGAATGAATCATCAAGAGGATTACCCAACCCAAACAATCACAGACATGGAGTGAAGGAAGTGTCATGTTCAAGAGCAAGTTGCTACCATAAAGAAATTTTGCTCACTTTTCCGAAATTTTCCTTAGTCATTTTTCAACCAATACCTCTTTATTTTTTAACAAGCTTAAGGAGGATAACATTTTCTTGATCTATAATTCAACCCTTTGGGTGAATAAATTATCGCTATTTAATAATTTAATGAGTCTAGCGATGAATGAAACTCGATCCTTGCCATTATCGACAAGCTCGTCGCTATTTTATGTTTTAACGAGCTTAACGATAGTGATAGCCCGGTCCTTTTTCATATTTAGAGAGCTTGAAAAAGAGGACGAAAGAAAACTCCATAAGTAATTTTTCGTAAATTTGTCACTCAAATCTGAAAAAGTGTAAAATAATATCTGAGAGAACCTCTTTGGTCATGTTTAACCAAGGTATTCATTTTTCGTAAATAATCTATCTCAGTCCGGAAAAGGGTTTAACTTATACTAAGTAGATATCAATTCATTTACTTTTACGAGCTCGAAAATACAAGTGATCGACAATATTTTCACATTATCGGAGTCTAAAAAGGGCTGAAAGAAGACTCCAGGGGTTCCTTTTTCACTGTTATCGAAGCTCAAAAAAGAGATAAAAGTGTGCTTCAAATCCTGTTTTGTTTTTAACCAAGATCGAAAAATAAGGAGAAAAAGTATGCTTTATGGTCAATTCATTCATTGAAATAAATATGCACAACTAATCTGTTCATCAGTTGTATTTCCTATTCAGAACAACATCAAATGGATTAAAAATACCTGTTTTATGATAAAAACATAATAAAACTATAGCCATAGCAATAAATTTAACCTGCAAATAGTTAAATGACTATTTAAAAGTAGTTTCACTATTCATTTTTACCATTCCATAGTTACCATTTGTTTTTTGGAGCTATGAACCTGATTTTTCCCCCAAACTTCAGCTACTGATTACGATCATTTCTGTGGACGAATTTCATCGTTGTTTGATCCAGGTTAGTGCCATGAACCTCCTCTTTCCTTTAGTATTCATTTCATCTCCAATTTTTGCAAATTTTTAGGGTTTTAAGGCCCCTAGGGTAAATTATGCCAAAAATGAGGGCAATGCACCCCTGAATGTCGAAACCTGTGTTGCATAGCAGGTACAGTGAATTGTACTTTCATTTGCAATGCATTTTCTCTTGTCAGGGAGTGCATTGGGCGTAGTTTAAGTTTTTCATTTTCTTATTATGCCCAAAATTGACCTAGTTTTTTGCAATAAATGGAATCTAATGGATCTTTTGGTTGTGTTTCAGGTTTCCATTGGATTATAATGACGATTAAATGGAGGGAAAGAGAACATGAATAAAAATATATGATTTCCTTGAATGATCTGGGTACTATAAGAGCCCTAAGAGATTGTGGACTGCTTAAGTACTTCAAATTGTCTGGGATGAGGAAATAAATAGAACTCTTGGAGTTCTTAGTTTGAGCATGGGATCCGATGATAGAGGCATTTCATATTAAGAACCAAGTGGTTCCCATAATAGTTGAGGATGTGTATTTTCTCACAGGGTCTACCATTGGAGAAGAGACAGTGAGTGATTATATTCTGCGGTATTACTATCCAAGGGTAGAACCTAGAAAAGATGGAAAAATAAACATCTGGGATGTTAGAGATTTTCCTTTGAGAACTATCCTTTTCACAATCGCTAAACTTGTCGGCATCGTTACATTACATATAGCAAACAGATCATATATGCAATATGCGCTAGAGTGTATGGAGCCAACAGTCTTCAACTAGTCTGAAGTTGTTCTATCTCAGATAAAGGAACAACAGAACAAAGAAAATGGAGGAAGGAAGAAGAATTTTAGCTATGGTTCTATCCTTATATCCTTTGCCTTAGAATGGATTCCACTGATGCAGCCACAACATGTGACACTGGATATAGCTAGTCTTAGAGATCCTCGAATGTAGACATGGGTAGAACTCATGGGTCGGCATGTAGGACAATCTACTGTTGTGTTCTCTACTGCATTCTTCGCCTGGTTCTGGCGACAAATTTTTGCCATTGATGAGTATGCATACGCAAGCATCAATTTTCAAGGAGATCTAGATTTAGCATTACCAGAAGGCGCTCAGTGGGGTGCAATAGGTAAGAATGCTTTGACCATGTTTTTGGATTTTCCTAAGGTTTATACAATTTTTTTTTGTTTTTATTTCTTTCCAATACTAAAATAAATGTTTGATGTAATGCAGATGTTGGTTGTGTTCAACCAGTAGTAGAACCAGAGTGCAAAGCAAATGTGCCAGTAGAGAGGGTTGTTGGGAGGGCAGTCCTGCAGGATCTTGATCTGGCTAAGACTCTAACCGAGCTTCAGCAACACATAGAAGGCTTGACCTTCGGAATTCTAGATTGTCGGATCGGAGAGCTTCCTATGCGACTACAGTGACACACTATTGGGGTTTCTAACCATTGGATGTGGTTACTTCGTAGGATAGCTAGATCTATAGCATGTTACCATGAGCACTGCTAGTTTAATTATGAAATTTTGCATACATTTTGAGGTGAGATGACCAATGTGTCTTGGGCACAAATTTTGTAAAAACCTATAACTATCTATCTATATGATTTCAGAGTTTTTCCTATGTTTATTGTGCAATCCTATTCAATGATGTGGATGTTTTCTTTACATATGTTGCAAATTTCTATCTAAAACTTGATTAGCTAATGAATCAATCAATGTGTTCAAATTTTTGGAAATGTGTTGATATTGAATAAAATCAAAGTGTATTTCCAAAAGTCGAACTCTTAGGAACAATCTAAGAAGTGTTGGATTTCTAATAGTATAAACACTAGTAAGTTGTAATACCACAAGTTGTGAGTATAACCTTATGATTATGCGGTTAATACCAAATGAAATGGCATCAGAGAGAAGTTCGATCAATGCACTATACTCAGCGATATTGTTCATCAATCTACCAATACAAATCCCTTGAAAACTTACTAAGTCTCCGTTCGAAGCGAAAATGGCCCATGCTATGGAGGATAGATTCTGCGTACTATGACTAGCACCATCAACATATCCAACAAATGGTTTTGAAGATTCATACATCTGCGATGAAATGTAAATAAGATTACTAACATTAAGAAAACTCTAAAAACAAATCAAGATAGTGAATGCAAATCAACAACATATATTTACAATATAATACAAAAAATTACTACGCTCATGATTAAGCATAGTAACATTTAAAATACAACCCATTTCTAGGTTGTGCCAATGGAATTCCATCGTAATCAACTAACTCATAGGAACCCTTAGCAAGAACTCTTTTGACAATATAGCGGCCATGCCATAATGGCTCAAACTTTCCTATACCTATTACATCAGCTTCTTGATCATAAAGAAGGACCAAGTCGCCCTCTGAGAAAATGCGAGGCTGGAAATTTTTGTCGTATTGCACCTTAATACGTCTCTTATGTGCTTCGTTGGCCAATTGGGCTTCACGACGTGTTTCATCAAGATGGGTGAGGTTAAGGAGACACGCTTCTTCTTCTGAGGTGTCAGGTAAAAATTCTATTGCGAGTTTTAACGATGATATTTCACATTGGATTGGTAAGATAGATTCTAGACCATAGAGACCATAGACCAATTGAAAGGGAGTAAATCCGGTTGCATTTATCATCAAGGTTCGATACGCCCACAAGGCGGAGTACAAGATCAAATGCGAGTTTCTTTTACGAACTCCTATCATTCATTGAAGAATTTGTTTAAGAATTTTTTTAATAGCCTCAACTTGTCCATTTGATTGTGGATATTAAGAAGTAGAATTATGATGTGACAATCCTAACTTGGAAGTTAATTTAGACATCATGTGGTTGTGAAAATGCTTCCCATGATCTGTAACTAAAGCCTGTGGGACCCCAAACTGTGCAATAACGTGGTTAAAGAAAAACAATGCAGTTGTTTGTCCTGTGTTGTTGAATGTAGGCATCGCTTCGGCCAATTTGGTAAAATATTCGAGTGCGACAATAATATAACCATGCCCCCAGACAAAGGAGGGTTACAGGTCATGAATTCAATACCCCATTTCGTAAATGGTCCAGCAAAGACAACAGGATTCATTAGTGCTGGAAGTTTACAGATTTTACGATAAAAAATATGGCATGCATGA
Organism: Pinus albicaulis; assembly: GCA_034641835.2. Classification (NCBI taxonomy): domain Eukaryota; kingdom Viridiplantae; phylum Streptophyta; class Pinopsida; order Pinales; family Pinaceae; genus Pinus; species Pinus albicaulis. The sequence continues at coordinate 166,718,142 of CM076583.1, read as the reverse complement.
CAACTTTTGACCGCGAGGATGCAGTCTCAAAAAATAGTAGGCCAAAAGTAACCGACGCGGAGTATCTTCTGTGTGGTAGCATATCTAGATAAATGTCCACCACAAGCCCCAGCATGACAATCATTTAACACTTTTTCGGCCTCATCATGAGTGATGCACCTCCTTAAAATGGTATCGACACCATGACGATAAAGTGTATCGCCGACGATCATATAATCTTTGGCTTGGTATCGAATAAGTCGTGCTTAAGAGTGAGAGGTATTAGGTCGAAAATTCTGGGTTTGGAGATAAATGATGAAATCCCCATACCAAGGATCAGATGATATGATCAGAAACAGAGACTCGTCTGGAATTGATGGTTCCGACGTAGTTTCAGTACTATCAGAGGGAAGGTCACAAAGAAGCTCTGCCAAAACTAAAGACTTCTTTGACTTGGATTTGATAAATTCCAAATCAAATTCCTGCAAAATGACAATCCATTTTGAATATTTTCCCCACAAAAATTGACGTGATAAGATGTAAGTCTTGGGGTTTCAATCCGAAACTATTATTTTTTTTTAGAGCAGGATATAATAGTGAATTATTTGGACATCTTGAATAGCTTCCAAAGCTAGATTTTCCACGTATCAGTACTTAACTTTCGTATCATTGAGATTACAACTCAAATAATAGATCAGATGTTCAATTCTGTCTTCTACTTGGACCAATACCATAGCAATGGTCATTTTGACCACGACAATATATAGGAAATAATCATTTTGATAATTAGGAGGATACATTAATGATGCTTGGAAAAGAGTGTCCTTGCAGCATCAAAAGAAGCTTGCGCAACTTGGTCCCAATGGAAAGAAACCCCCTTTTTCAAGAGTCGATTAAATCCTTTATCCATTTAGGCATAATTTGGAATGAACCTCCTTAGGAAGTTAGCCTTTCCTTGAATTTTCTGTATCTGAAGTAAGTTTGACGGCCTAGGTAAATCAAGAATGGCCTGAACCTTCAAAGGGTCGATTCGAATCCCTTCTTTTGAGACTACGAATCCAAGAAAATGACTAGAACCAACACAAAACACACATTTATGTGGATTGAGGCATATTTTGTAGTGTTGGCAGCGTAAGAAAATGGTTCTCAAATTCATCAGGTGATTAGTCTGGTTTAGTGAATGAGCTGGTAAATCATCTAGATATGGTTGAACAATATTCTTGATGTCATTGAAAGCATAATCCATTACTCTCTAAAAAGTGGCCCCAACATTCTTTAAACCAAACAGAAGTTTCCTATAAGCGAATGTGCCCTAGGTACAGATGAATGTTGTCTTATGTTGATCATCTGGGCGGATATTGATTTTATTTTAACCGTAAAATCCATCCATGAACGAAAATATTTTGTAGCCAACACAATTGTCAATAATCTGGTCGATAAAGGGAGTAGGATAGTTTTCTTTTGGACAAGCATGATTAACATCCCGATAGTCGATGCACACTCTAATGATTCCTTATTTTTTCGTGACAGGAACGATATTGGAAACCCATTCAGTTAGCAGAATAGGGTAAATGAAACCAGCACACAAAATTTTCTCAACTTCTACTTTGATGGAAACGACTTTCTTCATATGAACTGGATGAAGCCATTGATGCTCTGGTTTGACATCAGGATACATATTAATAGATTTTTCAACTATACTAGTATCTATGCCTGGCATTTCCTTGTAAGACCAAGAAAATATGTCACGAAATTCACGAAAAAAAGAGTGATATGATTCAAGTTCTGATGGAGAACAAGATACACTAACATGAATATTCTCTACAACACCAGGTTTGGTCAAAATATCGATAGAAATTGTTTCTTCGATATTTGAAATATTTCGCTTAGAATCGATTGCATTAATGGGAAAAGAATTTGAAATTAAATTTTTCATGGATGGGTTATATAGTTCACTAAGATAATTTTCTTCATAATAAGGAAGATGGGAATGAAGATGATAATCTTCCCATGGTTCTCCTTCTGACATCGTGGCTTCCAAAATATTCTCATCTGTCAAGAACGTTGAGGAAAATAGATCAGATGGAGTACAAAAATCTAAGGAACGATCAACCGAAACACTTAGTGAAGCTGATTTCAGATTTGTTGCCTAAGCCAGAGAGATTGATTGCTATGCCATTTCAACAGGGCTTGGTGGTAGAAACTCATCCAACGTAGAAATATCAGAATCACCCATACTCTTCCTTAAGCTAGATAGAGTGAAAGAGATCATGTAGCAGGTCTCTATACTTGCAATTTCTACCGACGTCGCTGGCGGCGGTAATGCAAAGGTTCCCATAAGAGTGGAATAATTTAAGAGTCCTACACCAATGTTCTGAAGTTCTATTTGGGGTATGTGAATGAATGGAACACTTCCAGTTACTTGTGAAGAAGAGGCAAAGAAGGATAGTTGATTAATGATTGTAATTGTACCTTTATGTGGAAAGGAAATCATTCTAAAATATGTAGAAACAATAGCAGTCATTGCATATTCACATGGCCTTCCAAGTAAAATATTATAGTCAAGGGGTCCGTCAACAACCTCAACATCAATATTCACTATTTCCCCCCCTAGTTCAACATGTAGGTTATTAATAATACCACAAGGTTTATATGTACATCCATCGAATGCCTTCAACGTCGTTGATGATTGTGATAGGCGCGACGAGCCAAGTGACTTCCAAAAGTTTAGATACATAATGCATGTATATTCTCCCTCATCAATAATAGTGCGATGAATAAGGTGATTAAGAACATTTACTTGTATGGAAAATGCCAATTCTGCTAGTAGTTGCAGCACATAGCCCGTATGATTAAAGACGACGAGATTAGAATCAGTCGGATCAATTCCACCAATGACCGACAATAAAGCCTATTTTTGGGAGGGAAAATTTTGTAATATCTCAAGAGTAGACATAGCTGAAGGGGATTGAGCCAAATATTCAACTATATTATAATTTTGTGCAGCTCTTGCTCAAGGATTATATGTCGATTTATGAATTAATCCCTTTGGTGGCTTGAGTTTCAATTCAGGAATAACAGTAGGTGGTACTGATTTTGTAGATGGACTCATTGTCGAGGTAGTAGGTTGATGAGTGGCCTGACTACCATAATATTTATTTCGTTTCGACACCAAAATATCTGTTGAAGGTTTTTTTACCGATAAAATTAACACTTGGGAACTAGGAGTTAGATTCGTAGCAACCATATTTGTGTCCAGATTTGGAAATGGGTATGTCAACACAGCTAACACATGAGAAGTCTTGATTATTTTTGAGACTTCAGCGTGGTGAGGAAAATCCCTAACAAAGTGTTCCTTATTACAGATTATGCATGGATAATGAGGTTTCTGAGGTCTAGACGGTTGATCAGATGATCTTTCCTGCGGGTTAGAAGTTTTCTTTTTCTTTGATTTCCCCTTTTTATTACTTCCTCGTTGCTTGTCACCTTTGCCTTTGTAAAATGACACGGCATTAATTTTGGAAGTAGGAGCGATATCAGATGTTGTAGGGTGGTGTGTGCTTGCAGTTCCTATCAAGTCATCTTCGGCATGAGAGTCCTTTAAATGAGGAGGAACATTGAAATTAGATCTCGGCGCATTAGGGATTTTTTCATAGAGCATGCCAGACTGAGTGTAAATCAAGTCTAAATATTGGGCACAAGCGATAAATTTCTCTTCTGTGATGACGCTACCCTTAGCTACATCCTCAGTTATAGATGGTAACAGGGACTTAATGAACCATTTAGCAAGGAGTTGATCCGGAACAAATGTTTTAACCATTCGTCGACGATGATGCCACTCATGAATATGATTAGAGATGTGAGTAGCATTAGTCTATTTGAAATTGGTCAAGAGTTTCATTCCAGTTTCATATCTGATGGGTAACTGGAAATGGGTCAAAAAGACAGTAGCTAAGGCCATGAAATTATCAAAATAAGCTCTAGGTAATTCAATGTACCATTTTGCAGACGGACCTATGAGTGTACGTTGGAAAAACGTAGTCGAACAGAATAATCATTCATGTAATTTGATGAACACCATAAATGATAAGTCATAACATGAGTTGAACTATCTTCTTCAGGGTTTCCATTGAACTTAGGAATATCTGAGGGTAATTTGTGAGGTATCACCGGCCACCAAGGAGCATAATTAATTGGATCATTAGTTAGTCGATTTAAATTTGGTAACTCTAAAGTTGCAACAAAGGGCAACTATCTATTAAGGTCAGGTTAAGCATAGCCAAGGTAAGATGGAATTACTTGAGCAACAGGCCTTTGAACACCAGCATAAGGAATCTACTGCTGGTAACCTAGATAGGGGTTGTTTTGTATACCAAACTCTTGAGGATTCTCTTGACCAAAACCTGGATATGATACTTGTTGGAATGAAGTTTGAGGCATTTGCGCCTGTAGCTGCCAAGGGGTCTATCCACCAATGTTATAACCCAAACTAACATGACTTGGATTTGGTTGATATGTATAACTTGGTTGCGGTTGTGAAATCCCATAAAATGGTAGACCATCTTGTGAATAAATATTTCTTGATACAGGTTGTTGTAAATTAATCAAAGGATTTGGAGTCTGTGGACCCAACATTTTATGATATTGAGTTGAAGGACCCCACTTGATAAGTTCAATGATGTACAACATTTTGATTCTGTAACAAGGGTATAGATGTATTAACAAGTGATAATGAAGTGGGTGTAATAGGTTGAACCAGTTGATACGATTGTACAAACGTTTGTGGTTGGATAGGCAGAGTGGGTTGCCATTGACAAAAATTCGTTTCAACATTAGATTGATGAAAAAGTGACTGAGTACTATCATACTAGGTGACCAAAGTTTGCCCCCCAGCATGAGGAGGATAATAAGATGGAAAATATTTCTCTCCAAATGATGGGAGTCCAGTTGATATGGTACTTGAAGGAATAGAACAAGATGGACCGGCTTGATATTTCCCTGATGATGTGGATAATGAATCAAGTCGTTTAGTAATTATGATAGGATTACCAGTTAAAATACCAGATGATGACATTGGTAAATTCCATGGATTTGAAGATGCACTGGAGAAAATTCTAGATAATTATTTGTAACTTGATGGGACCATAGGGCCACCATGAAAATATGACTCTGGTGAAGTTGTAAACATCGATCGGGTAGCGAAGGCAGGAGCTGACATAATTGGAATAGCTAGCCCAACCGAAGATGTTGGTTCAGACATGGTTACTTGACCAAATGTATACCTTTTTGAATCGACAGGATTTTGAAAAGGAGGAAGATCAACAAAAGCAAAGGGTGTTGATTGAGAAAAAAACTCGTACAGGTAAAGGTCCTACCAAAAATGGGTTGGAGTTAAAGGTGTATTGTCTTGTGGGATTTCTTCAATTGCAATTAAACCAGGTGTAATTATTTCACTGTCAGGCCTAAAGTATATTTCAGGTGGTTGATTGTGTGATATGGGAGATTCAATAGCTACAGAACTTTGTGAGATGACCAAGGTAGGAACAACTTCCGGTTGTTCGACTTCAGGATTCAGATGTTTTGGAAAAGAAGAGACATGATCTGGATCAATTTTTGGTTGAACAACGTCGGGTCCAGGAGATATGGTCTCACCGATTGGATGGATCGTGACCATGGGTAGCTATGAAGACTTCATTTCGACAACAGTAGAAGAATCGGGATGTGTACAAACAACTTGAGCTAACCCTGTTTTATGGGAAAATGATGTTTCACCAGAGGTACGAATTGTACTTAATTTGGCAGATCATGATCACCTTTTCCTACCAGAAGTAACTTCTGGCGGTAAAGGTGGTTTTAAAGCTAATCTATGCGAACGATAAGGGAAAGGATTTTGTTCTTCCATGATGACTGATTTATTTTAACCAAAGAAAAATAAAAAAAATAAAAGGGTAATGCTAGGTAAAATGGTTTACCAAGAAACTATGAACTACAGAATACCTCCTAGCAAAACAAGAAGTATGGGTAGGCAATCTCCCTGAATTTTGTGTTTGGTGTATCACAATTTACAAGGCAGCCAACTCGGTTCACTATGGATGGATAGCACCTAAAATTTTTCCTCCAAATATACCCGAAGGTACATGGAGGCCCAAGTCCTTATTAGCGTTGTCTAATGTGAAACCGCACAGTGAGAGAACCCTTTATACTTACTGTACTGTAACACCACCCGATATACCCAAAAGTATGTGGACGAGCTACGATATACTTACGTACATGGAGTGAGGTATCACACTCGGAATGTATCGCAGACAAGTTAATGACAGTTGCTATGTTTTACGACGTAGGAACACGTCTCTAGCCTAGACCTTCTAAATGTTATCGTTATGGTTCCAATGCTTTGTTAGGTAAATTGAGATTAATTTTATGTTGATCTTGCATACAACTTGCCTTTCAAAGGTTCACTGCGATGATGTGTTGGAAAATTTGTAAAATGCAGCTAAAAATGATAAGAAATATTTCACTTTCAGTTTCCTCAATGAAAACCTAGCTACTAAGGGAAGAGAGAAAATAATTTGTGAGAAAACAAATCAATGAGAAAAATAAATCAATGATCACAAACTAAATGCAGATTTCCTAATGTTCCTTTTTGCAAAACACACAAAAATCCTACATGCAAATGAAAATTTTTCTTTTCAGTTTCCTTAATGTTATGAATGTAGAAAAGAAACTAGGTGCACTAAATCAACAATTAAAATGCCTTTTACTTTCGAGAAATGAATAATACAAACAAAAATTTCTCTTTTGAAGGAAAAATGAGGATTTCAACAACAGTTTCTCCTATCAAGGAAATGAAGATTTTACGACAATTTCCTATTTCGAAAGAAAATGATTCTTAATGCGACCATAAAAATACTTTGAAATCAACTTGTAAATGATAAAGGAAAACTTTTTAAACAAACATTGAACAAATTTTCAGTCAAAGGAGGAAGAAGTATATAGAGTTAAAGGTCAATATGAGGATCAAACTTTTCAAAACACAGCAGAAAACAAACTGAATCAAATTTCAAAGGCAAATTCAAAGGAATCTGGGTGGTTTGAGGAGTCAACGCAGTCTCCAAGGGGAGATAGTGCTATGCAACGCAGGCTTGAAAGGGAGACATTTCTATGCAAAGCACTGTGTCCTGTCTAAGGGTGCGTTGGACATAGTGTATAAGGAAAAATACTACAGTTTAACTCACTGTATTTTCAAATTTGGCTTTGAAAAAGTTTAATCTTTGTGTGTAACAACTATTGGGTGGATAAACAAAGCAAATCAGAGGCTAATTCACCTAGATCTAAGAGAAATTCTCCCCAATATGGTTGCCAATTTGCTGGGCCAGAATTGTGAAATACGGATAAAAAACTCTTCCCTAGACAAATGACAGCCTAGAACAACAGATTAAAGACTATACAACTACATTTCCTAACTCATATCAGACACATATAAAGGATTAGAGGCTTACTTGTAATCCAAGCACTTCTAAATGACTCCTTGTGTCGCTTCTGTTGTAGCTTCAAATTCAAGCGATTTGTGCGAAATGCTTCCTGCAAGAAAGAGCACTAAAACAATAGAAGATAGAAATAATACAGATGTCTATTCAAGTTAGTTTGCTAAATCAGTAAAGAATAAAAAATACACATCAACTAATATGGAAAATCAAATCCAATACAGATGCATATAGGGAAAAGTAAGTTGTATTCTTTATTGATGATAGAAGGAGAGGTTACAACCAAATGAATGATTTGAAGTGACCCTTCCAGCAATGATCCTTAGCCCCATCACAGTATAAATCTCTCCAGCAGTTGTTACACAAATCTAACTCTCAATTGAAAATCCTCCAGCATTTCTCTACTCAAATTCTTCCTTCTCAAACACTCAAATTTGTGCTCAATTTATAGATGAACTGAAGGTTGTTTTGCAATCAATGAATTTCCAATAATAGGCAAGACATGTTTCCAATATTTTAGATGTCAAATGGACACTTGGATTCAAAGCTTGACACATGTGAACTCTTCTAGAAGGCACTAGCCAAGTGGAGATTCCAGAACAATGATAATTTCACTCCCAATGTGACCAACGCACCCATAGATGTCGGGAAGTACTTTGCAGAGAAGCCTTGCATGGGGCTACCTGCATATGCAATGCACTTAGTCCCCTTAGAGGTAGCGTTGGTGAGCTCTTATATGCAATATAATAAACTTCAAACCTTGGAAACCTTTGCTTGATGAAAGTCATGCTTGATTTGTCTTGTTCTTGCCTTAGGGCATGTAGCAAATTGAAATGATAGGGAATGATAGACCCTTATTCATTGGTCCTAGAGATGATGCCCAGTTAACTAGGTCTTTGGGAATGATGCCCAAATTCACCTATAACAAGGTCCTAAATTTCCGAAGCCATTTTGAGGCCCTAAATGATGTTTTTTGGGTAAACTAGGAGTAAAATGGGTCCATGGACCACTGTCTCTCATATCAAAAGTTGTAGTCCTCAGATTGATATTTCTAATGAGGTATGGTGCATGTCAAATGGAAATCATATGCCAAAGTTACATCCTCGGGAAGTTGAAACACCAATTTACCCAAACAGGGCCCATAGTTTTAGCACTTCATCTCCTAGAATTAGGGTTTTTGATGTTTAGGGTTTTCCCTTGTTTTTAAATAATAAATAGGCCCTCCAACCTCATTGTAACACAATCCAGAGGCTGGTAGCTGATGTGTTAGTGTGTTTGGTGCACGCATGTATGAAATCACACCAACTAAAGGGGTGTGGTTTACCCTCTTAAGTTATTGGTCACAGGCAGAAAAATAAGTGGAGTCAAGCAAGTTAGTGGAACATGCTAGAACATAAACATACTAGATAGATAAATAGCATGCATATTAAAACTAAAAAAAATAAAACAAAAGCTCTGAATAGAGTCAAACAACTGCAATAATCCAAACGGTGGCACTTTAGTGGATTGAACTTGTTGGATGGCCAACAATTGAGTCCCCTCTATCTCAGATCCAGATCACACACTGTTGGTATTGCTTGGGGAAATTCTAGCGAGCATAAAAATGTGCTCTCAAGTTGTTCATCTCTTGGTGGCCTTTTATAGGAGAATTCAAATCCTCCTTCCCTCTCTTGGTACATTATGGATGGTGACCCAATAGAGGGGGGTGATTCCATTGTGTGCCATAAATATTCCATTTTGTGCTCCCTTGATGTCTAAGGAGGCTTTGGTGGTTGTCCTTAGGCCACTTCAAGTGTGAAATCACTATCTCGGAGTGTGCTTTTTGTGGTCCTAGAAAGTGACTTTCGCCACTCCCAAGATTGCGTGCATTTTAGGTCAAAAGTCGCGCAAAGGTACTCTTCTCGAAGGATTATGTGCACAAAAGCATTTATGACTTGCTCAAATTTGATTTTTTCTCAGACCTTAGAGATTTTTAAATACTTCCCAGATTTTGTAATGCCTCTCATCCATGTAAATCGTTCTGCCTGACATTAAATAATTTCGTCTTTGCTTGTACGATTTTCCATTATTAACATTTTCCCCATAATTTTTGAGGTCTAGGAATAATTGATAGCTTAAATACATTATAGTTTCTTTTCTGTACACTGTGCGTAGAGATAGAGAGACCTACATGAAGCTCAGAATTGGAGACACCCTACACTGGTTCGAAGAATGACCATGTCCTATAGGACCCCTGTAAGAAAATATAATACAATATATATACAAATTTTCTACGAGGCGGGCATGTCCCAAGCTCGTAATGTTGTGGCTAGCTAAACAAATCTATTTGACAGATACATGTTATGTCTGTGTCACTAATATGGTAGTGATATGTTGGTTGATGACGATGACTGTTGATGCCCTCAGGGGAGTTTTTTCTTTGACGATAGGTGGAATATGGTATCCATATGCATAAAATTGGTATGGCATAAAATTTCACATTGTACGCAGAGGTTCTGGTTGGACCTTCCTGTGTAAGTGTTGCTGAAAGAGACGCTTCTTAAGGCATGGGTCTTCGAAAAATTTGATCAAAGTGCAATGGTTGTAAGGTAAATACCATCTTGAAATGAAATCTTGTGTTGTAGTCAAATGTCCAGATGATGGATGACATCTGTGGGAAATGATGTCTCCCATAGTGCCACCCGAGGATGCCCCTTTTATGGAGAGGGGTGATCCAAGGTACTGATTCCTTTTTTGAAAATAGGTGTTGAAGTCAACAAAAAGGAAGCCTCAACCGAACGAGGGGTCGCTGATATGATGGTTCAGGGACCTAGATGTGATGGGTTTAACATAGGCATGGTGTTGAGGGGTGACTAAAAACTAATGATGGGGATTCAGTGGCCCATGGACAGAGTATAATACGCATCTTGGCAGCAGTCATAACTATTTATGATGGGGAAATTCCTACCAACTATAGGGTGGGTATAAAATGGTTATGAATGTCATGGAGGCCTTTGCGTGAGGGTGTGATACTCCGACCAAGGGTGTTCAAGGACTACTGCCATGGTCGAAAAGATGAATGAGTGGGTGGGGGACGTAGTGCATAGTTTGCAGTCTTTGTACACTTACCAAAATAATAAAATAATGGGGTTTGGTTTGTACAAAACAAAAATACCGGTGGCCCAAAACATGAAAGTGTTTGCTCACTGATGATGTTAGTAAGGTGTTTTGCTAAGGGTGGGGGTACCATTTGTTGGTCTCATGTGTGAGTTTGATGAAGCGGATGAAAAAATATCGTAGATGGGATTATGTTGATGGAGGTATGGTGGGCCAAATGTGAGGCGCGGTAGTGCACTTTTGATATGCTTGTACAACCTGATTATCTAGGAAAGGGGTTTTATTTCGTATGTTAAAACTTCACCTTATGCATGATGGATGGATGGGCATGAGGTGTTTCCTGGACTAAAGTGGTATGGCCATGGCGTCACTTTTGTTGTGATATATCGTCTATTGTGGGTGACAAGTGCCATGGAGGGGAGGCTATACCGACCAACGAGGATGTTTATCATGTGCAGGGTGAGGTGATGATAAACACGGTTAGATATGTGGAACCTATGGTTGATTTCTGATGGAGAAATGATGTCAGGATATGCAGATTTTTTTGGGACTCTATCATACTTGGGGTAGAATGATACCTACTCTTGAACTTTCAGTGGATGGATTTGTGGACAGTTTCCAATATTTCCTGCAAAAACAACTGCCTCAAGTGAAAGCCTCTTCTTTATCAAATATTATTGAAAGGAATGAGCTTTAAAAAAGAAGATAAGAGAGGGCATACCTACCGGCGCTAAAAAAATATTTTTTTCGGGAGTGCGAATGTGTGGAATCGCCTCTATTTGTTATGGAGTGCTGATCAGAGTGCTGCTTCCGTTTCAGAGAACAGACCTTCTGATCTCTCGTTATCATCCTCCAATTTTTTTGAAAAGGGCGATATATAGGTGAATATGGCCCTAATTCAATTCATTTGTACTTGTTGAGTTTTTTAGAGGTCAGAGGCTTCTGCGGAGTAGTTCTTGTCGTTGCGGTCAGCTTGAGCACCAGAGATTAGCAATATCATGCCCATTTAATCTTCATGACATATTTTGCTTAATTTTCATCAGTCTGAGGGTGTCGAGGTCCGTAAAAACTTGGTTTGTATGGATTCAGAGTGATTTTTTGCCCTAGATTGCATGGACAATCAAGGCAAGGGCGCACCCTCTGTGCGCATTTTTGGGGGATTTGTGTGTTCTAAGTGCTCTGTTCCCCTATTTTGGTGCTTCTTATGCATGCTTGTGGAAAATACAACCGCTCCTTGAGCATGCATGTCTGAGGGACAGGCGTGTAAAAGGCCGAGGACATTTGTTTTGGATTTTTGCCTATTTTTTATGTTTTTTTGTTGTTGATGGGTTCCTATTTACATGACAGGTTGTTGTGGAGGGAGGGGGATTGGCCTATGCTCTACATTACATTGGTTGTTGATGCTGGGCCACATCGTCAACTGGCTCAATGGGGGCTCTTGAATTTCACAGAGAATGAGCTTCTTCGGTCGTAGGACCGATTGCTTTGTTACTTGATCCAGCATTGGCATAGGAGGCGCAACATGTTTTTGTTGCGTGGGACTAGCCTAGCCATCTGTCCTGAGACTGATGTGTACTTCATAACTGGGTTATTGCCTCATGGTGAGGCATTGAGGTATCCACTCCTTTCTTGGGGAGTGTATTTGGAGAGGTTTTAGGCACATCATTGTGGCAGGGTGCCCCTTATGGAGGGGTGCATCAACATTGCTTCAATGATAGATTTGGCCGAGCGGTGCGCTCTGGTAGTTATTGTGTGACTCGTAGGGTCTTTGGCTTTGCATTGGGCTTCTGGCCTGCAGGTTGGAGTCTTGCGCCGACTGAGGTCCAGACACTTCTTTGATTTTTCCCACTTCTGCTACAACGGGATGGTGATGCAGCTCAACAAGGTCTGCAATCGATCAAATTTGTTTGTGTACTCCAATATTCTATTCAGAATTATGTATGAGAGGGTAGTGCTATTGAGACCAGTGGTGGCAATGCCTCCTGGGGGGCCACAAGAGCCTCGCATGAGGAGGTGGGCTCAGGTGATGCCGTGAGGTGGTGGGAGCATGGTTGGGCATTACTGGAATGCCACGATGGAGGCCTGATTTGAGGTCAAACCCAGATGTTTCTACCATTCACATATGCAGGGATGGATTTCCAGGGGGATCCAGAGATGGGTCTCCCTCCTGGTTATGCTTGGCGGCCAACAGGTATGTTTTTATCTCTTCTGCATTTATTTGAGTATATATGTGCTTATGTGTTTTCAATGTGACACTAACATAGTTTTGGTTACTCTTGCAGATGTTGGCGAGGTAGGTCACCCCGTGGCTCGATTGGTCGGCCACCGTCCTCTTCAGAGACCTCAGGGTGGTCATGGAGGGAAGGGAGGAGATGTTGTTGGAGGACTTGGTGGTGGTGATTTCCCTTCGAGGGAGGGTAGCAGCTCGGCTGCTGCTGAGTTTGCGGCCGAGCGAGCTTGAGCTGATGCAGAGGTGGCACGTGCTAATGCGGTAGAGGCTCGCAATGTTGAGCTGACTACTCAGGTGTCAGTTCTAGAGGATGCCTGGGGTCAAGTGGACTGCTTGACCCAGGGGATTTATTCTCGAGGTTTTTTGGATCACCTCGAGGAGGTCTAGCTGGAGACGGTGATGGCCCAGGAGAGGGACTATCGACCTATTTTACGTCGAGTGGTAGTCTCAATTTTAATGGCAACTCCAATAGTTTTACAAGGAGCAATTGTGGGTCCAAGTGCCCCTCCTGAGGTAGCACCGCCCTAGATTATACTTGTACACAGGGAAAGCACCCATTATGAAGATGCTTCCCCTATTTTTGACGACTTTTTGTGTATCTTTGGGCTGGCCGATGGGTCAGCGACACTATTTTTTGTACACAGACATATACACCATCATATATATATATATATATATATATATATATATATATATATGAGAGATATTTTTTACGGCTCTACATGTTGTGTCAACTATTTTTGCTTATGGATGATGTTATATTGATGGATATCTATGTTTTTGGTTCTTTATGTATGATGGTTTATTCGAGATACATTCTAGTTTAGAATATTGTTAGCTATGCAATCAGCTGTTTGGTTTTGAATTCTTGGTACATGTGTAGATGTAATATAGTCAATTTGTCTGCTTAATCTTTTTGCACGCAAATATTTTCTAAATAGATGTGAATCTCTTGTCACAAATGTTTGGTTTAACTATGAATATACTAACTAGGAATCGAGGTATACATGCATATGGCGTATGCCCTGATGGAGGGCATCACACATAAGTCTAATGACGATGTCATATTCTGCCTACTTTTTTGTTGTTGAACCAATGCACACGCCGTTTGTGTAGAGTGGTGATCGGTCAGGGTGATATATGACCCAGGCAGATGTTGTTAAACTTTGATACCATCTTAATGCTCCATCAACAAATCTGAAATAAGGTTCGGGTTGGTAATCCATGGGGGCACTTTGAGCACTTTTTGTAATAAGTATTTTGGTCAAAAATTTAAGGTGGTTGGGTTGGTGTACGTTCACTCTAGGGCAGGGCCATCTTGGCCCTTATGGGTATAACTTCTTGAGGTAAAGGTCGTTGACGGGATTCCTAAGGCATGTCCCATCCGGTTTCATCAAAATGTATGCCCCTTGACGGAGGAAATTTTTTATGATGTAGGTTCCTTTCCACAAGGTTTCGAACTTTCCTAACCCTAGTGCTTCTTTTGTGACATCATAGTGGAGGAATAGTTCTCCCTCGGTTAATGATTGAGGGTTGATGTGGTGGTTGAATGATGATTTTACCTGTTTCTTATGGGCTTCGTTGTTTTGCAGCGACTGTTGTCAACATTCATCGACGAGTTATAGTTGTACTAGGCACTGTTCTAGAGGCTGGGTATCATCAAGGAGTTTGATAGCGGCATGCAAATTCGGGATCTCACATTCTATGGGAATCACGGCCTCGATCCCGTATACCAAGTGGAAGGGAGTGAAACCAGTGGAAATCTTTACAGTCATGCAGTATGCCCACAGGGCGAAAAAGAGCATGTGGTGCCACTTGGTTTTGTGGTTATTCAACATGCGTTGTAACATTATTTTGAGTGCCTTGTTTACAACTTCTACTTGTCTGTTGGACTGGGGGTAGTATGGTGAAGCGAATTTGTGGGTGAATCTGAGGTGGTGAGATAGCTCCTTGAAAATTTCTTTCTCGAAGTGTTTCCCATGGTCAGAGACTAACTCTTTGGGAATGCCGAACCGGGTGATCACATGGTTAAACATAAATCGAGCAGTGGTTTCTGCGGTGTTGTTGTATGTGGGCATGGCCTTAGCCCACTTGGTGAAATAATCAATAGCCACGATGATATATTTATGGTTTCTCGATGATGTGGGGTTACAAGTCATGAAGTTAATTCCCCATTTACAAAAGGGGCTGACGACAATGACAAGATGCAGAGGAGCGGGAGGTGCTCTTGCTTTGTGGGTGAAGCGTTGCAATCACTCGCATCTCCTAACTGTAGTAATGCAATCACGAAAGAGGTAGGGAAAAAAATATCTTTCCTGTAGGATTTTTTGGGTGGTGGCCATTCTGGATAGGTGGTTGCCGCAAACACCTCCATGGTAGTCATTAAGGGCTTGTTCTGCTTGTTCGTGAGTGAGGCATCGACGAAAAATGGTGTCGATTCCTCGTCGGTACAAAACATCTCCCATGAGGAGGTATCGGGGGACCTACTAGCATATGCACCGACGGTAGTCTCGAGTGAGATGAGGTCTGAAATTTTGGGTTGGAAAGAACAGGAGAATTTATCCATACCAAGGGTCGTCAATTATTAAAAAGAAGAGATGTTCATCTGGTAGTGAATCATTCACTGGTGATCCCTTGGTATCTCCTGGGAGATCTGTAGTGAACTCTTTTAAGGTAAGTGCCTTTCTTATTTTAGGGGAGAGAAACTGTAAGTCATATTCTTGGACAATGACTATCCAGTAGGCATACTTATGGTTCATTAGGTGGCATGTGAGTAGTTATTTAATGGGATTAATATCTACAATGACCGTAGTGGTTTTTAAGATGATGTAGTGGCGAAGCTTCTGGACTGCATGGATTAATGCTAGTGTAGTCTTTTCTTCAGGCTCAGATCTTAATGTTGGGCCTGATAAGGTTTTGCTAACATAATAGATTACGTGTTCCTTCCCATATAGGCCTTCCGAGATCAAAACTCTGCCTAATATGGACTTAGAAGCTGATAGATACAGGATATAATCTTTGTCACAATCTGGGGGACCGATGAGTGGAACTGAAGATAATGTTTTTTTTAGCGCATCAAATGCTTGCTGGGCATAATCATCCCATTTGAATGGGATTTCCTGGCATAGGAGGCACAGGAACCCTTGATCATAGGTGGCATAATCTTGGATGAAGCATCTCAGAAAATTGGCCTTCCCCTGTAGGCTTTTCAGTTTTCTGAGGGTTCGAGGTGGTGGTACCTCTTTAATGGCTTGGACCTTGAGGGGGTCCACACAAATCCCCTACTGGGACACGATAAAAACTAATAGTCTTCCTGCGCTGACATGGAAGACACACTTGAGGGGTTCAAGAGTAAGTTGTATAGACGACATCGTTGGAATATGAATCGTAGATCCTCTAAATGGTTTGAGCGCTTCTTGGAGTAGATGGTCAGGTCGTCCAAGTAGGCAAGGATAAGGTGTGCCAAGTCATGAAATATATAGTTCATGGACCTTTGAAAGGTGGCTTCGATGTTTTTTAAGCCAAATGGAATTACCTTGTATGCGAATGTGCCCCAGGTGGTGGTGAACACGGTTTTGTACTGGTCTGTGTGGTGGATTTAGATTTGATTGTACCCAGAGAATCCATCCATGAAGGATAGAGCCTCATGTCTTGCGCAAGAATCGATGACCTGGTCGATGAATGGGGTGGGATAATTGTCTTTAGGAAAATATTTTCTCAAATCCCGAAGATCGGTGCAAATGCGTATAGTGCCCTGTTTTTTCATGACAGGAATAGGGTTGGAAACCCAATATGTATAAGCGATGGGGTAGATAAACTTGGCTTTGTGAAGCTTATCGATTTCTCATTTTATTGATTCTGCCTTAGATGGGTGTAGTTTACGTTGTTTTTGGCGCACTGGAGGTACATTAGGCCAAGTGTCAATATGTTGTTCTACGATAGTGGGACTAAGTTCAAGCATTTCTAAGTAGTCCCACGTGAAGATATCTCGATACTCTTGTAGCAATTGAGTATAAGAGGCTATTTCTTTTGGAGAGCATGCTGCCCCCAGTGAGATTTCTTCAACCTTTGTAGGATTTTGGGATATGCTCACCTTGATGGTAGGAGAGATGTTTGACATATTTCCTTCCTCGAACACATCGGGCGTTGGGATGGGGATTTTGAACCAATCGACTTTCCTTGATGGGAGGAAATATTTTGATTCGATCGCGTAGATATCTTGTTCTTTTATCTTGTTGGGACTTAAAATGTTCTTGGGGAGAAAAAGTGAATGGTGATGCATTGCATCCCATGGATAATCTGGCTCCGTCATAGCCTCTATGATGTCTTCATTTGAATGAAATAGGGAACCTAAGGGGGATTGATCTTGCGCAAGGTTATGCTGAATAGGGTCAATCTACATGGAGATAGTTGAGAGACATGAGAAGGATTCCATCATCGATGTGGTGGAACCAAGCACAGTCGACAGAGTGTAGAAAGATTGGGTCTGCACTGTCATAGGTACAACTGCTCTCGTAGTTGCAGCTGACTCGACACCTATGGTAGATGAGCAGACAGCTCGAGTCATAGTTTTGATACATGATGATATGAATCATATATGGTGTATCGTGTCATCGGCGTTTGGTGGGGCCATAATCTTCCTGATTGGTTGCTTCTCAAATGAAAAGAATAGGATTGATCTACTCATCACATCCTCTTAGGTTGTCGAACTTTTCATGGATTCTGAGTTTGTGCCATCTTCTTTGGAGAGGCAGACTATGGTTGATCATATACAAGCTATTGCTGCACGGAATCTCAGTATGTAGTGAAAACGACATACTGGGTGGTTTTCATCACATATTTGGCATGAATACAAGATGTCCATGTTGGTGTGATATAATATACGGACTGGGTACCACTGTTGGAACATTTCCAAAGTTGTGCAATCAATGATGAAATGATCAAGTTCATCACAAAGTACGCAACTTTCGATTGGGGGAGGGGGGTTAGCGGGGACCCTTTTAGGTGATCTTCGTTCCTCCTGTAGGTACAGGATGATACGAGGTTCATCTCCAACGGACTGGGTGGAGGGATCCTCTTGATAAGATTGCTTAATGGCATGTAGGGCGTCCCTATGTAATATTCCAAAATTAGCATGCAGGTAATTGGAATATTTATTTTTGTTGTTTACACATAGGAGATGAATAAATGGGAAAGGAGGCCCATACGTTTCAGAAATAGGAATAAAATACCTCATAGTGTGAAAAGGGGCATTTGCATGTGGACAAGGTCAAGTTTTACCAAGTCAACAGTGTTGGTATAGGAGGTGGAGATTATCTTTAGAGACAACACAGTGATAGTGGGAGGAATATTCCTTGGTGGAGGAAACCCTATTGAGTGGGACCGATGATAAGAAGGCTTCCACTTGTTTATAAGGAGGGAAAGGTAGCCATAGCAAGACATGATATTTATTATTTATTTTATGGTCTGTAAGACTTTGTGCTTTCTTCAACTGTTTAGTTGAGATTGATGTGATGCTTAGCACAAGGCATTCCTGTTTAGGAATTTCTTCTCCTTTCAAGAGAGGCCTCTTGAGGGGTCTTGTACTTCATTTCTCCACATTCAGGCTTAAAGCCAACCCACCTCCTTGAACTACATCATTATTTCTGTTGAAGTATAACGTTGTGTTGCAGGGTGTTGCAATGGAGGGTTCAAAACACCACTTCCAGAGCTTGTTTTCTAGAGGAGGAAGATTTCCTTCCTTTGGGAGATCAGTGAGGAGGACTTTAAAGCTGATTTTAGATTTTGGAAGTTGGCCAACTTATTTTCCACTACCTACAATGCAGTCCCTTGTGGGAACTGCGTCATTTCTCATAGTGTTGCAGCAGGAGGGTTAAACCTCTTGATTTTGAGCTAGTTTCTTAGGAAAAGGGCCAACCCTTCTCCCGGAAAGCTAGAAAAGGGGGATTTCCATATTCCTCTTGTACTATTCAGATATGTGCATGTAAATTTGTAGTAATACTGCGTTATTTCAGAGCTTGTTATGCATATCTACTCTCTTGTACTCATGCTTTCAGGAAACCCTTGCCGGGTTATTGAAATAATGTATCAAGGAGGCTGGATCTCTATTTTATCTATGATTTTAGTAATAAAACTCCATATCTATGGTTTTATTTCATATTGTATCAGAAACCCTCATATAATCACATTTTAATTGCTTCATAAAATTCTGTATAGTAAACGTCATGGGATTTGGGTGTTCTTAAGCCATATTGAGACCGGGAGATATGTTTAACTTAGAAAAAGGGATTTGTTTTTTATTCCCTTATGAATGTGAGTGCCATAACACATAATCTAAGGGATATAAGTGCTATTTCCCATAGTTAAAGCGTAATTTTCTAAGAATAACATTTTTATGGTCCATATCACTACATTTCCCAACTTTGGGATAACATAGTGGAACATAATTTTGTTGTTGTAACATTAATTTCATCTCTATGTGTTCCTCTCACATTTTATGAGTTGATTTATCACTTCTACTCCAGTTTTTTGTTCAAGTATTTTTGCATCCTCATTTTGGGAATATTACAGTGGTGTCAGAGCATAATCTTGGCTCAGCTTGTGGATCTTAGCCACTATGCTATCAGAATAATAATAAGAAGAAGAGAAAGATCAGAATGATGGAGAGAATGAGATTTATCTCATCCCTTTTCAGAAGCATAAAGGACCTCAACAAGGAGGTCAAGCAAAGAAGAGAAGAAAGAAGCAGTGGGACTATGCCCTTTCCTTTTGAAAAAGAGGACAAATTTCATAGAGATGGAGGACACTTGGATCATGAGATTCTAAGTGAATACATTTCTGAGTACAAATCTAAACCTAGAGCCTTCAAGGAGACTCTAGCTTTACCACAGTTCATTCAGTTGGAGGAAGAAAGGAGAACTTGCAGCACAAGGTGAATCAAGGGCAATAGGTTTCTATTGTCTACTTTTGATGGATTGTTAGTATGAATATTTTGTCGAAGTGTAAAAAAAAATACCACTTTAGCTAAGCATAACTTATAGCCCTAACATCAAATATGGCTGCCAATATCTTCATAAATGCTGCAAAAATATAGATCTATGCATAAAAATACATTAAGCAGTAAAAATGAGGTTTTACTCCATGCATCCAATAGACAAGACAAGAATAACATTTTTGAAATAATTTTATATTAAGGGCACCTGGGAGGAAAACAAGAAAGGTGTTTCCAATTCTCCTCAATGGGATGGGTTCTTGAAAGTCCTCAGCACTTCAGATCTAGAATTTCTCTCTCTTTTTGGTGTAGAAAACCCAGACAGACATAGAACTCAAAGGGAGCTCACAAAGAAAATAATGGAGAATGTGACAATGATAATGGCTCAAAGTCAGACCAAGATTATAGATCCAGAGTGATCTAATAGGCAACAAAAGGTGAAGAATGGTAGGGAAAAACCCTTCTATTTATAACAAAATATTGGGTCATTCTAGATCTTGGTGCATGATTAAAATAATATTAACCAAATATAGATCCACCTTTTATGGAATATTTTATTATATTTGTTGGAGGGAAAAAGTATTTGACTTGGGTCAAATCCCTTTATTTGTGAATAATAAATAAATAAATGATTTATTTATCATTTTAAGGAAGTGGTTGAAGGATAATCAAATAAATATTGATTTATTTAATTATTTATGGGTGATTTAGTCATATTTAACAAGGAATATTATTTAAATAAGATTTAAATAATTATTCCTAGAAAATAATAAGATAAATAAAGATTTATCTAATTAATTTTTTTGTTTTGGGTTAAACATGACCAGGAATAATAATTAAATTATTGTTTAATTAATTATTCCTTGAGGAAAATCAAACAAATATAGGTTTGTTTAATATTTCCTTTTGGGGTTTCCTGTTTAGACCATAAACAACCTAATAAATTTGTTTTATTAAGTTATTTTACATAGTGAAAGAAATTTTACTTAGGGTAAAATTGGTCTTACATGGTGTACTTGGGTCCATCTAATGATAATAGGTTAGATGACCAAAAAATGGTGTAACATGGATCATCTACAGCAAGGGCTTGGGCAAGGAAACTAGATGAATTCTTCCTACTATTAGCCAGCTATAAAATTTGTTATATCAAATGCTGGCTAAAACATTTTTGGAGTCTTCAAGAAACAAGTTTTATTGATAAAAGATGTTATCTCTTGAAGACTCTTGAAGGCCTCATGCCTCTGTCCAAATCTTCACTGATGTTTCCATTTCACACTCTGAAATTCTGCTGATTTCATGAGAAAAGACTGCTGCAAAAAACCCCTTTTTCCCCCTCCTCCACTCAAAAACTAACCTTCGTTTTGCTCCCCTTTTTCTCCATAAAACTCCTCTATTTTCATGATTCCCCTTCTTCCATTCATGAAAATCATTTTTACATAGTTTAAAACTCATTTTTAAACTATACCAAAA
Organism: Pinus albicaulis; assembly: GCA_034641835.2. Classification (NCBI taxonomy): domain Eukaryota; kingdom Viridiplantae; phylum Streptophyta; class Pinopsida; order Pinales; family Pinaceae; genus Pinus; species Pinus albicaulis. The sequence continues at coordinate 166,696,892 of CM076583.1, read as the reverse complement.
CCCCCAAATCCATTGAAAAACATTGAAAAAATCATAAAAAATACATATTTTTGTATAAAGACTTAAGCCCCCTTGAGCTAAGTCCTAAACCACCTCCCCATTATATGCCCTAGTGCTGGAACCAGGCACTAGACCCATCGAGCACTTATTGCATCGGAACTTCCGAACAAACGCAAGTCTTTTTGTGTGTAAACATTGAAACCTCCGATTGCAATGGCCCAATCGCACAATTGCATCGGCCATTCCACGATCGCGCAATCGCATCGACCATTCCCCGATCGCGCAATTGCATTAGCCCACCTCTAATCGCCGATTCGCGATTCATTGCCCACCATTTATCTCCTCAGATTAACGGTCTGCATCTAATCGCATCGGATATTTTCGTAACACCCTCCCTCTTTCCTCCTCCGATCATGCGATCCTCCGATTGAATCTGGACTGTCCACATGTCTGGATCGGATGGTCCCAGATCATTCCTGCATTATTTCATCGCCCTCCGCCTTACACCAAGAGGATTTTAGGCATGTAATCCCCACCGTTGATCTCCGCGCGATCAACGGTTTTGACTTATTTTTCCCTCCGCTCTCCTTTAACCTTCGCAAATAGATCCCAACCGTTGGATGATGCAATCCAACGGCCACGCACCTCTCCACACCCTCTGAAGCAGTATACCAAAAAACGCAGGATTTTATAATATTTTTATGTACTTTTGTAGGTGTTTAATGGTTTTCTATTATATTGAAAGAAAGGTCGAAGGCCGGGAAGGACAATTCCCATGCCTTTGATTCATAAAAAGAAACCATTCGCATGGTTCAAACTCCACGTCTCGTCGATGCTTCATGGGCATTGATGCCTTGTGAGCCCTGCGCAGCACTGCACATCAACAAGACATAGACAATAAAATAATTAAAAAGAGTATCAGTGTCGGAGACAGAACACAACAGAACATAAGATTGAAGAAAAATTTGTGGGGATTACGGCTAAGATTGATTATCAAAAGCCTAATCCTCCAAATTAAAATACAGTTAAATAAAATCGTAAGTGTTTTATCAGACAGAAAGGCCTTCACCGCCACATCTAAGGAAAATTGATTCCTCCCAACTACCACAAAGCCATTTGTGCCTCAAAGAATTCAAACAGAGGCCAAAGTTATTGATCAAAATCAGATATTTGCCTCAAAGCAGCTAGAGAGTGAATTCTGCCAAAGAACTTAATGCAAAAATATCAACAGAGTTAATATTACATGACACAGAGCCTTAAAAGTCAACATAATCTCCCACCGATCTTAATTCTTAAATGTAAAACAATTAATACAGAGGACACATGTAAACTTATTTATTGAGCCCCTCAAAGGCCGAGAAGTTATTAGTCTATATTAATTGACCCAGGAGATCTTTTATCAGATCCCACCTCCTCATTCTTCTATAAATACTTCTGTAGAAGATGAGAAATTTTTGGTTGATGAACTTTGAAATATACTTGAGCTTGAGACTTCTACTTGTAAATAGTGTTCACTAGCTCTTGGAGCTTTGCTTGTGATAGATAAGTTATTCTGGGAAGTGTAGATGATTGCTAAACTAAAGCATTGGACTTAAATTTGTAACTGGTTTGGAGCATCAATACAAGCTGATTTATGGGATCCTGGTCTATGTCGACGGTGATGTTTTTCTTATTGTAACTCATTATTTTGTTTCAGTTTTCACTTTTTCCATCTTCTCTATAAAGAACGACATGCATAGAGTTACAACCTATTGTATATCAGTACCCTTCTCTGACCGAAAATCTTTATCTAAATGTTTTCTTCCCATTTTTGTTATTTAGAAATGATTTAATTTAGTTTAAGCAGTAGGAATGTTGGCGTTCCCTCGTCCTCCTGTCTTAGCTAAATATTGTTCCTAAATGTTATTTTCAGTTCATGTTAATTAGAGATGAACTCAGGAAGATATGGTGTTCCCTGGTCCTAGTTTTATCCCAAAAGACTATCTGAAAGTTTCCCTTGGAATGTATTAAAAGCTGGCTAGTTTCGAAGTACTTACCAAATCTTAGACCATTCTTTGTTATCTTTTTGTTTGTCTTGAAAGTTACCAATTAAAGTAGAGCTAGGAGAGGATTTGTGGTGAGCCCGGCCCGCTAGTTTCTACTCCAACAGTTGCCTTCAAGTTTCCCCCCTGTTTTTAAGTGTTTTCTATTGAAAGTTTATCAAATTCTAGCTAGTTTCGAAGTACTTACCAGATCCTGGATTTCTTTTATGTCTTTCTTAAGTGTTTTTCAAAGGCTGCCTAGTTTCAAAGTACTTACCAGATCCTGGGCTACTCTTTGTTCTTCATCTATTTAATTCCCCTTCTTATCGTTTCATTTCATTCCATAAATCAACTTTAAAGAGATCCTTAGACATAGATGACTTGCCCCATGGACCACTCTTGCCTCTTGTTGTTTCAATTAAACCCTATTATGACTCCATAGCCCAATGGACTAAAACCTCCAATTATCTATCTTTTTGGCCAAAGCTTGTTCTATTTGCTTGCAACTTCTCACCCTTGGAACTCTTTGCATTTAGAACTTTCCACTCAAATAATAATCATGCTCAACCATCCAAAAAAAAAAAAAAACCCTGGGCCTTCATAACTAGCCTAATATCATTACCCGAAACCTTAAAGATAAATCCATCTTTACACTTATTGGAGAGATCCCTCTTCGGATTCAGGAGGGCTAGATCTTAGAATCCCAAAGTGGTTGAAATAATGTTGTTTCTATGATTGGACTTTTCCAATCTTGCTAATTACAGATTCCTAACATTTCTAGTGACTCCACTGGGGATTTTGAGTGTTTTTTCGGCCTAGGTACCTTTAAGACCTCAGAAGACCCTTGCTTCATGAAAATTTTTCAGTGAGTAAAAAGTAGCCTTTTCAAGCACTACCAAGTAATGGTAATCATGATGAAACTTTATTTAATCAGTGAAAAACTAGGTAAACCCTAGGATTCTCATAAGACTTTATCTAACCTTGAAAAATCATCTAGCTTAAGCCATAAGAGTAGACTGTCTTTGTCTCATAACCGTAGCTAAGTTTTGAAACAGAGTTAGGACATTATTATAAACCACACGATTAAAAAAATAACTCAGAAAATCCAAAAATATTTCAGATTGGTATTCAATAAACATGGTGGTGGACCATAGAACATTTTACCTCCTTAGGAGCTAAAAATTTCCACCTGGCGACTCCACAATCCAAACTTCCAAAAGACCAAATGACTCCACTGGTAGAAGACTCTGAACTGGTTGACCAAACATAGTGACCTCTTTTCTGATTTACAAACATGGATTTAGATATAGATCCATAAGACAAACATATGCTCATGATGGAAAAATTAATGTACATGCTTGGAAAAAGAGTGGATAGGTTTATAGCCAATATGAAAATTGGTTATCAAGAAGAAAAAATGCTTTTCCCTAAGAAAACAAAACCTCTACCACTACAAGACATGTATGATGAACATGAAGAAAATAATCAAGAAAAATTTCTAATCATGATGGAAAAGATGATGTACATGCTTGGGAAGAGAATGGATAGGTTGATGGCTAATATGAATGTTAATGATCTAGAGCAAGCTAGGATTTCCCTTGATCAAACACAAGCCTAATCACCTCAACACCAAGACTCTGACCAAGACATGTATTATGATCAACACTTTATAGAAGATGATGAGAAAACTTACGAAGAAAGCAATGAAGAAGGTTGTCAACCAAGTTTAAATTTCCTTCATATGTCTTGTACAATGCTGATAAGAGATCTTCATGACTGAAACACAAATAATAATAGTGAGCAGTGCTTCGAGGAGATAAGTAGCCATTTGGAAAACATGAAACTTGAAACTGAGGAGACACCAACACATATAGAAAACCTTCCTTTGTGTTATAACTCAGTCCAGTTTATACAACAACAACGACATCCTGATAGCAAGAAGAAAATAACTCATGACCCTGATGTACAAATTGAGTATCATAACTATCATGAGGAATTTTCTGAAGCACAAGAAGATCAGGAAACAATAGAAAATCCTCAAAGTTTTCCTGCAAGCACAAGTGAAGTTCCCCTAGAAGAGGCTCAAGACTACATCAAGCCTCAAGATCAGCCAATACAAGACAAGGAGGATTCCTATACCTCTGTTCTAGGCAAAAAGAAAACTCCTTCTCTTCTAACCGAGGAAGAGATTGATTTAGTATTGAACAAGATACCAACCTCCAAACCTTCATTTGAACCAAAAACTTCCACTCATCCACCTGCTCCATCTGGTTGTCTTGATACAAAAAAAAAACATGTAGATCAACGAAAAGAAGAGCAAACTGATGACCCAATATGTTTGACTGATGACATTGTTTATTCTGATAATTTTCCAAATTTTAATTAGTCTGATGATTATGATGAGTTTCAACCATAAACTAATCACGCAGGGCAACCAACATTCGATTGGTGTTATGAGTTTCACCACCATCAGCTTGAAAGCCAAAAACATCCATTTCGATCTATCATAAATGGCTTTCACATAATTGGAAATCAGCAGCCTTTCAACTCAAAGGGTGAATAGAAGAGTAATGAAGAATACAATAACCTCTTCACAGAGTTCAAGCCACTGAATCCAACCAAATATGATGAGTCTTCCAGTTCAGATGATGATGAAGAAGGGGGAGAGAAAAAAATAGAAGACTGTCCTACTCAGGATATACCATCTTCTCAAAAAGAATCTTTTTCCTGTTCTGTTAAGAATGATGATGCTTCCAAGCAAATTTCTGAAGATATACTCCTCAAAGCTGAAGCCTTGGAAGCAGACCATCTACCAAACACAGAGGGCCAAAAAGAAGAGAAACTTCATCTTGTCTTTGTTGATCCTATGGAAGAGTGTGAGGAATTCCCAACCGGCTCAAATTATCAAGCATGGATCCTTTGCAAGAGCCAGAGACATGAAAAGTTGTCACCTCCTATGATAGTCTTGATTTTGAAGATTAATATTCAAAATGTACTATGGATACCTCTAACAAGCAGCTAGAGTTTCTTCTTCTTTTTGACATTACTCAGATGGCTACATTGGCACTTTTGTATCATATGAATATGTAAATACTCCATGTTAGAATAGGTTAGATAGGAATGTCAATAAATCTCAGTTCTAAGCATGTAGTTAGTTGTTTTTTTCTTCTTTGAAGAAAAATAAAAAATACAAAAATACAAAAACAATGAAAGAAAGAAAAGAGGGCAGATTGTGAAAACAAGAAAGGTACAACCCCATACCAAAAAAGAGAAATAAATTCTGAAAGTGTGCAAGCCTAAATTCCACTCCTGAAAAACACACTTCTAGTTAGTCAAACAACCTAATCTTGACTAATTAGCTTTTAAATTTACTACTGATAGGATAGTGAATTCGATTTGCCAAACTGTTTAAACTTGGCTTATCAATAGATAGATTAGGATAGAAATTAAAGGTTCAAACATGCTCAAACTCTGAACCTAAGTTTCCATGAGAGATGACTCAAATATTTCTATTTCTTGAGTCAAGATCAGAGGTAAAAACTAGTTCTAATCAGCTCAAAATCTGAACCAGTCAACCAAGGAAGAACAACTCAAACAAGAGGCAAAAACAGAGCTATAACAGATGAAGGAAGTGCTTGAAATTTCAGATCCTAAGCCTTCCATTTTGTTTTAATTTTCTACAAAATAAGATCTATGTGCAGCTTGTTTTTATGCCATATATTAGCAACAAGTTAGACTATTCAATCCTGACTTGTATGCTTTTGAATTTCTGTTTTAGAAATTAGTGAATAAAATCTGTTGGATAGTTTAATCCCAACAGATGATAGATTAAGTAGAGAAGCATATGGACTCAACTGTTTAATCTGAGTTCATGGAGAGATAAGGAGTAGAATTAGATTAGTTTTATGCTTTCAAAATAATAAAATGTTGTAAAAGAGTTTGCCAATCCAAGTGCACTCTAATGAAGAAAAAATGTTAGATCAGTAGGATTGGGTAGGTAGAAAGCTTTTTGATGAAAGATCAATTGTTTTTATGGCTGCTAATATGTTTTCAGAGCAAGATCATCCCAGCAAAGGAAGCGCAGCCCAATGGATGAGGCACTAATCAGCCTCCCATAGAATGCAAGTCTGAAGTTCTTGATGCCTTCAAGAAGGCACCATCCCCAAATGGAGCCACTGTTAGCCAGCTATAAAATTTGTTATATCAAAAGCTGGCTATAACTTTTTTGGAGTCTTCAAGAAACAATTTTTATTGATAAAATATGTTATCTCTTGAATACTCTTGAAGGCCTCATGTCTTTGTCCAAATCTTCACTGTTGTTTCCATTTCACACTCTGAAATTCCACTGATTTGATGAGAAAATACTGCTGCAAAAAACCCCTTTTTCCCCCTCCTCCACTCAAAAAATAACCTTCATTTTGCTCCCCTTTTTCTCCATAAAACTCCTCTATTTTCATGATTCACCTTCTTCCATTCATGAAAATCATTTTAACATAGTTTAAAACTCATTTTAAACTATACCGAAACCCCCAAATCCATTGAAAAACATTGAAAAAATCATAAAAAATACATATTTTTGTATAAAGACATAAGCCCCCTTGGGCTAAGTCCTAAACCACCTCCCCATTATATGCCCTGGTGCTGGAACCAGGCACTAGACTTATCGAGTGCTTATTGCATCGAAACTTCCAAACAAACGCAAGTCTTTTTGTGTGTAAACATTGAAATCTCCGATTGTGATGGCCCGACTGCACATTCGCATCGGCCATTCCACGATCACGTAATCGCATCGACCATTCCCCGATCGCGCAATCGCATCAGCCCACCTCTGATCATTGATTCCCAATTCATTCCCCATCGTTGATCTGGCCCTCAGATTAACGGTCTGCATCTAATCACATCGGAGATTTTCGTAACACCCTCCCTCTTTCCTCCTCTGATCATGCAATCCTCCGATTGAATCTGGACCGTCCACGTGTCCGGATCGGATGGTCCCAGATCATTCCTGCATTATTTCATCACCATCCGCCTTCCACCAAGAGGATTTTAGGTGCGTAATCCCCACCATTGATCTCCGCGCGATCAATGATTCTGACTTATTTTTCCCTCCACTCTCCTTTAACCTCCACAAACAGATCCCAACTGTTGGATGATGCCATCCAACGGCCACGCACCTCTCCACACCCTCTAAAGAAGTATACCAAAAAACGCAGGATTTTATAATGTTTTTATGTACTTTTGTAGGTTTTTAATGGTTTTCCATTATATTGAAAGAAATTTCGAAGGCCAGGAATGGCGATTCCCATGCCTTTGATTCATAAAAAGAAACCATTTGCAGGGTTCAAAATCCATGTCTCGTCGATGCTTCATGGGCATTGATGCCTTGTGATCCCTCCGCAGCACTGCACATCAAGAAGACACAGACAATAAAATAATTAAAAAGAGTATCAGTGTCAGAGACAGAACACAGCAAAATAGAAGATTGAAGACAAATTTGTGGGGATTACGGCTAAGATTTATTATCAAAAGCCTAATTCTCCAAATTAAAACACAGTTAAAGAAAATCGTAAGTGTTTTATCAGACAGAAAGGCCTCCATCGCCACATCTAACGCAAATTGATTCCTCCCAGCTACCACAAAGCCACTTGTGCCTCAAAGCATTCAAACAGAGATCGAAATTATTGATCAAAATCAAATATTTGCCTCAATGCAGCCAGAGAGTTAATTCTGCCAAAGAACTTAATGCAAAAATATCAACAGAGTTAATAGTACATGACGCAGAGCCTTAAAATTCAACATAAGTTCCCACCGAGCTTAATTCTTAAATGTAAAACAATTAATACAGAGGACACATATGTAAACTTCTTTATTGAGCCCCTCAAAGGTCGAGAAGTCATTAGTCTATATTAATTGACCCATGAGATTTTTTATCAGATCCCACCTCCTCATTCTTCTATAAATACTTCTGTAGAAGATGAGAAATTGTTGGTTGCTGAACTTTGAAATATACTTGAGCTTGAGACTTCTACTTGTAAATAGTGTTCATTGTCTCTTGGAGCTCTGCTTGTGATAGATAAGTTAGTCTGGGAAGTGTAGATGATTGCTAAAATAAAGCATTGGACTTAAAGTTGTAACTGGTTTGGAGCATCAATACAAGCTTATTTATGGGATCTTGGTCTATGTCGATGGTTATGTTTTTCTTATTGTAACTCGTTATTTTGTTTCAATTTTCACTTTGTCCATCTTCTCTATAAAGAACAACATGCATAGAGTTAGGACCTACTGTATATCAGTACCCTTCTCTCACTGAAAATCTTTATCTAAATTTTTTCTTCCCATTTGTGTTATTTAGGAATGATTTAATTCAGTTTAAGCAGTAGGAATGCTGGCGTTCCCTCGTCCTCCTGTCTTAGATAAATATTGTTCCTGAATGTTATTTTCAGTTCATGTTAAGTAGAGATGAACTCAGGAAGATATTGTGTGCCCTGGTCCTAATTTTATCCCAAAAGACTGTCTAAAAGTTTCCCTTGGAATGTGTTAAAAGTTGGATAGTTTCTAAGTACTTACCAAATCTTAGACCATTCTTTGTTATCTTTTTGTTTGTCTTGAAAGTTACCAAGTAAAGCAGAGCTAGGAGAGGATTTGTGGTGAGCCCAGCCCGCTAGTTTCTACTCCAACAGTTTCCTTCAAGTTTCCCCCTGTTTTTAAGTGTTTTCTATTGAAAGTGTATCAAAGGCTAGCTAGTTTTGAAGTACTTACCAGATCCTGGATTTCTTTTATGTCTTTCTTAAGTGTTTTTCAAAGGCTAGCTAGTTTCAAAGTACTTACCAGATCCTGGGCTACTCTTTGTTCTTCATCTGTTTAATTCCCCTTCTTATTGTTTCATTTCATTCCATAAATCAACTTTAAAGAGATCCTTAGACATAGATGACTTTCCCCATGGACCACACTTGCCTCTTGTTGTTTCAATTAAACCCTATTATGACTCCATAGCCCAATGGACTAAAACCTGCAAGTATCTATCTTTTTGGCCAAAGCTTGTTCTATTTGCTTGCAACTTCTCACCTTTGAAACTCTTTGCATTTAGAACTTTCCACTCAAATAATAATCATGCTCAACCATCCAAGAACAAAACAAAACCCTCGGCCTTCATAAATAGCCTAATATCATTACCCAAAACCTTAAAGATAAATCCATCTTTAAATATCATTACCCAAAACCTTAAAGATAAATCCATCTTTACACTTATTGGAGAGATCCCTCTATAGATTCAGGAGGGCTAGATCCTAGAATCCCAAAGTGGTTGAAATAATGTTGTTTCTGTGATTGGACTTTGCCAATATTGCTAATTACAGATTCCTAACACCTACTGCATCCAGTGGTAGAAAGAGAGGCTGTAGAGATTGCAGCGCTGCACCTTGAGGGTGAAGCACACATTTGGTGGTTCAGCCATTTGAGTCATGAAAGTGTCTACTTTTTCAGAATTTACTCAAAGGTTGATTAAGAAATTTGGTAAGGGGAAATTAGAGGTGGAGAAGCCCTCACCACCATTGAAGGAGGCATGAAACAGTGCTAATACAACTATGGAGGAGCAATGTTCATCATCAACAGTTGGGGAAGCCAACACATTAGAGGAGGGAACCCTTACAGTCATACAAGATACTCCCAAATTTCACCAAGTTATGCCTAAATTTCCACTTCCTATTATCTTAGCAAATATTATGGAGGGATATATACCATTGCATACTGCTAATCTAGAGCAACAGAATTCCACTACGTTGTGTAATCTTGAATTGTTCAAGGAAGGGATGAACCATCATCCTCATGTGCCTTTGTTGAGTTGCACACAACACTTGAGGTTGGGGTGTGAACTTTTGGAGGATGAGATGAACCTTGTCCAAAACACTCATATACAAAACCATATGTTCATCTTTGAGTTGGAGTATGAGACAACCACTACATCATTGGAGAGATTAACAACGCTGTCATTAAACAGCAATGAGGAGGTTTTTCCTATAACACACTTGGATCTTTATGGATTAAATATGATCATTGGTGTGAGATCTTCTCTAAGAGATCTCCAAGGAGTTGCATTTCAACATCCCATGAAATGCAAGGGGGAAAATCTAATTTGGCAGGATGGTAGTCTTCATTGGAAGAGTGCCAAGGTAGAGCATGATGGGAGACACCCACATTTGAATGAATGGGTGTGGATGGTGAGCAAGAGGCTGGAAATCTACTTGCAAATTTATGATATTGGGCAAGAGAAGGATTGGTTGCGCTGGCTACTTTTAAGAGAGTTTGGCCATCATGTGACATATCCTCTTTCAAAGGGTATGTGGGTGGAGAAAGTATGGCATGATACTTACATCATAGGGCAACAAGGAGTATGGATGCATTGTGTTGATATGACATTCTTGATATCAATCATTATGTTTTCATCACATGATTTGTATGATGGAGGTGTGAATAGGCATCAAAGGCTATTGTTTCTTTGGGTTTTCTTGGGAGAGCATGGGCAGATTTGGTTTTATACTTTGCATGATGTTACAGGAGTAGGAGATGGCACTATCATGGTGCAAAGGGGATACTCCTTAGCCTTGGATGATCAGGAGATACTTCCACCTTGGAAGGAATTTCCTCTATGTAGCAGCATTGTGAGAGATGTCTTTGATAATGGGCATGTCAAATAATGGAGCTTTGAGTTGGCAGGAGCCTATTTACATAGGCCAACAACACTATCAATTTGGGGCTTGAGTTTATTGATTGAGTGTCCCCAGGATCACTTCACATTTGATGCACTTGTTCGGCAAGGAGGAGGTGATATTGATGGACTAGTGGATGGAGACATCTGTTACTGAGGTATGATCTTCTTAACTTGGATTTCCAAGCATAAGAAGGAGGATCTTCATACATCACATGGTTCATTACTCTTCATGGGAATAAATAATATCACTATGGAGGGCTTATTCATGTACATATGCATCATCTTACTTTCATCACATGGTAAGAACATTGTTTTTGCATCTATTGATTATCTAACATAGTATTTGCATTCTCTTACCATTTCTATATAGTGCATTGCTCCACAAGAGGGAAAGCTTCTTACTGAGCTCCATGGGAAATTTTTGGCTAACTATTTTGGAGACGACCATATTTTGTATGACCTTGAGCAAGTGTTTTATTATTTATTGTATGCTCAGTTGATACACTCAGCCATTTACTATTTACTAGTAGATGTGATGACTTACACAACTAGCCATTTGTCAAGAAACAACTTGCCATGTTATTTTCTGAAACAACAGTTAGAAAAAATGCATTGTGACCACTTGGGAAACTGTTGGTACTTTCCAGCACTACATGAAACCTTCAATATTCCTCTCATTTTGATGTCATATGATGATCATGTCCTACTCATCATATATGGGATGATTTCGGCCATCTTGATTCACAATGTCAGAGAGGAGATCTTTGGAGATCTAGTCTTCATCTTGCCACTTGAGTGCACCATTATTGCAGCCCAAGATCAGTAGATATTCTAAAATTATCATAAGTCGAGAGGAGGACAGTGTGGGGTAGGCTATCTTGTCTACCATGATCAGATTTTCAACCCACCTACATTGCAGGAACTCAAGGTGGAGGAATATTTTCAGGAGTTGCCATGTTGGGATGTAACTCATTTTATATGGATGATTGCTTGGGGAAGAAGGATCCACATGGGGATGATAGTTCCCAATACATTTCAGATCCCATTCCTCAAGGGGACCTCTAGACAACACCTTATTGCCTCCTTAATTACTCTACTTCTTCATGATGATAGCTATCTAACTAGCTTGCATGCTTGGGAGGGGAAATATGGAGATTTATTGATGAGATAGCATCTCATTCCTTGGAGGAGTTTATCATATGAGGATGCTACAGTAGGAGGGGGGAAGACTTATCAGTTGTATCCTTGTAATTTCTTGAGGACAAGCAACATTTCGGACGGGAGGACTGTAATATTCCAAAGTTAGCATGTAGCTAATTGGAATATTGATTTTTGTTGTTTACACATAGGAGATGAATAAATGGGAAAGGAGGCCCATAAATTTCAGAAATAGGAATGAAATCCCTCATAGTGTGAAAAGGGGCATTTTCATGTGGACAAGGTCAAGTTTTACCAAGTCAACAACGCTGGGATAGGAGGTGGAGATCATCTTTAGAGACAATGTAGTGATATGGGAGGAAGATTCCTTGGTGGAGGAAACCCTAATGAGTGGGACCCATGATGAGAAGGCTTCCACTTTTTTATAAGGAGGGCAAGGTAGCCATAGCAATACATGATATTGACTATTGATTTTATGTTTTGTAAGACTTTGTGCTTTCTTCAACTGTTTAGTTGAGATTGTTGTGTTGCTTAGCACAAGGCATTCCTGTTTAAGAATTCCTTCTCCTTTCAAGAGAGGCCTCTTGAGGGATCTTGTACTTCATTTATCCACATTCAGGCTTAAGGCCAAGCCACCTCCTTCAGCTAGAACATTATTTATGCTGAAGTATAATGTTGTGTTGCAGGGTGTTGCAGTGGAGGGTTCACAACACCACTTCTAGAGCTTGTTTTTCAGAGGAGGAAGCTTTCCTTCCTTTGGGAGATCATTGAGGAGGACTTTGGAGCTGATTTCAGATCTTGGCACTTGGCCAACTTATTTTCTACTACCTACAGCATATTCCCTTGGAGGAACTACGCCATTTCTCATAGTGTTGTAGCAGGAGGGTTAAACCTCTTGATTTTGAGCTAGTTTCTTAGGAAAAGGGCCAACCCTTCTCCCAGAAAGCTAGAAAAGGGGGATTTCCATATTCCTCTTGTACTATTTAGATATTTTCATGTAAATCTACAGTAAGACTGCATTATTTCAGAGCTTTTTATGCAGATCCACTCTCTTGTACTCATGCTTTCAGGAAACCCTTGCCGAGTTAATTAAATAATGTATCAAGGAGGATGGATATCTATTTTATCCATGCTTTGAGTAATAAAACTCTAGATCTATGGTTTTCTTTCATATTGTATCAGAAACCCTCATATAATAAATTTTTACTTGCTTCAAGAAATTATGTATAGTAAAGGTCATGGGATTTGGGTCTTCTTAAGCCATATTGAGACCGGGAAATCTGTTTAGCTTAGCAAAAGGGATTTGTTTTTTATTCCCTTATGAATTTGGGTGCCATAACACATAATATAAGGGATATAAGTTCTATTTCCCATAGTTACATTGTAATGTTCTGGGAATAATGTTTTTATGGTCCATATTACTGCATTTCCCAACTTTGGGATAACATAGTGGGACATAATTTTGATGTTGTAACATTAATTTTATGGCTAAGTGTTCCTCTCACATTTTATGAGTTGATTTATCACTGCTACTCCATTTTTGTGTTCAGGTATTGCTGCATCCCCATTTTGGCAATATTACACCCTATATCGCGAGATCTCTGGGAAATTATGAGTATAGTGCCCATAATTGTTGTAGATAGCACATGCATGATTGGTACGCAATGCTTTGCCTTTACCTCTGGTGGAAGGTTCCTTTTTAATTGAATGCAACATCGTGATGTCTGATTCAGAGCCGATGAGTGGTTTTAATTCGTCCAGCTCTGGGTAGATATGGGTAGGGTGACCTATTACGTCACATATGGTGCAAACTGGTGATTCTCGTTGTATGGCGGGGGTCTCCATCTTCTTTCCTCTCTTCTCAGTTTTCTTAGCCACAACCATTGTTTTTGTAATGGGGATTTCCTTTGCAAGGATGGTTTCGACCATTTCTTGAATGGGTGGGGCCTCCTCGGTCTGAGGGGCTTTAACCCTGTGGCAGTGATGTGTGTGGCTCCTATCCCTGTAGGGGGACAAGGTACCAAACTGGTATTGCAAAGGATATGTTTGGTAACACCACTGTTTCCAAAACCTACTGGGAGATGAAACCAGCTGGGGCGTAGAGGAAAGGGATTTAGGAAGCATCGTAGGCTAGAGAGACTAGTTTCATTACTGCTTGTATCCATGTCCTGACTAGCTTCAGAACTTGATGTGGAAGTCATGCACACTAAAGCCCCTATGACATCGGATGATGACTCAGGTATAATGGGGGGATCTCCTAGGAATGATCCTAGGACAGAAAACGGCTTGAACTGGCCAGGGCCATATTCTTGGTATCGCGAAAGCGTATCTGAGGATGTATCTACATAGGGTAGAATTACATTGGTGTTTGTTAGGGGTCGTTTCTCGCTATGCATCAGTTGGTCGATAGTAATGATGTGGTCCTTGTGGGGAAACATCATAATGCAGAAGACGAATGAGGCTATGGTTGACATGGCGTACATATAACTCCGACCAAGGAGTATATTATAGTCCAAGTGAGCATCCAAGACTTCCATGTCTATATGGACTGTATTTCCAGCTAAGCAGACTGGGACGTTTTGGTAGAGACCGACGGGGGTTGAAGGATGACTGTCGTATGCCCTAAGCGTGATGACTGATGGTTTTAGTTCGAGAGACCCTATCTTCTGCCAAACATTTTTTGACATGACGCGCGTGGATGAACCCTTGTCAAAGAAACATCGGTGAATGGTGATATGCTGGACCGATACTAGTATCTGGAAGGCGACCATCGAAGGAAGCCTAGGGGTGGCTTTTTATAAGTCAAAATCCATTAGGCACGTATCGATAGGGTCGTTAGCTCCCAACACAGAAAGCAAGGCTTTCCATTGTTTTGGGCATGACTCCAATACTTCCAAGGCTGACATAGGAGCGGGAGATTGGGTTAGGTCATCCAGGCTACTATAATTATGGGTCGCTTTGGATTAGTTTCCTACTCGCCTATTTGGTCCCTTTGCCATCTTTTGCAATGGTTCAATAGGCATCTTTGAAATGGCCAAAGGTGTAGTTGGTGCACTGGTACTAGCCCTTGACGCATTGGTGTCGCGTGGGGTGTCATAATTGGAATTCCATGTTTGGAAAAACATCTCTTCACTAGTCATGTAGATTTGGTGGCTAATTTTTCTAGATTCGTCTGGCTTTTGTTGCTGAGTGCTAACTATACCTTGGTGGGGGAATGGTTCCTACATCACAACTATTTGTTGGGAAGATCTTCCTTGTCCTCGGTTACTCTGCAACTTCTTCAACTCAGGGAGATCAGGACAGTGGTGAGTATAATGATCATACTCACCACATATCGAACAAGAGTGGTTTGTTAGAATAGGTGGCCTTTTTCTCTACTATTGGGCATTGCTTGGATCCTGGCTTTGATTCTGGTTGGAGTTGCCTCCAGCCTGAGATCATGGCGGGCGTTGCTGGTTGTTGCCCCTTGTCCAGGATTTTTTTTGGGCTTGTTTTTTCCTTTTTTCTTCACCATGTTAGGAGGGTATTTCTCTTGGTTATATGATTGGTGTGGTTGGTTTTGGGAAGGCTGCACAAATTTCACCTGTGCATTGGTCTGCATAGGCGGGTCTTGTGTTGGGGACTAAGCGTAACGTGGTCCCTAGTGTTGTACCTTAAGAGAAAATCCCTTAGTTATGATAAGGAATCAGTGCTTAAGACCTTTATATGATTATGTCATAAAATTATTTGTCTCTGTTTAATCACCATCAAGAATTTATCATTAAACCCTCAAATATCAAATATAATGAATGTCTGACAATGCTATTGTCTGCTGATGTTGAATTAAATAACCAGAAGAAAATGAAAGAAAGAAGCCCAAACTAATATGTTGTTATACAGAATATATCATCTCAAACTCTAGAAGAAATTATATGAAAGAAGCAGTTAAAACAAAGGAGTGCCAATTAAGGGTTTTAAATCTTGCTTACATAAGTAAAAAGAGACCTGCTGCTCATTACTTTGTTTTATTCAAGGATAGAAAACACAGAACAAAAACTTGAACACATATCAACATAAAAATATTCTAGAAACTTGTTTCTCATTCATTAATCTTTGAAATCTCTGAGTAAAAAATTATATTCTGAAGGTCCAAAACTCAGAGCCTTCCTTCCCCTAAATTATTACATTAAATACAATAAAAAGCAGTTCGAAACTACTATAACTGATCCTAACTACCTCATCTCCTGAGTACTTTGAAAACTATCTATTACATACTCTCAAAATGTCTTATTACATTTACATCATCTTTAAAAGACTATAATAACATAAAAATTGACACCCTAATCTATATGTTGAAAGTGAATAGTTGATGATGCTGCTACATTTCCTATATCAGCTTCTAATTTGTCTTTATTTTAAGTTGAAGGATATTTTGGCAAGTCTATCATCCAAGCTCTGCGCTTCTTCCATATCTCTACTCTTGTCTTGGGTGAATGTATCAGATTGTGATACTCTAACCTGAAAGCAGTAATTCGGTTGTAAGATGGTCTTTCTGTAAATAGATTTTTTACCAGCCACAGTAGCTGAAAATATCTCTGAATAAAGTTGATCATCGTTGCCCCCTTGAGTACCTGAGTCTTTTCATGTGTATTATCAACTTTACTTTTTTCTAATACCAGTAAGTTTTCATAAGAATCCCATGACAACAGACCTCCTCCTACATGAAGGTAAACCTGCTCTTCTTAATTTGTCCAATGATTTATCAGACTGACTTACTGCTTCTTTGATTTATATCAACTTATTTTCTGTGGCTTTTCTGTATTCATTCTTGACAATCATCTTATTAATCTCTATTGCATATAAGATTCTATATTTAATCTCATTTTCCTCTAATCCTTTATCTATTTTGGAATTAATAAAGTCAATGAATCTTTTTTCCCAAATAGCCCTATTGATTGTCTTCTGTCTATCTGCCATTAATTGTTCTTCAAATTCTCTGATAATAATTTTCTCTTCTGCAACCACCATCAAAAAGTCCCAAATTGACTTCATTTCAGCAATGATATCATTCCAAATGATATCTTTTTCCTATATTAAAGATATGTTCCCTTTAAATTTTTCTTTAAAGCTTTGATCTCAGCATTAACATTCTGACTGTCCATTTTGTATTTACTGGCTTCATTTTCTGCAGTTGAATAATCTTCTATGTAGTCTCTAGATCTGCTTGAGCCTTTTTCCGATCCCTTTTCGCCATCTACAATTCAGTATTCAATTGAGAAATCTGTGCTTGTGGATCTTCGTTACCTGAAGGAAAAACAAGTGTACAAGTATGACTATCAATATGATTTTGCAGAGATATTGCAGTTTGTTTTATTTTGGAGATTTCCTCCTCCTTTTGCATAAGCTATGGTAGAAGCTTTTTCTTCTCATTCTCCACCTCTGCAACCTCTACAACCATTGAATGCTCTCCTGTAGGTAATTTTCGCTTTTTCTTCAATGTACATATCTCTGCTTCAGCACTTTGCAGAAGCTTCTGCACAACAGTCCTATCATTAGTGTCCACTCCAATATTTACTATAATTTTCTTCAGCTCCTCATTCTGAACTATTAAAGCCCTAGAGTTGGCTTTTCTAACTTCAACTACTTAATTAATTTTCTAAGCATATTCTCTTCTTTCATTTCCATTCCATTAGTCTTCGTCGGGTCATTTACAATCAACTGCCCTGTTTTCATATGTAGGTTCACCTTATCCAACGATGGGATCTTTTTCACATCTACGGTCACATTTACAGTATTGAAATTACTACAGGAACCAATTGACATTTCAGTAGGGTGTGACAAGGCAATTTTGAATTTATATTTCTCAAGATCCATGGCAGTCAAAAGCCTTGTTTGATTTGGAGCAATCTGATATTTGGTTTGGGTCTCCATATTGGCTTCATCTTCTGGTTCCTCTCTGCAATTTTGGAAAACATCTGTTTGATCAGCGGTACTTGTTCATAAGAGGTCTCATGTCTTTTGGGTGAAGCAGGAAAATTTTTTTCCTCTCCCAGTTGTAAATAAGAACCAGGCTGATTATATGCATGCTCTTCATTAAACTTTGTCCTTTTCTCAGCTCCATTCTCCTCATTTTCTAAATCAACTACTGCTTCTTTACTTCTTTTATTAGAATTTTCTGATATGATGGGAGTCTAAATATTTTAACCTGTTAAACTCATTACTCCTTTTCTTGCTATCTTTTCTAAATCTGGCATGCTTTCATGAATGAAAGAAGAATATCCATTCTCCACTCTTCTATTGGAAATTACACTATGAGGGTCATAAGCCCAGCTTTTTCCTAACAGCAAATGCATTTCATCTAACATTTTAGTAACCTCCTCAAATGTCTGTCTCATATTAACTATGAAGGACCTACAGTTATGGGTAGTTTCAACATATGCCCCTTCTTCATGGGTACAAAGTGAACTTGATCAACATTCAGACTTTGTCGAATAAACTCCAAAGCAAATAGCCTCATGGGAACAAATACTGGAAGTCTATAAGGCTCAACACTTTCTCCATACAACCTAATTTATGAATAGTTCTAAAAAACAAACCAATCTCCAAATTTACAGTTTTCCCCTAAATGCATGAATACTTGAGCTTTGGATAAAAAACACGAGGGAGGAACTCCATTAAAAACTTTATATGCACTTGTCATGAAATAACTGGAAAAATCAAACAGTCCAGTTTCATTTTTTTCCCTCCTCACTATATCTGTCCAGAAAACTACAGATTGCCTCTTATTATTTATATCCATAATATTCATACCTAAATGCATAAATTCCTCCACATTTTGATATAAGAACAAGTAAATGATTAATCAAGGAAATCTGAAAGAACCTGTTAATGATAAGCTCATTAGCCATGAATTTAAAGCTTCCTTCCAATAGGATGGAATATCCAGCACCATTCTTAGCTTCATCATCATGGAAAACATCCCCAACATTGATTTTTCCACCATTCTGTCATCATCTTTACCTAGAATCTTTGTAATGTTTCTTAGAACCGAATGAACCTTAGTATCAAAAATTTCCATAGGAAAATCCTTGTTGTCAGGCTGAAATTGCTATGTGTTAGGCTTTAGGAAATGAATAAGCTAATTGAATCCTTGACCTACAATGTTATTGTTAGGTCCCTATATCACTAGTATAGTCCCTTATTATTGTTAGTGTAACCCCCTTATTGTTATTATTGTACCCTTGTAACCCCCATTTTGTTATTATTTTTCCCTTAAATTATTATTTTTAGGTCGGCTAGGATTACATTGTGGCCCACTAGGATTACATTCTAGCCCCATGGACTCCTATATATAGAAAGGAGGTTTTGTAAATTGTATCTTCCAAGAATTGTTCATTTATGTAAAGTATTGGAAGTTTCCCCCTCAAAGTGGCTCATTTCTAAGGTGTTGATATCTCTTTTCTTCTATTTTTGGAGCTGGTTACACAACATTTGGTATCAAAGCTTTGGATTCTAGGGTTTCGTTGCTCCAAACAGGTCATCGTGGCATTTTCGCTATAAATTTTTTTCTACGAAGTTTCAGAAGCTGAAAATTTTAGGGTGTGAAGCCGAAATCCTGAGAAATATTGTCTAAATATTTCAGAGCTTGGTTCACAACATTTTTGGAGATATTATCTGTGGAAGGTAGTGCTTTTCAGGCTCCTGAATTGCATATCAAAGAGGTGACCGTGGGAAAATTTCAATAACTCTATCTCTGGGCATCGTATTGGAGTGCCGTAAAGAGTGGTCACAAGTACACAAACTCTAGTTTCTTCGCTATCAATTTTAGAGACAAAGGATGAAACATTGATTCGTGGCAAGTCGTACAAGTTTTCTCTACTGAACTAGTCCATAATTAGGTCATTGTGGGAGATTGGACACAACTTTGTCTTGGAAAATCCAAATCAGGTCAGACCTGTGGCATTCGAAAGATAATTCAGAGTGCTACATCGATACCGAAATTCAGATATTGAAGTGATGCAATCACAGAGATAATCCAATTTCAATATCAAGCTCCTAAAAAGCAAGAAAAAGGTGTGTATTGTTTTTTCTGAATTGCATAAGTCTTGTTTGAAGAATCAATTTTAATTGATTCCAAGGGAATATTGTAGAATAGATATCAGTATTGGGTTCTAAAATATGCCCTGTAAAAATAATTCAACACCCATTAAGCCTTCAGAAGGCTCTACTATGACTCATAAAGATGAAGAATTGCAACATGATCTATCAAAATTACAAGAGCAAGTGCAACAAATTTCACTCTCACAAAGAGCAACAAAAAATGAAATGGAAGTTTTGAAGAAATGTGTGGAAGCGAAGATGGATGGCATGGAAGCTGGCATGGAAGCTAATATGGAAAACATGAAGAATGATCTAAAAACAGACATCGAAGGTTTGACAAAGTTGATACAAGAAATGGTTCCTAATGGTGAAAAGATAGTAGAAGAACCTCATGACGAGGACAAAACAAATGTTAATCGTGATTTCATAAACTCTAATGTTGGCGGGAAGAACCACCATATTCCAAAAATTGATATGAGGAAGTTTGATGGAAAGGATCCTGTAACATGGATACTACAGATGGAGAAATATTTTGATCTCCATAACGTGCAAAACACACAAAAGGTACGCATTGCAACTTTACATTTAGAACAAAATACATTTGTATGGTATCGATGGCTTTGCTCCCGTAAAAAATTGTCACTTGGTCAATTTTTACGGAGGAAATGATAGCACATTATGAGGATATGAAGAGCAACACCTTCTTTAGCCAATTGATAAATCTCAAACAAAAGGGTTTAGTGGGGCAGCACATTGAGGACTTCCAAAAATTGAATATAAGGGTAACTAATATTCCGGAGGAACACAGGATTGATCTCTTCATAGGCACTCTAAAGGATAACATCCAACATGAAGTTCGTGTTTTGGAACCTGA
Organism: Pinus albicaulis; assembly: GCA_034641835.2. Lineage (NCBI taxonomy): Eukaryota > Viridiplantae > Streptophyta > Pinopsida > Pinales > Pinaceae > Pinus > Pinus albicaulis. The sequence continues at coordinate 166,676,053 of CM076583.1, read as the reverse complement.
TTCATTGGAGAAGGCATTCAGGTTGGCAAGAAAAGTTGAATGTAAAATTATGGCGACAAGGAAGCCTACCACTCGATTCTATAAAGAAGGAAGTGTTGCTACGCCTAGATTTCCACAACCTACAAGGTTGACACCACAACAATTGGAAGAAAAAAGAGCAAAAGGGCTTTGCTACAGTTGTGATAGCAAATACACTAAAGGTCATAAGTGTGCTGAGAGGAAATTATTTTACATAGATTGTGAAGAGGAAGAAGAAAATGAACAAGAAGAGGATATACACCTGGAACCAACCCTAGAAGAGGAAGAAATGAGTCCGACCATATCATGTAATGCATTGGCAGGAATTACCACTCCTCAAACTCTCAAGATAGAAGGACATATCAAGAAGAAAAAGGTAATAGTGTTGATTGATTCGAGTAGTACCCATAATTTTATTCATTGTAAGGTAGCCAAGGAATTGAATTGTTTCCTATACCCAACACCAGAATGTCAAGTGATGGTTGCGAATGGAGGAACTATAAATTTCTCTGGAAAATGCCATAATATCAAGCTAACCATGGGGGAATATGTATTGACTAGTCCAATGCTTTCCATTCCTATGGGAGGTGCTGATGTTGTAGTAGGAGTACAATGGTTACAATCTTTGGGGACGGTAGCTTTTAATTTTCAAGAACTTTTCTTGAATTTTTTTTCAGAAGGAAAGGAAGTCGAATTATGGGGTATTGAAGGGAATTCGGGAAGGATAATAAGCTCTAATGTCATGACAAAGCTTCTAAATAAATAACAATGAGGCGTAATTGCACAATTATTCTCACTAGAAGTTCCGACATCAAAATCATCTATTTCTGCAGATCTCCAACAAGTCTTGGACAATCATTCCAAGGTGTTTGAAACTCCCAAAGAACTCCCACCTATTTGTGATCATGATAATGCTATTCATTTGATTCCAGGAAGTGTTCCTCCAAACATCAGGCCTTATAGATATCCTTACTTCCAAAAGAGCGAAATTGAACGTATGATTGCAGAAATGTTATAGGCGGGTATAATTCAACCTAGTCAAAGTTCTTTCTCTGCTCCTGTAGTATTGGTACACAAGAAGGATGGATCATGGCGAATGTGTCCGGATTATAGGGAGCTCAATAAGCTCACCATTAAATACAAATTTCCCATTCCTATGATTGATGAATTATTGGATGAATTACATGGAGCGATTTATTTTACCAAGTTGGATCTTCGTTCAGGATATCATCAAATTAGAATGAAGACTGAAGATATTCCAAAAACAGCATTTCGAACTCATGAGGGTCATTATGAATTTTTGGTCATGCCTTTTGGTCTTACCGATGCACCTTCTACATTTCAAGGGTTGATGAATTCCATTTTCAAACCCTTCCTTAGAAAATTTGTGCTAGTATTTTTTGATGATATACTAATCTATAGCAGGTCTTGGAAGGATCATGTTGAACATGTTGACAGGGTGCTCAAACTATTGCGGGAGAAACAATTATATGCAAAAAAATCCAAATGTTTCTTTGGAGTACAAGAGGTGGAATATCTGGGTCATATTGTATCTCACGAGGGTGTTAAAGTAGACCCTAACAAAATTAAAGCCATTAAGGAATGGAAAGTCCCCACAACCATAAAGAAGTTGCGAGGATTTATCAAGTTAACAGGGTATTATCGCAAGTTTGTTAAGAATTATGGGAGAATAGCAGCACCTCTAACAACATTATTGAAGAAAGATGTATTTTCATGGACTCCTGAAGCAACTAAGGCCTTTGAACGTCTTAAAGAGGCAATGTGCCTAGCACCAGTCTTAGCTACGCTAGACTTCACAAAAACCTTTATTGTGGAATGTGATGCCTCAGGAAATGGAATTGGTGCGGTTTTAATGTAGGAAGGAAGACCCATTGCTTTTGAAAGTCGTCCAATCAAAGGAAAGTATTTACAGAAACCTATTTATGAGAAGGAAATGTTAGCAATACTGCATGCACTAAAGAAATGGAAAACTTACCTAATGGGAAGACACTTCAAGGTAAAAATTGATCATGATAGTCTTAAACACTTTTTGGAACAAATACTATCGTCATAAGAGCAAAAAAAATGGGTCACAAAGATGTTGGGTTATGAATTTGAAATAATCTACAAAAAAGGAAAGCTTAATGTTGTTGCAGATGCACTCTCAAGAAAGAATGAAGAGGTGAAAGCATTGCTTTGTGCCATTTCTATTATCCAACCAGATTGGATAAATGAAGCAAGAGATGAATAGAAGAAGGACAAAGATGTATGGACAATCATTCAAAAGTCTTAGCAAGATCTTAGTACATCTAATACATTTAGTTGGAAAAATGATTCCTTATGGTACAAAGATCGCTTATATCTTTGTAAGAATTCCCAACTAAAACAAAAGATTCTTCTGGAATTGCACACTTCTCCTTTAGGAGGACACTCAGGATTTTTAAAAACTTACGACAAGGTGAAGAAAGAATTTTTTTGGGATGGCCTTAAATCTGATATTCAAAATTTTGTAGCGGAATGTTTGGTTTTCCAGCAGAATAAAGTGGAAACAATTAAGACCCCGGGACTTCTACAACCTTTATCCATTCCAAGTCAACGTTGGGAGGAGATTTCAATGGATTTTATCACAGGTTTACCTAAGTCCGAAGGAAATAGTGTCATCATGGTGGTAGTTGATAGACTTACCAAGTATGCACACTTTTGTGCATTATCTCATCCATGTAAAGAAAGTACAGTTGCTACTACATTTATGGATAGAATTCAAAAGCTACATGGAAGCCCAAGGGTTATTGTGAGCGACAAAGATCACATTTTTACTGGAAATTTTTGGACGGATTTATTTTCCTGTTTGGGTACTCAATTAGCTCATGGCTCATCTTATCATCCTCAATATGATGGTCAAACTGAGATAGTAAATAAATGTTTGGAAGGATATCTTCATTTTTTTGTATTTGATAAACAAACACAATGGGTCAATTGGTTACCTCTTGCTGAATGGTGGTATAACACTTCCTTCCATACTGCAGCAAAAATGACCCCATTTATGGCACTTTATGGATATCATACACCAGCCATCACATCATCTTTAAGAGAAAATTCAAAGGTTCAAGCAGTGGAAGATCACATCGAGCATCAGAAAGAATTTCTCCAACTCTTAAAGGATAACCTGAATTTGGCACAAAATTGAATGAAACAACAGGCAGATCAACATCGCAGCGGGAGAAGTTTTGATGTAGGAGATTGGGTATTTTTACGGCTACAACCATACAAACAAATGTCCCTCAAGCAAGATAATAAGGATAATAAATTATCACCAAATTACTATGGTCCTTACAAGGTGTTGTAAAAGATTGGTTCTATGGCATACAAATTGGAGCTTCCTGCTTGTTCGCGAGTACATCCAGTTTTCCATGTTTCATGCTTAAAGAAGGTTATAGGTGAAAATATTCCAGTTCAAACAATATTGCCAGAACTTGATGAGGAAGGAAAAATCATATTGGAACCTGAAGCGGTCATGGAAACAAGAACTCGATAGCTACGGAATTGATCAATTTCAGAGTATCTCATCAAGTGGAAGAACTTACCCACTGAAAATTCTACATGGGAGGATGAGAATTTTATACAGAAGCACCTCGAGCTACTCAAGCATTGAGGACAACACTCTTTTGAAGGAGAGGGGCATGTTAGGTCCCTATATCACTAGTATAGTCCCTTATTATTGTTAGTGTAACCCCCTTATTGTTATTATTGTACCCTTGTAACCCCCATTTTTTTATTATTGTGCCCTTAAATTATTATTTTTAGGTCGTATAGGATTACATTATGGCCCACTAGGATTACATTATGGCCCCATGGACTCCTATATATAGAAAGGAGGTTTTGTAAATTGTATCAACCAAGAATTGTTCATTTATGTAATGTATTGGAGGTTGCCCCCTCCAAGTGGCTCATTTCTAAGGCGTTGATATCTCTTTTATTCTATTTTTGGAGCTGGTTACACAACATCTATCATAACACGCTACCAGAGAATCATCAGAGAATTGAACACATGACTCTGACTCAGGGTAACAAAGGGCTTGGCGGATTAACTGGGCAGATACTTGTAAAAAATTCTCTCCTTGACAATTCATCACAACACATTTTCCAGGATACATAACAAAAACCAACCAGGATATAAATTCAGGAAAAAGATGGGTTCTAGGGATGCATGCAAACAGCAAATCAGACTTTACCATGGCAACATAAACTGGGGAGGCTTTTTCATTCAAGAGAACTTGCTGGTAAAACGGAAGATGAACCAGGGAACAGTTTGTATCTTGGATATCCCTCTCGGTATCCATGAGGGATATGACTAGCAGAACCCAACATAGATGAATGTTTAGCCATAATTCAGGACTACGATGATATAAGACTTAAAAGGTGACTAAATTTTGATAAGGTGACGGAAAACTGAACAAGGCGCAACACAAATCAATCACAAATATCAACTTAATCCAAACTGGCTTTGGAAAAAATGTGAATTTCACTTAAATAGGTGGCGCGGCTTTTTAAAATTAAATGTTGACATGACGCGCCAACGAACCATTGAGTTCACTTGACGTGGAGGAGAGTTGTGAAAAACTCAGCGCCTTACATCACTGCGGGGGGTCTCGGGGTACGAAGAATTATCTTGGCTTGTGCCCCCGCATTCAATCTCCACCGCTTATCTGTGTTACTCCCATGGTTAACCTGGTCAACTATGGAGGCACACAATGAATCCCTAGGTGCAAAAACTTGAAGAGATAAGAGGGTAAAATTATATAGGTAAGGCGTTGGCCTAGTTCAAGTGACAAAGGTAATAAAGTTGGAGGGTAGAATTAATTTTAACTCATGTGCTTGTTGTGCCTACAGGTTGAGTCCTTTGATCGGGTTTGAAGAAGTCATCACATCCCGCTCGATAAAACAATTGAGCTTTTATATTTTTGACAGGATCCACTCATATAAATTTTAAATTATTTAAAATTTTCAACTCTAATGCGGTGAATCAAAATATTTTAATTCTAAAGTATAGAGACCTTAATACTTTAACATGTTTTAACAATTTTCTATTTTTTTGTGTTTTCAAAATTGAAAATAAAAGGATATTGCAAATGATCCACAACAATTGGTTTGCACCTAGCTATTGGGAGGGAGCTCTTCCGTCAGTATTTATATATATGTACTGGGTCCCCTGAGACAGAGGATAGGGTCCTCCAAGGTGATATACTGGCGCCCTATTGGTCAAATTTTGCTAAGGCACATGATGACTTTGAAAACCAAGTTGTTGTACGTTCTGGGTAGAACCATACGTATAACCAGGGTTTTGACTGTTGCTGCCTAGGTAACTTTGGGTCAAGGACCCAATTAGACCACCTGCAGAGTTCAACACGCCTGGAAATTCTTGGTAAGTTTGCAAGTGTGGGGCGTTCAGCAGGATATTGTAGATATATCCTGACTATGTATAAATTAGCTCAAGTTGTTGGGCTTTGCTGATGGCATCTTCTTCAGATATGGGCCTTTTTTGCGCCACATATTTGAAATCTCTACAGTGAGAGTTTTCAAGAAAAGGTATAAAACAACCCAATCATCAAGTTTGGCTTTGCATAAACTATGACGTCTCCTCCATTTGTGGAGATGGTCCGAGATATGTACAGCGAGGGTTTGTCTAAAGTGCATCAATAATTTCATTCTAGAATCATGCTGAATGGGTAACTAAAAATATGTTAGGAACATGGTGGTGAGGGTGCAAAAGGTTTCATGTGAAGCAGAGGGCTTCTCCACATACCATTTCACTGCTACTCCTATCAGAGTGGGTTGAAATAGTCTCAATTGAATAGTGTCATCAATGATACTATTCGATGAGCACCACAGGTGGAAGGTCATGACATGACTACTTGGGTCTTCCGCTTACTTTCCTTTGAACTTTGGAATATCTGAAGGGAGCTTCATGGGCATCGAAGGCCATGTAGGGTTGTGAGCAATGTGGTCATTCGCCATCTTGGTTAAATCAGGTAGATTCAACGAAGCTAAGAAAGGTGACTATGAGGTTGAAGCCATTGAAACTTGTGAAGACACAAAGTTATGGTTAGGAAGAAGGTTTGTCTTGGACGTACCCTGCTATGTATTTGACTGGCTTCCCAAATAGGTAGCACTCCTTTTCCCCCTAGGGGTTGTGGGAGGAGTGGTGTGTGGTGTGGTATTGGGAGATTGACTAGGGTTCCCAACTAAGGATGCCCCAATAAAGGACTTACCAATAATGGTGGCAGCGTTCCATCTTTGACCCCTCCCCATAATGGGGGAGGTCCAAAAGACGTCTAGATCGACGAGGTCCCATTGGGTATTTTCTAGTGTCGACTAGGTCTGTATTTAGAAAAATTTGAGAGGATAGAGTTTATGATCAAAGAAATTTTTCGATCGCATACATAAAACAAAGTGAAAATAAAATTAATTTTCCCTTTAAATTAATCCTATGTGATCAATCAATAAAAAATATGGTTTTTGCTTATTTGCGTATGATACTCAAATCCTAGAAGACATATTTGTCCTCACACACTCAAATATAACTAGGCCTTGAGAATATCTTGCAAGTGCTGGCACAACATCCCGTACAAGCTGGCAATGACCCCAGTCAGTCGAAGAAAATCCACCAAGGTAAGGGTAGAGGATCTAGTGCTTTCCTGCATCGTCACTTATAGGGAAAAGATGCCCTATATTTGGCCACTAAGTACCACCATCCCACGTGATTTTTTGAGCCTTGGGATTCTTGGTAATTCAGCTAATAGTACCGAGTATCAGCTGGGTTAAGTAGCCCCAAATGATACATGCCTGCACTGTGCCTAAACCTAACCCCCTCTTAAACAGGTCTCTGTCGCGCTTGGGTTTTCTTTTCCATGGGATGATAGGTGGATTTAAAGCTCCCTAAACAGTCAAATTCTATGTTTCAAGATGAAGAATGTGTTGGAAATATGATGCAGAGTGTTGTCCTTGATGGCAACCCACTGAATGAAGATGAAGACATGCAACTATTGACATGTATTGTCCTTGATGGCAAACCACCGGATGAAGTTATTCTTGACTTGATGGACTTGGTAAATGATGTAAATCTGATGTGATATGATGTTTGTTGACAATATGATGCTGAGTGTTGTCCTTGAAAGGCAACCCACTTGATGAAGATGATGACAACTTACTTGATGAAGTTGTGCTTGAGAGAATATGTTCTTGATGAAGAAAATATGATGTATCTACAGTGTGTACAAAAGGCAATGAAGAAAGGAATTCAGAATGTGCTCAAAATATGATGAAAAGAGTATGTCTCTTTGTATACGCGGATTTTCCTAGGGGAAGTCGCGTATGCACGCGGAAAGGAACTTTCCAAGTCGCGTATGGGCAAAAGCGCTCAAAAAGTGCAAAACCAAGGGTAACCACCATGGTATTGACCCATTGTATTGGGTAATGATCTGCCTAATTCACCCCGTCCAGGTAGTTTTGGGCTCGTGGTATTGGTTTGGCTCGTGAAAAAGGGGCCCGTGGTATTGAAAAAGGATAAACCTATATAAGGAGAAGAAATTCATTGTGCAAATCATGAGTGTGGGTGCAAGATGTCTGAGCTTGAATGAATACTTCTCTCTGAAGTAGATCTGAATGGAAAGGGTTACACTTGAAGATAAATATGAATGTATGATGCACCAATGATGAAGAAGGGGATCTAGATCTGAAATGCACTTGTATCTACTAGATCTGCTTATGGAAGGCCTAGATCTGTGATGAAGCGAACATCTAGGCGAACATCTGTCTGAAGCAAAAGGGTAGATCTGAACTGAATATCTGATCTGATGAAGTATGCTGCTCTGTAATGATTGAAGATCTATACGCTACTTCGCCGCGGAGGAAGCGCGTATATACGCGGCTTCTCTGAAGTAAAAGCGCGTATGCGCAATGAAATATACACTGAGGTATACGCTGGTTTATGTGGACGGAAGCGCGTATATACACGACATCAGTGAAGGGAAAGCGCGTATGCAAACTAGGGTTTGCTGAAGTAAGGGGTATGAAATATCTGATCTGTTCTGCTGTGTTTCTGCTATCTGATCTGTGTTGATAAGTATCTGTTGGTGATGTATGTTTGTGCTTAAAAGTATGGAAAGGGTCCAGTCTGAAAGTATGATGAAATGTGGCCTGCAAGTGGTGTTCTATTGAAGTTGTTGGATCCGGTGTGAAAATTGATGAAATGTGGTCCATAGAGGTGCTGAGGGTTGTAGCCTTCAGTCAGGGGGTTGTAGCTCCCTTCCAGGTGAGGCTGGTAAACGAGATCGGGGGGTCGTAGCTCCCTTCCAGGAGAGGCTGGTAAACGAGTCCGGGGGTTGGAGCTCCCTTCCAGGAGAGGCTGGTAAACGAGCGCAGGTGGGTGCCTGCGTGCTGGTCAAGTCTGCGCCAGCACATATGTTGTAAGATGTTTTCTCTATAATAAAATATTGAAGGCTGAGCAACTGCAGCGGTGGTTTTCTCCCGATTTGGGTTTCCACCTAAAAATCCCGGTGTTCATGTGTGATGTTTTGTGTGATGGTTTATTCTGTTCTTACTGCACCTGTTTACTGTTTATTGAACATCTGATGAATGAATGATGGAATAATATAAGTAAAGATTTAATGACAGATCTAGATCTCTGTGTATACGCTAGTTTCATAAAGGGGATCCGCGTATATACGCTAGTTTACTGAAGGAAAGTAGCATATGGGTTTTAAGGAATGAAAAAGTAAAAAGATTTGATTATGCAGTAAATACTGATTCACCCCCCCCCCTCTCAGTATTTTTCCCAACAATTGGTATCGGAGCCAAGTTCTTCTGCAGAAGCTTGATCGCTTGAAGGAGATCCGTCGTAATGGGAAGTCAAGAAGGAGTGATGTCTATAAAGCCACCTCTATTCAATGGAAGCAATCTGATATTCTGGAAGGTACGAACAAAAGCATATCTGCAAAGTCTTGGTGCAGATGTATGGGCAATCGTGGAAGAAGGTTATCAATACTCGGCAAGTATTCCTACTGATGCAGCTGAAAGAAAGAAGTATGAAATCAATGCCAAAGCAGTGAATGTCTTATTGGGAAGCATGTCTGAGTCAGAATTTGCTAAAGTGATGCAGCTACATTCAGCAAAAGAAATATGGGACAAAATCATTCTAAGCTATGAAGGAGACACAAGGGTAAAAAGTGCAAAACTCCAAACTCTTAGAATTGAATATGAAAATTTGAAGATGCATAGTGATGAGAGTGTTGCCAGTTTCTTTCTTCGTCTGGATGATATTGTAAATCGAATGAGAAATTTGGGTGAAACCATAAATGATACTACTCTGGTGGAAAAGGTCTTAAGATCCTTGACTTCAAAATTTGACTCTAAAGTTTCAGCTATTGAAGAAAGGCAAGATCTGCAAACTCTTACTATTGTTCAATTACATGGTACTCTGACTGATTTTGAAATGAGACAAGGAGGTCCTTCTCAAATAAGAGAAGCTGCTTTTAAAGCATCTACAAGAGGAAAAGAAAAGGAATTTGTCAAAGAATCCAGCTATATATCCGATGAAGAAGAAGCGAATTTCGTAAGAAAGCTCCAACTAGGTACTGGAAGATTCAAAGGTAAGCTTCCCTTCAAATGTTTTGAGTGTGGAAAAGTTGGTCACTATGCTGCTAAATGTCCTTATAGAGAAAAACATGGTAAAGGGAAACAATTTGAAAAGAGAAAGAGTTATTATTCAAAAGAAGATGATGATGAAGTATCCAGTGAAGATGAAGAAGATTCTGACCAAGATCTAAAAGTGCTCATGGCTAAGAAGCAAAAGAAGAAGGCTACTCGAAACAAGAAGATATCTCAGAAATCATGTATAGCAAAAATTGAAGAAGATGCACCAGGTATTAATCGTTGTTCTTGTCTCTTACTTAACTGCATGTGCAATGATTATGATAGTGAAAGTGACAGTATGGATCCAGAAGTTTCTGACGAAGCTCTACAAATACTCATGGCAAAGAAAGAAAAGAAGAAGGCCACTTGTAATACTCTTCCTTGTGCAAACAATAGTGAAGATAGCAAAAGTAAAGGTGTGGATCTACAAGAAGCTCTCAAGACTAAAGTTGAAGAACTACAAAGTTCAACTAATAAACAAGAAACTATCTACAAAGAGATGACCTCTCAAATGAAAGATCAAATAGAAATGTTGAATGGACAGGTGGACAAGTATCAAAGGTTTCATACTTATGCATCCAATCGAATTAAAGAACTAGAAGCAGATCTTGAAAAATAAAGCAAGAAGAATGAAGGACTTGAAGCTGCAATCATCTCTCTACAAGCAGATCTAGAAGCATCAAGTGAGAAAAATGAGGAACCTCTACAATCATTTGAAAAGGAAGCACTTGAAGCAGAAATCATTTCCCTCAAAGAAGACCTGGACAAATCAAATAAGAAGAATGAAGGCCTTGAAGCAGAAATCATCTCTCTCAAAAGGATTCTGGAAAAATCAAACAAGAAGAATGAAGAGCTGGAACAAACATGTGAAGAAAACGAAAATTGGTTGAAAGAAGAGATTCTAAATCTGAAGGATCAAGTAGAAGATGGAAGAAATAAAGAAGAAAGCATGACAAAGCAATGTCAAGCCTTGGAGGTTGAGGTAAACATTCTCAAAGGTAAATTAGAAGAAAAGGTTAAACTTTTGAGGTTTCAAGATAGTACTAATATTCTGGACAATATTCTGAGTAATCAAAGGTCTCCTGCTATCAAAATTGGTCTTGGTTTTCATGAAACTGTTAAAGGAGAATCTAGCTCACAAGGAAGTGCCAAAAATTCAGAGGATGTCAATGCATAACCGGAAGTGTTGAAAGAGACAAAAGCTCAACCAACAATCATGAACTCTCAAAGGAATTTATTCAAGAACGTTGAATGCTTTAAATGTCATAATTATGGGCATGTTGCAGCAAATTGCAGGAGCAGATCATTTCAGCCTCAAACAAATAGTTCCTACATAGAAAGGTACTCTGGTTTCTTCAAGGGATATTGTTTTTCATGTAACAAGTATGGACATAAAGCAGCTGATTGTAAAAGGAGGAAGAATAGAAATACTCATTATGATTCTTATGTTTATTTCTCTGGCCACATGAGATGTTATGCTTGTAACAAGTATGGGCATGTAGAAAAAGAATGCAGGATGAACAGATTTGGGAAAGTGGACAATTTTCAGCACACAGTTGGAAAGCTCAAGCAAATTTGGAAAAAGAAGGAGGACCAATCAGAAACGTAGGGAATTTAGACCCTACTGCAATCATCCGCTTCTGAAGCTGACCTTTCTTATTGACTGCAGGAATGATGTGAGATACATTATAAGATCTAGTAATGTATCGTCACAAGGGGAGCAATGCATGATGAATCTCATGGTTAATTTGATTATTCTGGTTATATGTATTTCTGACAGTGCATCTGGTGTGAAGAAAAGACAGGAACAGAAGGTAAATTTGCAGGAGGAGATGAAGATGTGAAATTTTCTATATTTCACTTTCCATACGCGGGTTCTATGAAACAAAGTCGCGTATATACGCAAGTTCCAGCTGACACAGTCGCGTATTCATTGATGATAAGAAAATTTATCTGATAGCTGAAGATCTGGTGCAGAGGTTCAGGGGAAGCATCAGTCTGACTGTTAATAACTGTATTATTGACTCTGTATCAGCTTAATTCCTCAGTTCTAAATAATGATGATATGATACTTGATGCCTTGTGTTGAAGATTATGAATGAGTCCTGTTTACTTTTGGATGATGAGATTGAAAGTCTTATAATTCAGAGATGAGGACAGATCATGTAGAGATTGTTGTTGATGACTTGCTGTGGAAGGTGCTTCAGATTGCAAGCTAAGGAAGAGCATTGGTTTAGGGGGAGCAGCAAGTTGAATACTAATGATTGCATTGTTGGCAATATGACTGCTTGTTCTTTGGTTTTTGTGATACTCATGCTCAAATGATGATGACTTGGTACATGGTTTATTATGATGAGTTTTTGAGCCCTGGTTGCTAATAAGTATCCTTTGTACTCACACATGGATGAGTTGGATGTCATTTGATTCAGAAATAAATCATGTAGAGTGTGTTACTATGGTTGAGAGATATTTTTCCTACATATGTTACTTCATGTTAAATCTTGAAGATCATGGTGATGTTGGACCACATGGATGATTGCTTGACACCTATGTGAAGATGTTATTCTGATATGAGAATCTCTCTTGGAAAGATTGTATTGATGCTGCAAAGAATCTGAAGGCTTGGTTACTATTGTACTGATGCCACAACCGTTGGATGACGCTTGAAGACACAACTACACCGTTCTATCTATCTGTAGTCCAGGGAAGCATTCAAATGTCTCAGAAAGAAGCTGAACACTATCTTTGCCTCACAGAGAATCAGATCTGGTTGAAATTTAGAAGATGTCTTTGGATACGCGGGTTTCCTGAAACACAGTCGCGTATATACGCGAGTTCCTGCACATCAAACCGCGTATGACTAATTGCTGACAATTTTTGGTTGGTTCAGCTCTCTTCAGCACAGCTGCAGTGCTGTTTGGTATCTTTGATACTGTTTGGTATCTCTGGTGGTGTTCCAGTTCTCATAATTCAGTTTCTAATGCTTTGATGAAGATGCCTTGATGATTTGTTGGTGAAAGTTTTCAGGATGCACAAACTAAGGGGGAGCCTTAGTCATTTGGAAAGATTGCTTGGTTGCATAGATTCAGGGGGAGCATTAGCTTTGCTGAGTATAATGTAGTGTTGGCATTATGATGGTTCTGAAAATATGTTCTCTTTCTTGAGGACTTTCTGGTGTTGGTCTTAAAAGTTATATTTGTAGTTTGATGAAAAGGTCTTGTTGAGACTCATGTTGTAAAATTGTAATATTCAGTCATGTAAGGACTTGTCAATTTTGTAAACTCACTTGGTTGGGTAGCTGAGTCAAATTTTGTAAACCCACTTGGTTGGGTAGCTGAGTCAAATTTGTAAACCCACTTGGTTGGGTAGTTGAGTCTCATATGTAAATCCACTTGGATGGATAATTGATGTAAGTATGAGTCTTTGGTGATAGGAAGTTCATAGAGTCATTGTCAAATATGTTTGAAGATTCAGCATGAACTCAGGGGGAGCTTGGCCACTTCAGCACATATCAGATCTGCAGAATGTTTCTTCCACATGAGGAGAAAAGGGGGAGAGTGTTGGTTTTTGATCCGCCCTTTGCCCTTGATGTCAAAGGGGGAGAGTGATATGGTGTTTGAATAAAGAGAAGATAATGATGTCAAATATTTGGGAAAGTGACATGGTGTCTTAATGTATTTATCTGTTGTGGTAACCAAACACCATCATGGTTGCCATCAAGTCCAAAGGGGGAGATTGTTGGAAATATGATGCAGAGTGTTGTCCTTGATGGCAAGCCACTGAATGAAGATGAAGACATGCGACTATTGACATGTATTGTCCTTGATGGCAAACCACCGGATGAAGTTATTCTTGACTTGATGGACTTGGTAAATGATGTAAATCTGATGTGATATGATTTTTGTTGACAATATGATGCTGAGTGTTGTCCTTGAAAGGCAACCCACTTGATGAAGATAATGACAACTTACTTGATGAAGTTGTGCTAGAGAGAATATGTTCTTGATGAAGAAAACATGATGTATCTATAGTGTGTACAGAAGGCAATGAAGAAAAGAATTCAGAATGTGCTCAAAGTATGATGAAAAGAGTATGTCTCTATGTATACGCGGATCTTCCTAGGGGAAGTAGCGTATGCACGTGGAAAGGAACGTTCCAAGTCGCGTATGGGCAAAAGCGCTCAAAAAGTGAAAAACCAAGGGTAACCACCATGGTATTGACCCATTGTATTGGGTAATGATCCGCCTAATTGACCCCGTCCAGGTAGTTTTGGGCTCGTGGTATTGGTTTGGCTCGTGGTATTGAAAAAGGGGCCCGTGGTATTGAAAAAGGATAAACCTATATAAGGAGAAGAAATTCATTGTGCAAATCATGAGTGTGGGTGCAAGATGTCTGAGCTTGAATGAATATTTCTCTCTGAAGTAGATCTGAATGGAAAGGGTTACACTTGAAGATAAATCTGAATGTATGATGCACCAATGATGAAGAAGGGGATCTAGATCTGAAATGCACTTGTATCTACTAGATCTGCTTATGGAAGGCCTAGATCCGTGATGAAGCGAACATCTAGGCGAACATCTGTCTGAAGCAAAAGGGTAGATCTGAACTGAATATCTGATCTGATGAAGTATGCTGCTCTGTTATGATTGAAGATCTATACGCTACTTCGCCGCGGAGGAAGCGCGTATATACGCAGCTTCAGCGAAGAGAAAGCGCGTATGCGCGATAAAGTATACACTGAGGTATACGCTGGTTTGTGTGGACGGAAGCGCGTATATACACGACATCAGTAAAGTAAAAGCGCGTATGCAAACTAGGGTTTGCTGAAGCAAGGGGTATGAAATATCTGATCTGTTCTGCTGTGTTTCTGCTATCTGATCTGTGTTGATATGTATTTGTTGGTGATGTATGTTTGTGCTTAAAAGTATGGAAAGGGTCCAGTATGAAAATATGATGAAATGTGGCCTGCAAGTGGTGTTCTATTGAAGTTGTTGGATCCAGTGTGAAAATTGATGAAAAGTGGTCCAAGGTGGTGCTGAAGGTTGTAGCCTTCAGTCAGGGGGTTGTAGCTCCCTTCCAGGTGAGGCTGGTAAACGAGATCGGGGGGTCGTAGCTCCCTTCCAGGAGAGGCTGGTAAACGAGTCAGGGGGTTGGAGCTCCCTTCCAGGAGAGGCTGGTAAACGAGCGCAGGTGGGTGCCTGCGTGCTGGTCAAGTCTGCGCCAGCACATATGTTGTAAGATGTTTTCTCTATAATAAAATATTGAAGGCTGAGCAACTACAACGGTGGTTTTCTCCCGTCTTGGGTTTCCACCTAAAAATCCTGGTGTTCACGTGTGATGTTTTGTGTGATGGTTTATTCTGTTCTTACTGCACATGTTTACTGTTTATAGAACATCTGATGAATGAATGATGGAATGATATAAGTGAAGAACTAATGGCATAATTAGATCTCTGTGTATACGCGAGTTTTATGAAGGATATCCGCGTGTATACGCTACTTGGCTTCAGCAAAGTAGCGTATGGGTTTTAAGGAATGAAAAAGTAAAAATTTTGAATATGCAGTAAATACTGATTCACCCCCCCCCCCTCTCAGTATTTTTCCCAACAGAGTGATCAAGGCGGCTTATTGGATGCCTACCCCCTTGATCCTAACTTAAACTATAAATTCTTTTGTGGCCCTTGTGGGGAGAATTTAGTGAGTTTTGTTATGTTAGTTTTAGGTGTTTTTTCTTTTCTTAGTGTGTGGATGTGTGTGAGAAAAAAGTGGAAAAGTACATAGTTTGAACGTGTGGATATTTGATTATCCTTTTCAAAATCCCCTATTAAACTATGTTTTATTGTTCCTTGCTCAAAATAAAAAACATGTGCCGATATGGGCCGCTTTATATTTTTCCTAGCTAATATATGTGATCAACTAAAGGGAGATGGTAAGTCGTGAATAGATATTTTTCATATGCTTGCCTAGTATCACCGAAGGGTGCAAAGGAAGAATAGATTACTTTCTCTTCTATCGACAATTCAATCCTTGTCCCAAAATCCTAGTGTAAAATTTGAACTAAACTAATGACTTTTACACTAGAAAAAAGAAACTAGCTAAGCCTGTGTGGACTTGGGCCACTTACTTTGGATAATTATATGTGTGTTGGTACCTAAATTTGAAAAACATAATTTTTTTTTGGAATGCAGGTTAATCCCCCCCCCCTACTTAAACTATGTGTGAACTTTGCAAAAATCAACTTGAAATAAAACTAACACTAAGCTTCCAAAAGGCAGCTAAGAGTGAGCTTTATCAAGCTACGGGGTACCTCAACCAATGCTGGCAGATGTATTATGGGCTGCCAAACACCTTACAAGCAGGAAAATATAGAAATGTGGGAAAAATTTCTCATTATGCCTTTTGCGCGCAAAAGGCTGCAACTGTGGCGCGATGTCTACACACAGGTCATCTCTAAACGTGTGTCTTGGGCACATCTGTGGGAGGGAAAAGAGCACAAATTCCTGCAAAAGTAATTTTTGGAGCTGTTCTTCTTCAGTATGTCACTTGGGGTGAACTAGGGACTGCAAGAGAAAAAGGGGCAAATTCATCTCCACTCCACAGCATAGATGAAGGTCTCTACAAAAACGCACAACCACGTAAACTTGGAAATAAACGTTAGTGGAGTTTCCAATCCTATGTTAGTGGGTTTGGTCCACACATGTACGAAATCACACCAACTTAAGGGGTGTGGTTTACCCTCTTAATTTATTGGTCACAGGAAGAAAAAGAATTGGAGTCAAGCAAGTTAGTGGAACATGCTAGAACATAAACATACTAGATAGAGAAATAACATGCATATTCAAACTAAAACAAAACTAAAACTAAAACAAATAAAACAAAAGCTATGAATCGAGTCAAAAAACTGCAATAATCCAAACGGTGGCACTTTCGGCCCCTCTTATTGATTGCTGGTAGGAAATGAAGATGAAACTTTAACCATCTTGCAGAAGGGTCCTTAGAACTTGGGTTCTAAGTCCCGATGCAAGGATGTCTTTACTTCCAAGATTGCCTCAGTGCAAAGTCTCATTCTCTCTACTGTGGTGGACTGAACTTGTTCGATGTCCAATAATTGAGTCCCCTCTATCTCAACTCTGGATCACACACTGCTGATGTTTCCCAGGGAAATTTTGGCCAGCATAATAATGTTCTCTCAAGTTGTTCATCTCTTGGTGGCATTTTATAGGGGAATTCAAATCCTCCTTCCCTCTCTTGGTACATTGTGCATGGTTGCCCAAGAGAGGGAGATGATTCCATTCTATGCCACAAATATTCCATTGTGTGCTCCCTTGATGTCTAAGGATGCTTTGGTGGTTGTCCTTAGGCGGCTTCAAGTGTGAAATCACTATCCTAGAGTGTGCTTTATGTGGTCCCAGAAAGTCACTTTCGCCACTCCCAGAATTGCGCGCATTTTAGGTCAAAAGGCACGCAAAGGCGCTCTTCTTGAAGGATTATGCGCACAAAACCATTTATGACTTGCTCAAATTTTATATTTCCTCAGACGTTAGATATTTTTAAATACTTTCCAAATTCTCTAATGTCTCTCAGCCCTGTAAATCCTTCTGCTTGACATTAAATAATGTCATCTTTTCTTGTACGATTTTCCAATGTTAATAACTACCACATCTCTTCTCAGAGATAAGCTACAAACGCCCTAGATAGTTTATTTCCTTTCTGTCTATAAGAAAATTTCATTTCTTTGATATTAATGAAATGAAGTGTTATTTCTGCTGCATCTATTTAGTTATGGTTATATGTGTATTATGTTGCATTCCTTCATACATCCATATCAATAATCTTGCTGAGGAAAGCAGCTAACAATCAGTAATCTTCTCAACATATTTGGTAATGAAAGAACAAAAGGAATACTCTTACAAATAGTTCATTAAACAATTTGTTCATCTAGCTATGAGTGTCCTATGGAGTACAACAGAACCCAGGATAAGTGAGGACATTAAGAGGATACTTCATTTGATAGATCAAGCCAAGACAAGACATTGGTACTTGTACCAAAATTACACTGAGATTGGACTCTATGGATGTGATATTGCACCCTATAAGCTCCCAAAATTCCTCCCATGAGGATTTTTGCTCTTGAGTATATCAGACAAATGCTAAATGTAGATGAGATTCACTTTGTATTAGCCAAGAAGGAGTCCCAATTTAGGATCAAGACACAAATTGGACCCTTTATTTGCAATAGCAGATCAATAGGGGAGGAGGAAAACAAGATTTCAAAATAGATGAATTTCAACTTAAGTTTCACTTGGTCCTATGATCCTCTCGGAACTATTTCAAAACTAAGAGTAGAAAACAAGACTACTCCCTACATTCATACCTAGAGGCCTGAGACATAAATATACATGAACCGGTTAGTATGGGCTCAAAACACATTGCAAGAGGCTGAGGAGCAGCTGGTATCAACATCAACATCATAGAAATCTATCCCACAGGAAAAATAGGTGAATATTCAAAGAGAAGAAGAGTCATTTTCAGTGACTGATAGTGCTGGTAAAGAATTGAAGATAATGTATAGGAAGAGGACAAAGTTGAATCCTAAGTTTGAAATAGATAAAAAATCAGAGAAATAAGTTGTTATGTTCATTAAAGAAACACCTTCCTCCTCTCAAGTAGGTGGAAAATCCATTGCTTCTCCTACAACTTCTTTAGTATCTCATGACCAGGAGGAAGCTATTAAAACAACTGAATTTGTCCAAGGTGAGAAGGAAAGGACAATATTTGATAGGTTCAGGGAGATAAAGATTAAGAATGAAATTCTTAAGAACAAAACCTATGCCCAATTCTGGAAGCATACTTTCAGCTCTCAAGAGGGTTGTTGTCCGTATTTGATTCAAAGAAGGGTAAGATGCAGATGGCCTTCCTCGAGGCCCGAATTCCACAGCCAAGTCAGCATCTGACTACAAGAAGAAAACATTTGAATTCGACATAAAATATATCCATCCCATTGATCAATGGAGATGTATAAGAAGACAAGTGAAATGATTTATTCAACTCTGCCTAATACTACCATGAATCTTTCCAAATTGCAGGTTTCCTTGTCCAATATCTAGTCACAGTTGAAAATGGAGAAGGTTTATTCTCTTGCTAAGGATACAAGAATTAAATCCTTGTAAGATTTAGTGATCAAGATGGGATATTACCCTTCAAACATAAAGGCTATAGAGGATATAATCAAGAAGAATAATGTCGACATAACAACATTGAGAAAATAGTTGAAGCTGTCAGCCACTCAATATCCTCTTGCCAAAGATATTGAGGAGACAAAGACCCAAAAGAATGATATGATGAAGCTCATCATGGAGAAGAATGCACAAATTAAGCCTTCCATTAGATGTTGTACCTCTTACCACCATTCCTACAGCTACAACTTCTACTCCATAGACTACACAGACAACAGATGGTGCTGAATAGTTGACTAAGGTAGTAGAAAATATGTCCATTCATACAGAAGAAATTAAGAAACTGTAGGACCAGGTTAAAGTGTTAGAAGACCAGAATACAAGGAGTGAGGCCTCTCACTTAGAAGAATCATAGAGAGCTGATAAATTAATTTAAATATTGTAGAAGCTAGAAAGAGAGTCAGCAATAGGACAAACCTTGGGCCAAGCCAAGGAAATCATCTGGACAGACATCATGAACTTGATTGCTGAAATCTAGCCTTGCATCCATATTATATTTGAGCATAAAGAGTTAATAAAAAAAAACAACAGATGATATAACATAGATAAAAAAAGAGTTGGGAGAAATGCCTACAACAAGAACACACATTATCAAGTTCCTAAACTCCAAGAACAGATATGAACTTGATGATTTGGGAGTAGATGACAATACAGAGGCTATTCTAGAAGTGCAGAGGATTATTACCAAGAAGAATCTAGTGTTTCAACTAGAAGAGAAATTTCATAGTCTGGAGATAGCAGTTAATAGATTCTTTTCCAGAATTGAGCCTTTAACAAAGAAGGGTCTGCCTTCTTTATTTGTAGTTAATGATAAGTTAATTTCTTCTGAAGATTATGTTAGAAAACTCAAAGATATTTCCAGGGATAGCTCCAAATTTGAAAGCATCAAAGGCAGCATGACAGGCAAAGAATTTTTAGAAGATATGAGTAATTATTTCTTCATCCAGCATGAATTTAATCATGTTTTTGTTGTAAGACCCACTTTTTCTAGATACACAGAAGTTGATGAGATATACCACAAGGTAATTAAGTTGACCATCCCAGATGAATATCAATGGGATCAACTCTACGAGTTACAGGATTGAGCAATAACTTGGAGGCAGATAGAATAGGCCAGCACATCAACCAGCACATTAGCCAACGCAGCCCACGTATAGGTCTATTTAGCAACTGTTTCCTCCAAAATAGTGCTAGCATTCCATATTTGTACACCTTGCCTATTATTTTGTAATAGTTCAATTTTATTGTTTGAGATAATGCCAATAATACATTGGTGGTTGAGACAACGATTCTGTAAATCATTTTTGTAGTTAGTATAAATACTTCATAGTTTGAAGTATTAAGGTTTAATTGTTGCGTATAATTTCTGCCAAGCATTGTAATTTTCTAGTTGCTAGAAGCATCAATAATACAAGGACATTCTTTACAGGATTTAGGTGGTGCATCTACTGGTGATTTTTTTCTTTTGTTAATCTGTTATTCATTTTTTTCCTTTCTCTGTATTTATGAAAATATTAATTACATAACAGAAACTGTGATGAATAGGATATGTTATTAAGAGCACCCTATTCTAGTTGTTTGTAATTTACATATTTTCTGTTGAGGTCAGATTGAGGAATACTTCATTGCTCCTTAATTTCTATTGAATTCTACATTTCTTCCATTTCCATAATTCATTTAAAATCCTTAAAGATCTTGTTAGTGAAACCTAGCTTTCAATATGAGACTCCAAAAATTGATGCACATCCAGTTAATTTTAATACTCCATAGCCCAATGGAGTGATAGCAATTTAATCAACCAAACAATCCAAATCAAACAAAAAATCAATCACAATAATAACTAGCCTAAAATTCACTCAAAACATAGCTAAATTTTACAGAGAGATCCCTCGCTGAAGCTGCCAGGGTTAGATCCTAGCTTCCAAAGTGGTTTTGATGTTTTCCTCTATGTTTATCATCACAATTTCGTAAATTACAAACAATAACATAGTGGCGACCATACTGGGGAAAATTTTGAAAATATTGTAATTTTCTTCGAATTCATAGGGCCTGGTTAAAAAAAAATAGGATAGGAATATTTCGCGATATTGTTTCCTTTTCATTTTTGTAAATAATAAGTGTGTGTGTGTGTGCCTTAGATTTTAATTCTGGCTCCCAAAATATCTTACACTAGATCTCATCTGGATCCAAAGCCTGTAGTTATTGTTGATGATCTTGAAAAACTATTGAGAAGAAAAAGTATAACATAAAGCCAAGGAAGTAGCAGTCATCCCTATAGAGCATATTCTCCCCCAAAATATTTTGTTACCCTACGAGACATTGAATTTGACTTACCTTTTGAACATAGTTTGTTTAGAACTAAGTCAGCCAATTGGGTAGATCAAACAGTGGTAGACCAAGCTACATTAAGGAATCATTATTTTTAAGTACAGTCTGCCCAACCTGATATTGACATTCAAATTACTCAATATTTTGATAAATTTAAAGGTTTAGTTTCGGTTCTTTACCTTTCTGTTCACGAGACATATGTCCAATGGTCTATTCAACTCTCTTCCCTGATTTCTTTTGCAGTTTTATCTACCTCATCACAATTTGTTCATCCTAGGCCATCTAGCCCTACCCCTTATGTAGTTTCCACTACTACCCATGTAAGTTCTCATTAAGAAACTAAAACCCCATCTTCTCCCTAATTTACACCCACAATCCAACCTTCACCTTCACCAAAGCCCCAAGCTTCAGTTCACCCTCCACCTCTGATTCAACCTCCACCTTTCATCCAACAAGCACCTTTGATCAATCCACATATTGTTCATCCTCATATACCTATAATGGCAACCATATATTCTCCACTTGTTCTTCAAGCTCCTTTCGCAAACATTGCACGGGACTATCAAACAAGGATTCCATAGTTTGATGAAATTGGACCTATCACTGCCCAACAACATGTAGATAGGGTGAATGATATTTTTTACCTTCAGGAAGTAGATGAGGAAAGTGTCAAAATGAGTTTGTTTGCAAAAAGTCTCATTGGAGAAGTTAGAAAATGGTTTAAATCCTTGCCTCCTACTAGCATCAATGATCTCCCTGCATTCCATCAAAAATTCCTTAATAGATGGTGTTAGGGTCCTATAATAATAGGATTAATAATTTTTGAATTGACTATGATAGTCTTGTAAATATGTACATACCTTGCTTTCTGCAAGTTGTTTTCCCATATTTTGAAAAATGAAAAATAAATAAAAAATAAAACAGGGTAAAAAGTCCTAAAAGAAATATCAAAGGACATAGAAAATGATATACCCCAAAAGAAAAAAGAGATGAAAATAAGACCTGAAAGTGAGCAAGTCAAAGTGCCACTACTATTTACTTTACTACAAGAATAATAATTATGTGCAGATTGTTAATAAATGCCATAATCCATGATTGGTTAAACAGTTTAAACTTAACTTTTCATGCTTTAAATTTTATGTTTTAGATAGAGAATAAAGATATGTCAAACAGTATAAACTTGACAAATCATTAGATTAGATAGAGAATGAATGAGGAGCTCAACAATTTAGTCTGAGCCCTTGGATGGAATAAGGTTAGACTTATATATATTTTATGCTTTAAAAGAAAAACTGGTTTAGGGTTGCAAGCCTAAATGCACCCATGAAAATGAAGAAAAAAATGTTAGAAATAAAGATGGGTAGGTAGAAAGCAGTTGTACTAGCATGTAATAAAGCATCATCAGGCTAAAATTACTAATTTCCCCTCCCCTACAAATATTCAGTATTCTAAACTATCAGTTAAAGAGGCTCAAAGGTTTTCTCTGACTTCTATTGGGACTGGACCCAAGGCTCAATGACTGATTGGTTAAAAATATTGAATTCCCACAATAGACCCACATTCATCAAACATTTTTCCTTCATTTAAATCATAATCCCCTTTTCCTAAATAAAACCCATTTTTTCTTAGTAAAAGTAAAACCCTAAATAACTAATTCCATTCCTTCCAAAAAACATAAAAATACATCTTATCCTAAGTTAAAGTGTGAAGTAATACAACAAAGACAAACTATTGTTATTTACACTTTATTTTAGAGTTAAATATGTGTTTTTCATACCCCTTACATTTCATCCTTATTTTATACTAACTACTAACTATATATGTTAACTCCGTAAGTTACACCCACCCATATATTATTAAATCCCTTTTATTTAAATAAACCCACAAAAACCCTTTATTTTACATTTAAGCCAATGTTTTTATATCCCATTTGGGCAATATTATCCCCGCCATATCCCATTGGTTTTAACATATCTATATAAAAATATCCTCCCCCTATAGTTTTTAAACAAACTGTTAAAAGTTAAAAACTATATAATAAAACATCTGCGCTCATATAAATGATTTAAACATTGGTTAAATGTTTAAATTAACACATAACTATTATCCTGCCATATCATATTAAAACCTAAGGTTTTAAAACTTTGATTAAACGATTATTTCTAAAGTTTGAAACAAACCCGCCGCATATGACAAACCCCGGCCCCACTAAAAATCCCGACACAACTTCCTCGACTGATCTGGATCGTTTGTAGTCCAGTCCCAGGATCCAGCGGCTGAAAACAGATTTTGCAAATAAACTTGTGCCTATTTTCCCTGTTCCATTTCTATGCAAAATGGGTGGCATTCACATTTCCTCTCTCCTCCACATGCCCCCTTGTCATTGGATCGCATTCAATCACCCCAAAAACACTTACCACCCAAATGCTCCACGATAACCACTCCTGTTTTGATCCGTTGAAGCTCGTAAACCACCTTCCCGCCCAATGTGACTACCATTAAATTGCCTGTTAAGCCCTAAATATGTCCAATAAACACGTGATATACATTCATTTCCTCTGTTCTGTGCGTAAAACCCTATATCAGCTCCTAGTCTATAAAAACCAGCCTTTTACACTGTTTTCAAGCCAAGAGACCGCAAATTTCAAACCTGCAGCCATTGAAGACCGCTTAGGAGTTCTGCGTTGCTCCAAAGATCAGGCATAAGTTGTTCGACCTGTTCAAAGACCCCAGAAACCATTTCAAACCTTGTACCTGTGAATAATAGGTTTTTTTCTTCTAAATTAAACCAGTTTCAAATTGAAGAAGCCTTATTAAAAGACATATTTCATTTATAAACTTGAAAATCATCCATAATAAACCTGTCAAAAAGTCCAAAAAATAGGCCAAACCCTATCAAATTTTCTGCAGAAACCCTGTTTTATTGAATATACTATTTTTAAGGAAATTCACGAGTTTTTTATAGTTTTATAAACTGATTAAACTCCAAATTAAGCCATAAATCCTCTGAAGGTATCCCAAAGCCTCTATGCCCAATCTCTAAGTGATTTTTAGCCCAATTTCTCAGTAAAAGAACTTAGGAAACCCTTGTTTCTTGTTTCTAAACCATCAAAATCCTGTAAATCCTATTTTAACAGTCAGAAGCCCATATTTTGACCATCTTCATCCAAGAAACCTCTACTAAAATAAACATACTTCTGCAAACTATCTAAACTTGCAGAAGTAGCCAAAATGCCTAAAAAGCAGAGCTCTAGCAATCATGAAGGTTCCAGAGCACCAAAATCAACTCCAACCATGACTTCTAACACTGCTATTGTTGTAAATCCTTTAAAAGCCCCACTCATAGTTATTGAGGATATTCCATTAGATGATACTGATTACAAGATTGCAGACCCAATTGTTGAGTTTAATATGCTAGATATTCATAACTGGAGCTATGAGAAGTCTTTAGATAATCAAGAAGTCCATATTTGGGAATCCCATTTTCCCAAATATGTTGTTCCATTAACTCATCCATGCTAAGAAGTCATTAGGTTATGTCAACAGTACTATGTACCTAAACAGAGAGCCATAATAAATGCCAAAAAATAAGTTCTTCTCACTATTACTGCTGAATCTATTAACCAAATGCTACAACTACAGCCTAATCCTCAGGCAGTCCCTTTATCGTAGAGGTCCTCACCAAGTTGTATATTGGCCTAGAGTTTCCCAAGAGATTCATGATTTTTCAAACGTTTATGACTTTGTATGTGGAAATTCCTCAAATAAATCCCCAATATTCCACTTCTAGATTCCTAGAATGTTCAAGACATGTGATTTCCATTATTTCCTTCATCCTAGGATATTTCACTGATGAATACGTAGATGAATCCATCTTTGGTTTCTTATCTACATTTACCCCATGACAACCTCCATATATAATTTTTTATTATGTTGGTTACATTGCAGACAATATTTAGCATCAATTGACCAATTTTCCAATTGAAGGAATGTTCAGATACACATCCTTCCTCTTCCACATGTTTTTATATTTCCAATCAGATAATTTTCTAGTTACTCTTCAAAAGCTTGACATAGAGGGAAATCCTCTTTCTGTCATTTTTTGGACTACTTTGCTTAGGAAATAACGTGCAGATTTCAGTTATGCAGAATTTTTAGAATTGTTCATACATCTAGTGATCAAAATTTTAACAAAAACAGAACAGCCAAGGATAAATGAATAAATGAAGAAAATATTACAGTTATCAGAGCAGAATAAAGTTGGTGATTGGTATCTATATGAAAAACATACTGAGATCAGAGTTTTTGGGTCAAATTTGTTACCTTACAAGTTACCCAAACATGTTTCAATGAGGATCTTTGCCTTGGAGTATATCAAGAAAATCCTAAACTCTGATTCTATAAAATTCATGGCAGCAAAAAAGAAAACTCAATTCAAATTAAAGAATCATATAGGGCCATTCATCTGCAATCATAGGGATGCAGAGAAAGAAGTAGCAAAGCAGTTATTGGAATTCAGATTTGAAGAAATTTTTCCTTGGAATTATGATCCAGAAGGGATCCTAAGTAAATTAAGGTTTAAGTGCAAATTAACACCCTTCATTAATTAAACAAAGCCAGAGATAAAAAATTATGCAAATCATACTGAGTGGACAGATAATACCTTAAAAGATGCAGTAAAAAAAAATAATACTAGTCATACTTTAGAGACTATAGATCAGCCAGGAAAATCCACCAAGAGAGTAAGGGAAGAAGGAGCCTATGTTGCTGAAACTAAATTCAAGTTAATATACAACAAAATTCCTAAGTTAAATTCAGCAGGTAAAGGGAAGGTAACAATTGATGTGGAAGAAACAGATCTTATAGATACCAACATTGATTTGCCAGAAACAAATGTTGCCACTGTGATCATCAATGAGCCAGCTACTAAAAATTAGAATGAAGAGCAAGTTAACAATGAAGATGCATAGTTTATAGAAATAAAACAGAGCGTGGAAGCCTCTTCCTCACAGGCAGCTGAGGAGAAATATTTGGACATTGAAGAAAAATATAAACAGATCAAAATAAAGAATGAGGAGATCAAAAAAAATATTTATTCTCAATATCTTAAGCAGACACCAAAAGCTAATTCTGTCAGTATTGCAGCCCATAGTCAAAACCCCAAAGACAGTGGCAGATTATAAGAAAGTTGATTTGGAAATTCAAATAGAAAATATTCATGCTCTGGATTAGATTGAATTCCATAGACAGACTTTAGAAATGTTGTATTCCACTGTTACAACTAAATCCATGAGTGCTCAAAAACTCCAGAACACCATTGCCAACATGAAAGACCAGATGAAAATGGATAAAGAATAATCTTATGCTAGGGATCTAAGGATCAAATCTCTGGAAGAACTAGTTTTGCAGGTGGGATATGACCCTGCTAATGTCAAAGTAGTAGAGTTATTAGTGAAAAATAAAAATGAAGATATTGCAGCTTCGAGGAAACAAATTAAACCTCCTCAAAGTGAACATCCTCAAACAAAATAAATAATAGAAGGACAAAAAGAAAAAGATGACATGACAAATTTGATTTTTTAGCTTACAACACAGATAAAGGAAATGGATATTTAGATGGAAAATCTTGTCCAAGAGAAAGAAATAACAAAAGTACCTGAAATTTCTACAGTTATTCCTATAATAACTACAGCAGTGACTTCAACTTTAGTTGAAAATTTGGCACCCAAAGAATCACTGGCTACTACAGTGCCAGTGACTTCATCCACAACCTCAGCTACAAAATCATCTACAACAACAGTTCACCATATAGATGAGGCTAGCAAACTGGTAAAGGCCACGGAAGAAATTTCTCTTAAGGAAAATGAAATCAGCAGATTAAAACAGATGGTAGAAAATCTTTAGAACTCAAACAAATTGGCTCAGATAAATGTAAAAACACATGATCAAAAGGCCATCATACTGAATGAAGAATTGAAGAAATTACAGAAGGAATTGACCTTGAAAGAACAGATTTCCTATGTGAAAAATCATCTATCTAACAAAATCATAGAAGCCATCAATGATGTATGGCCTTCCATCCAAGTGATTTTTGAACAAAGAGACTTATTGAAAGTAGCATTAGAAGAGATCCAAAATACTAAAGAGGAATTGGATAAAAAACCAGAACAAGCTCTAGAACTGATAACGTTCCTCAACAACAAGAATAGGAAAGAGTTGGAAGAACTTGAAATAACTGATAGAACTCAAACTATTGAGATAAAGAAGGTTATAACCAAAAAGAACCTGATGAAACAGTTGGAGGAAAAGTGTGAAAACATGAACATTTCTATAACCAGGTTTATGGTTAAATTTGAGAACTTGAGGTAAAGGATTTTTCCTAATATCTCAGTCATAAATGACAAGTTGATGCCTTAGGAAGATTATAACAACAATATCAGAGAATATGCTAAGGAAAAATTTGAAAAATCAGGTGGTGGACAAGGCATTCCAACAGGAAAAGTCCTACTTAAAAGTTTTGAGGACTTATTCTATTTAAAGAATGAAATCAAACACCTGTTTGTCATCAAGCCAACTTTCTCCAGATACATAGAAGCAGATGAAAATTTTAGAAAACTGAAGAAAATACAATTCCAAGTAATGAATTTTGGGAGTCTTTGACAGATTTACTGTAAAAAGTAAAGAGGCAGAAAGTTAACAGTGAAAACAGTTTCTTGAACTTTGCAGTCAAATAGATTTTTACAGTAGTAAAGATCTTTTACAGAGTTTTAAGAGTATAAGAGGTTAAAGAGTATCAGTGAAAGTGTATCAGATAAGAAGATCAGATTTCACAATAAACTCGAAATATCTAAAGCCAACAATAAAGACAACAAGGCAGTGAACTACTTCTTATCCTAAATCAGTTTCTATTTCTTTTTGATAGATAGGACAGCTTGCTAATTTGTTAAGTAGTTATCTCTATTATTGTTGTAAAGATTTTTTTTTTCCTTAGATAATTCCTAGAATCATTCTAGGATAATTTGTAAACAATTATGTATAAATACTTCATATTTAGAAGTATTAATGTGGAATAAATTGCTGAATATTTCTATAGACATTTTTGTGGACTTGAAGGCTTTTTGTGTTTCAAGTTTCGAGTAGTAGACTGGATCAGATCAACTAGCATCATATTTCAGGATTCATGTGATGAAATATTTGGAGTGAAGTATTTTCTAAATTTTTCATTGTTATCTTTCTTTGTTACATGCAATCCATAATGTTTTCCAAATTTTAATGAATGAATAGGAGGATTACTTCAGGATTTGTTAAAATCACCTTGTCTTAACTATTTTTCATTTCCATGTTTTCATCTAATTTTTAGTGTAGGGAACCCTTAATTGCTCCCTCTCTCATTTGACCTCTTCCTACTACTTCCCTCTTCCAGATTAAAGAACCCTTCATTACTCTTTGTCCCGATCATACTATCTCACAAAACAACTTTCCAAGATCTCCAAGGGTTATCTATATTATTTCCCTAAAAACATTTGACTTTTTGACCTTCATCCCAGCTCTGTATGCTTGAATTTTGACTCCTTAGCCCAATGGACAAATAGATTTCCTATTATCCATATCTTTCAGTGATTTTTTCCACCAAATCAATACAAACCAAAACCAATTGCACAAGCATAACTAGCCTAATATCTTATAATCAAAACAAAGTTAAAATTTATAGAGAGAGCCCTCTCTAAACCCTAGGGAGGCTAGATCCTAGAGTTTAAAAGTTGGTCTGTGGTTACCTCTAGTTTTCTCAACTAAAAACCAAAAATATCACAACTAGAGAATTACTGGAATGCTAACAGATGGGAAATTAAAAAGAACCCTCTTCAGATTCTATCAGAATATGAAAGCATTAGGAGCGAACCTAGGGAAAGTGTCCAGGATTATTGCAATGATTTAATAGTGTATACAATGAAATTATTACCAACATTAAACCACCACAAGGTCTAGCCTTAATAAAATTCCCAGATGGATTTAAGGTAAACATGTCTTATCAGCTAAGAGAGAGAAATTCCTCAAGATTAGAAGAAATGAAAAGGGATGAAATGAGCATAGAAGCCAATTTTTTAGCAAAGAGGGCTAGGATAAGAACTGAAAGAAGAGTGACCAAGAAATAAGAACCCTTGACTTCTTCTATTGATGCAAAAATAGATTCATTATTCAGAATAGTAGAAAGAATGATGAAAAGGATTAATCTAAATGAAAGGGCTTCTCCTAGAAAAAACCAACCTGCACCTCAAAATCATAATAAAAATGTGGGAATAAATCCTCCCCAAATCAAACATAGGGAAAAAAGAGGCCCAAATCAACAAATTAGACCTCCATTTCAAGAGAATTATGCTGATGATGATGAGGAATTTGTATAAGAAGTATAAGATAACCAAATAAATTTGATGGGTATTAATGATGATGAAATAGTTTTTCTCACTCAAGAAGAACAAGAGCTTTTTCAACTTTCCCAAATAGAGCTTGATTCAGAAGAATCAAATGATTACAAATAGGGATTTTAAAATGCTATTATGGAAGTCCATAGACAATATAATCTTAGGAGTAAGAAAACTTCAGATACCCCCAACAAAAAGAATTCTGAAAATCCTACTAGGAAAACCTCTGATATTGTTGTTAATAAAATCACAGACAATTTTTCCAAGAAAACGGTTGATAGTTCTGGCAAAAGGGTATTAGAAACTCTTGCCAAAAAGATAGTTGAGAACACTTCAAAAACTACCCAAACTGATATCCCAAACACCAATGAGCAAAAGGAACCTGTATCAAAAGAAATTGCTAATAAATCTGATTTTCATAACTTAAGTAAGATTCAAACATCATTCAACATTGAGAATCAATTAGCAAAAAAAAAAATTCTCATTCCTCTAATGGATTTAATGAACAAAAATCTATAGAGATCTCAAGTGATGAAGGCTCTAAACATAGGGGAAAACACTGACACTGTTAATTTGAATCATGATCCACCTGAATGCTTATCTGGGCCAAAAGTTGATGGCAAACCACAGGAAGAAGGTGTTCCTCCATTCTATGTTAGCCTTAATATCCATGATAATATTCTCCATAATTCTATGTTAGATTCAAGTGATTCGCACAATTTAATGCCCAAAGGTGTTATGGAAAAACTTGGTCTTGACATTACTAGACCCTATAAAGATTTGTATTCATTTGATTCCAGCAAAGTAAGATGCCTAGGTCTCATCAAATATCTGTGTGTTAGTTTAGCTCAAATCCCAACCAAAAGTCTAGTAATGGATATAGTTGTTGCAAATATACCCCCTAAATATGGCATGTTGTTGTCACGCTCATGGGGGGGGGAATTACAAGGGATGCTACAAATGGACATGACCTTTGCTACTATACCAGTGTTTGGTCAGCAAAGGAGATTACATGGTGAAACTTTGATGAAATTCATCGTGAGTAGTCATGATAAACCACATAACTATCCTCTTTACTCTATCCACTTAGATTTAGACTATTTCATTCTTTATAATGATGGATATATCAATACTCAGGTTACCAATGCAAAAAATGATATTTGTGAAAAATACAAAAACCAAACACAAATAGTGGAACAAAACACTAAGATCGAACATCTTTGGAACATGAGTTTTGATGGATCTTGTAGCAGAGAGGGTTTTGGAGTAGGAGTGTGGGTTTCAAACACAGGAATAAATCATGCTGAAGGTCATTCACACAAGCTCAATTTTCAATGTGCCAATAATATAGCCAAGTATGAAGCACTTCTATTAGGATTGCAATTATTGAAAAAATTGGGTGCCAAGAGAATTTCCATTCATGGTGATTCTAAGTTAATCATAAAACAAATTAAAGGAGAATACTATGCAAATCATCCTAGATTGAGAGCATACAAAAATGTTGTGCTTTAATTTCTAGAAAGTTTTGTGGAATATGATCTTGTTGCATTTCCTAGAAATAAGATTATCATTGCCAATGGTCTGGCTTTTTCAGGCACATGTAATTCCTCACCCCAATAGGAAATATACAATTGAAGTAAAGCATTGACTAGTTGTACCAGATAATATGAGGTATTGGAAAGTGTTTGGAAATGACAAGCAAATTGAAAACTTTATGTAGTCTAAGGATTAATATGCAGAAAATAGTATAGATTTAGAGTGTGAATTAGAAGATCAAATAGTTGTACATTCTAATTTAGAAAATCAGTTAGATAATTCGGATGTAAATATTCATGTAGATAAAGTTATAAATAAATTAGAATTTCTTAAAATAGATCCAGAGAAAGAAGAGTTTGAAATACTTCAGTTAAAGGATAATTTTTTACCTAGAGGTTTGGTTCGATTAGAAGAATTATTTGATTTCAATGATGTAGCTAAGAAGCCTAGGATTGAGCCTACAGGGGCAGATGTAGAAGAGTGTAATATAGGTAGTGAAAGAGATCCTAAAATGATAAAAATGCCCAAATCACTGCCAACTGCTAAAAAACAAAAATACATTGCTTTATTCAAAGAATTCATTGATGTATTTTCCTGGAGATATGAAGACCTCAAAGCATATTATACTAGTATTATACAACATAAAATCCCAATTAAAGAAGATTATAAACCATTTAAGCAGAGACTTCAAATAATAAATCGAGTTCTAATGCCTTTGATTGAGAAAGAAATTAAAAATATGTATGCTGCTAAAATCATAGTTCCTCTTAGGTACTCTAAATGGGTGTCTAACGTAGTCCCAACTAGGAAGAAAATAGGAGAAATCATATTATGCATAGATTTTAGAAATCTTAATAAGGTCTCCGTAAGGACAACTAACATTTTCCAAAAATGGATCACATATTACAAAAGGTAGTTGAATCTAGTAGGATTTATTTATTAGATGGTTTCTCAGGCTACAACCAAGTCTTATTTCATCATTCTGATTAGGATAAAACATCTTTCACTACTCCATGGGGTACCTTCATGTATGTGAAGATGCCCTTTGTATTAATGAATGTTGGAGCCACATTTCACATAGAAATGGATATTTCCTTTGCTAATGAAATTGGAAGGTTTATCGTGATCTATCTAGATGATATTATTGTCTATTCATTAACTGATGAGGAACATTTGTTACATCTGGGAAGAGTTTTTGAAAAATGTAGAAGGTTTGGAATTTCATTAAATCCTAAGAAAACACTTTTTGGCCTTGAAGAAGGAAAACTTCTAGGTCATATTATTTCTAAAGATGGTATTAGGATTGATCCCAGTATAATTGAAGCCATATTGAAAATCAGTCATCCTAGAAACATTAAGGAGATTCAATAATTTATTGGTAAGATAAATTTCCAAAGAAGATTCATTCCCAACCTTGCAAAAATTCTCAGAAATATAACAAATATGCTAAAAAAGGATTCACAAATAATATGGAACATTGAAGCTAGGAAGTCATTTTATCAAGTTAAACAAGCACTGACAAAAGCACCAGTCCTCATCATTCCATGTTTGACTGAAGATTTTATAATATCTTATTTTGCATCTGAACATAATATTGCAGTTGTTTTGTTACAGAAAAACAATGAAGGATTTGAACAACCCATTGCATTCTTAGTAAGGCATTAAGGGATGCAGCATTGAAATATAACATAATGGAATAACAAGCCTTTCCGTTAATGAAATCAATCAAATATTTCAGAGTGTATATCCTACATTCCCATATAATTGCTTATGTACCAAATTCAGTGGTCAAGGATATTTTAACTCAGAATGGACCAGATGGTAAAAGAGTGTTGTGTAACCAGCTCCAAAAATAGAAGAAAAGAGATATCAACGCCTTAGAAATAAGCCACTTCGAGGGGACAACCTCCAATACATTACATGAATGAACAATTCTTGGATGATTCAATTTACAAAACCTCCTTTCTATATATAGGATTCCATGGGGCCATAATGTAATCCTAGTGGGCCACAATGTAATCCTAGCCGACCTAACAATAATAATTTAAGGGCACAATAATAACAAAATGGGGGTTACAAGGGTACAATAATAACAATAAGGGGGTTACACTAACAACAATAAGGGACTATACTAGTAATATAGGGACCTAACATGCCCCTCCTTCAAAAAAGTGTTGTCCTCAACACTTGAGTAGCTCTGGGTGCTTCTGTATAAAATTCTCATCCTCCCATGTAGAATCTTCAATCTTCATTCTAATTTTGTGCCAAATTCAAGTTATCCTTTAAGAGTTGGAGAACTTTTCCCACGATCACCTCTTTGAGATGAAATTCAGGAGCCTGAAAAAACACCTAACTTCCACAGATGATATCTCCGAAAATATTGCGAACCAAGCTCTGAAATTTTTTGACAATATTCTCGTATTTAGCTTTCGCACCCTATGAATTCCGCATTCTAACCTATGTAAAAACGTTATGTGGCAAATGCCACGATGACTCCGTTTAGAGCTCCGAAAAATGAAATGGAATTGGTGTGGTTTTAATGGCAAGAAGGAATTAAATTGTTTCCTATACCCAAGCACTGTAATGTCATGATGGTTGCAAATGAGGAACTATGGCACAAATTGCTCGATACCAAATGAAGCGTAAATCACTCAAAATAGTAAGAAAAGAGATATCAACGCCTTAGAAATAAGCCACTTCGAGGGGCAACCTCCAATACATTACATAAATGAACAATTCTTGGATGATACAATTTACAAAACCTCCTTTCTATATATAGGAGTCCATGGGGCCATAATGTAATCCTAGTGGGCCACAATGTAATCCTAGCCGACCCAACAATAATAATTTAAGGGCACAATAATAATAAAATGGGGGTTACAAGGGTACAATAATAACAATAAGGGGGTTACACTAACAACAATAAGGGACTATACTAGTAATATAGGGACCTAACAAAGAGGTAAATGGATTTCATTCATTCTTGAGTATGACTTAGAAATAAAACCTACTAAGCTTATAAAAGGACAAGGACAAGCCAAATTGATGGTTGAATCCAACTTTCATGAATTGAATATTAACTTTTTTTGTTGCATTAGATGATCAAGATGAGGAGGCGACTCCACAAATTGATAAGGATTTTCTAACCTCACCCTAGTATGTAGACCTCATATTTGTTTTATTCAACCTAAATTCTCATCTTGGTTTAACAAAAAAAAAGGCTAAATTTCTAAAGTTAAAATAAGTCAAGTTTTTCATCATAGATAAAATTTTATATTGGAAAGATGTTGGTGGTATTTTACTAAAGTGTCTATTGAAATATCATGCAGAAAGAACCATGCAGGAATTCCATGAAGATTATTGCAGTGGAAATATATACTGGAAAATCACTGCTAACAAGATCCTTAGAGTTGGTTTCTACTGGCCTACCTTTTCCATGATGTCCATAAGAAAGTAACCTCCGATCAAAAATTCCAAATATTTGAGGGAAAAATAAAACTATTGCCTCTGCCTTTAAAACCCATATCTGTTGAAATTCCTTTCCAACAATGGGGATTGGATTTCATTGGTGAAATCCATCCTCCATCCTATACCCAACATAAGTGGATTCTCATAGCCATTGATTACTTTACTAAATGGATTGAAGCCACACCTTCCAGATTAGCCAGTGATGTTTTTATCATTAAATTTATGGAAACCAATATCCTCTCTAGATTTGGTTGTCCAAACAAACTCATTACTAATAATGCTGTGGGCTTTAAATCCAAGAAAATGAGAGATTTATGTAGTAAATACCATATTATTTTGGGTCATTCAACTTATTATTATCCTCAAGGTAATGTGTTAGCTTAATCCTCAAACAACTGTTTGGTAAACATCATAATAAAGTTGTTAGAGGACAACAAAAATTCATGGCACAACAAGTTATTTAATGTAGTTTGGGCTGTTAGACTTACTAGAAAGAAGTCAATTGGAATTTCACCATATCAATTGGTTTATGGTATGGATGTTTTTTTTCCATCTTCTTTGGGAGTTCTAGCTATGAAGATGATTCAGGAATTGCAGGTTGAGCCAAATGAAACCTAGAGGAGTATTAACCAGGCTATTCAGTTGCAGCAATCCAGGGAAGAAGTCTACAATAAAAAATAGGTCATCCAGGAAAATGTCAAAAATATTTTTGACAGAAGAACTAAAGCTAGTGATTTCAATCTGGGTGACAGAGTTTTGAAGTGGAATTCTAGAATAGAGGAAAAAGGCAAACATGGGAAATTTGAAAATCTTTGGAAAGGACCTTACACCATTTATTCTTTCAGAGGACACAATGCATTCTCTCTTAAAGATCTAGATCAAACAGAAATGTCTGGTGGGTCTGTAAATGGCATAATGCTGAAGCATTACTTTTCTTAGGAATAGAGATTTTTCTTACATGAAGTCATTGTAAATATCATTGTCTTTATTATTATGGTTGGGTAACCTATTAATAGAAGTTAAAGCTCGCGGAGAAGGCCCTAAGATTTTAATTGACGGGATACCATATTTACTCCAACAACAAAATAAATCAGGTGCAGACGTTGCTCAAATGGAACACTCAAGGCTATTGATCAAATGTTCTTGGTACTTCACATGAATAAGTGCCATCCCTAGCTAGAGCCACTGTTAGGGTCCTATAATTTATAGGATCTCAAGGTGATTGAGTATTTTATCTGAGTATTCTTATATTGTAAATAATTTTCAATATGAAAACGATTTCCAAAAATTAAAAGAGGGTATATCTAAAAAAATGAATAAAGAGAAAGAGAAGAAAAAGTAAGAAAACATCGAAAAGAATAAAAAAAATCAGATCCCCACAAAATAAAATAACACTGAAAGTGTTGTAAATTCAAATGCCACTACCGATAGATATTTTTCCTTGTGTCAAATGAAATAATATTGTGTGCAACTTTCTTAAAATGCCACAATGACTATTTTTTTTTGTTTACCCATACAACTTAATCATGGTTGAACAATTTTGAATTTTTAGGAATTAGGTTAGAGAATAAATATTTTACAAACAATCTAATCTTGGTAAATCAATACTTAGGTAGAAAATGACATTTATTCAACTATTTAATCTGAATCAATAGGATAAATAAGGGATAGGATAGAATATATTTTTCATAAAAAAAAAAGACATGGGTTTGCTAGTCTAAATGCACCCCTAGCAGAAATAAAAAAAATGTTAGTTTAGAAAAAAGAATTTAAGGGTGAAAGGGTAGGTAGAAGTGTTTTGGCTTTAAAAAAGGATTAAAAATTATATATCCTATGTTTAAATTTCATTATGTAGAAGGCACATAAAGGGGTATATGTCAAAAATTTCTTTATCCTAAGTATTTGAGATTCATTACATATTGGGCACATAAATGATACATTTGATTTATGCAAAGTCTTATCCTATTTTTTTGACCCCAAAGAAAAAGTCGCTCCCTAACAAAAAGTTCTTGTCACACAGCAATTATCACTTATGCGGCCATCCGATCATACTCCCGTCTCAAAATTCTAATCACCCTTTTAGACGCCCCCCCCCCCCCTCCATCCTATCTTTACTGGGGGGGGTGTCTGAAATAAGAAGCTTCTCCACCCAGACCCACTACCACGTGGCCTCCCCTTCGCTCTTTGCAGCCCCCCGGCTTAAACTACTAACTGCTTACTACCCCCCCACCCCCTCGTTTTAAATATTGTCCTCCCTACCCATTACCCCTGCCATTACCATTGTGCCACATCGTTAATCCATTATTTTATCCGTTAACCATTTGAGTAAAGCTTGATGACCATTAACTTAACAAACCCGCGCCATTTACAACGGAAACAAAATTTGTTATAAAAACCCTGCAATTTCGTCCTTTTCAACATTTACAGTTTTATTATCTCTGAAAATCCAAATTTTTTACGGGTTTACAGTGTGCTAGTATTTATCAGTTGATTTGTCTACAACCAAGCAATAGAAACTTACCTTTTTTTCTTCGACCAACCACACAGTTACTGCATGATCCCGGTAACCCTATTCATCCTAATTCTAGTCAAAATTCTTTAGAATTAATCAATTATGCCTCCTAAAAAGAAGAACCAGGAGGAACCTTTCAATCTATTGGTCCACCCTCCCATAGACTTATATCATGTTCCTTTAGTAGATAGGGATTATAAAATAAATGAAACATAGTGTGAATTTGAGTTATGTGAAATGTACTGCTGGTTGGAAGACAAATTCATTGATAAATCAGAAGATATTGGACTCTGGGATTCCAAACTTCCACACTATATCTTCCCTCACACCTTCTAAGCCCATGAATTCATCAGAAAGTGCCAAGCCTGTTACATTCCTAATCAGAGAGCTATCATTTCCCCTACTGGTGAAATTATTTCCCCCATCACTGCCCAGTCAATTGACTAAATGAGGTAAGCTCCCTCTATGGAAAACATCACTCCTTTATCCTTGGAAGCTCTTAATGATTAACTATACCAAAAGCTTGATTTTTCTAAAAGAGCTAAAATCTTTGAAATATTTCTACTTGAAAACACTCAATTGCCAAATAAAAACCCTCCATACCCTTCCTCCATCTTCCCTGATCATGACAAATGGATAATAATAGTTATTTAATACCTCCTTGGTTATTATTTTGATCAGTGGATAGATGAACAAATATTAGGCTTCCTTTCTATCTTTTCCACATACAACAAACCATCAATCATTTTCAATTTCAACTAATTTCTGACAGATAACATCCATGATCAATTTCTCAAGTTTCAAATAGAATAAGTGTTTAAATATTATTCTATTTTGGTACAAATGTTTGTGTATTATAAGGCAGATAGATTCAAATTTTCCATGAAGAATCTTGATGAGGAAGGAAACTAGCAATCAGTAATATTTTGGACATATATGGTAATGAAAGAACAAAAGGAATACTCTTACAAACAATTCATTGTACAATGTTTTCATCCAACTATGAGTGTCCTAAGCAGTACAGCAGGACCTAGGATAAGTGAGGACATTAGGAGGATACTTCATTTGATAGATCAATCCAAGATAGGAGACTAGTACTTGTACCAGAATTACACTGAGATTAGAGTCTATGGATGTGAGATTGCACCCTATAAGCTCCAAAAATTTCTCCCCATGAGAATTTTTACTCTTGAGTATATCATAAAAGTTCTAAATGAAGATGAGATTCACTTTGTATCAGCCAAGAAGAAATCCCAATTCAGGATCAAGACACAGATTGGACCCTTTACTTGCAAGAGAAGATCAATAGGGGAGGAGGCAAACAATATTTTGAAAGAGATGAATTTCAGCTTGAGTTTCACTTGGTCCTATAATCCTCTTGGAATTATTTCAAAACTGAGAGTAGAAAAAAAAACTACTCCCTATATTCATACCCAGAGGCTTGAGATAGAAAGATGCATGAACTATTCAGTATGGGCTCAAAACACATTGCAAGAGGCTGAGGAGCAGCTAGTATCAACATCAACATCACATACTCATGTCCCACAGGAAAAAGCAATGAAGAGGCAAAGAGAATA
This sequence comes from Pinus albicaulis, assembly GCA_034641835.2. Taxonomy (NCBI): domain Eukaryota; kingdom Viridiplantae; phylum Streptophyta; class Pinopsida; order Pinales; family Pinaceae; genus Pinus; species Pinus albicaulis. The sequence continues at coordinate 166,637,269 of CM076583.1, read as the reverse complement.
AGAGTCACCTTTAGTGACTGATAGTGCTAGTAAAGAATTTAATATAATGTATAGGAGGAGGAAAAACCTGAATCCTAAGGTTGACATAGATAAAGACTTGGAGAAAGAAGTTGTTATGGTCATTAAAGAATCTCCTTCCTCTTCTCAAGTAGGTTTCCAATCCACTACTTCTCCTACAACTCCTTCAGTATCTCATGACCAACAGGAAGCTATTCAAACAACTAAGGTTGTCCAAGATGAGAAGAAAAATACAGTATTTGATAGGTTCAGGGAGATAAAGCTTAACAATGAAATTCTTAAGAACAACACCTATGCCCAATTTGGGAAGCAGAATTCCATCTCTCAAAGCATGTTTTTGTCAATATTTTATTCATAAAAGGGTAAGATGTAGATGGCCTTCCTTGAGGCCCAAATTCCACAACCAAAGTCTGCATCCGACCTCAAGAAGAAAACATTTGAATTGGACATAAAATATATCCATCTCATTGATCAAATGGAGATGCATAAGTAGACAGGTGAAATTATCTCTTCAACTCTGA